>CM046725.1:45664972-46264972 GCA_025584915.1 Monochamus saltuarius
TAAAATGGTAGTTTTGTCCGATATCGATAATCTTCACTGATGAATGAGAAACATTTTTATGTACTTTGATTATACGAATTCTGAAATTAAAAATACCATGGATTGATTTCAAGTAGGTACTTTTTAATCATCCTGTAACTTCTTTAGGAAACAATTATGGGCCCTTATTTATTAGAAACGTTCTGTTGAAGCTTTGAAATTTATGTTTACTATTTTTTGTTCCACTTTAGCATATGTTGAAGTTGCAAATGAAAAATAATATAATAATATTATATCTGAATGATTAGTTATTACATATTTGCATCATTTCATAACTCATTTTTTTACACAAATAATAATAACAATAAACAAACAAACGCACTGCTGCAGCCAAATAAGAATGAGGTATATTTTATTGTAACAGCACATAAAGTACGAAATATTTAAATAAACACACGGATTTTGACTGACGATGCGAGATAAGGACCATTGTTTTTTGTATGTAAATAAAGATTACTAAACTGTTAATACTGTTAATTTGATATCATGTCATGATTTTACATTTTTGAACTTGTAGAAGACGCATTGTCACATAACGCTTTTGATGGGAAAGATGCATATGTGCAAAATTTTAAATTCATATACATTTTAAGGTCGAACACAATTAATGACTAACAGCAGAAAATCATACAAATCATCTAATACGATGTAATACAAAAATAATATATTTTCATGAAATAAAAAATGTGTGCGAAATTGTTGGCTACCGTTTTGTAAATGTAAACTCACATGACAGCATGTGCCATGACAACGTATCTTAACGTACACGGAAAAAGTTGCTGTGACAATTAACATACATTTTGCCACATAGATAGAAATCTGATATATGTATAGTTTTTTTATATTCTCTCACATTGTAAATTAAACAATCTATTTTTGTTTGCTTTGAAATTTTGCATGTACAATTGTTTGCAATAATAATGACACTCTTTAAAATGAATTTTGCAATTTATTTTGAACTTCTGCCGTATGTGTAATGAAATCTACTGACAATTTTTAACATTTTAGTTCTTAGTTCTTTCACTTACCAATAGAGATTTAATGACATTTCTACTCAGACTTTTCAAAAGTCCAAAACCTGTTTTGAATGAGTGTCATTATTATTGCAAAAACATGTACATGCATGCGTGCAAGTACATATGTCATAAAAAGTGCTTTCAGTCGTGAATTTATCTATTTCTTGTTGTAAAATTTCAAAGTTGCCAAACATTTGCCAAATTTCAAAGTTGCTAAAAATAAGTTTGTTAAAAATAACCATTGACTGACTCCAGTGGAGTAGGTACTTTTTATATTATTTTAAAACCTTTAACTGGTAACGCAAAAATTTTGAACACAGTTCACGTTTTAGAAGCAAAAAAGCTCTTAATTATTTTTTAAAATATATGTATTTAAGTACTTTTTAGTAATATTTTTGTATAATAAAAAAAGTTTGTGCAAAAGTAATTTTATGTATTTTGTGATTGATAATAAAATAAAGCATTTATACAAAAATTCTAAAACATTTTTTTTAATGGGTTTAAACAAAAAATTACAAAAGAGATAAAATGATCAGAAGAAAATTCTACATTTGATATTTCAAGAAAATGCTGCATAGGCGTACTTAGAAATAATTGCAGGGGATAAAGGGTACTGCATCCCTCAGTTACCACCATTCGCCCTTCGATTTTTTTCACCAAAATTACATGATAAGTATGCCGAAACAAGATAAAAGTACGTGCAAAATTTCAAGTGTGTATCTTACAAAACAATGGAATTATTAACAAAAATTTTTTTAAAATGTAACTTTAACACCCTTTATATTGAAACAGGGACGCCCAAATAAAAAGTGGCATAAGAAAAGTCGCATTATTTTTGTCCAAAGGATATGTGGTTAATGATATGGCCTGCTATTTTGGGACCCCCTGTATAATGGTTCTTCTCTAACGATAAACTCTTGTTTTCGAAAACATTTTTTTAAATAGATCCTAATACCTAAGTCTTAAATCTAAGGCTTTTCTGTACAACGGTTACTAGAAATTTGACTACATTGTTGTGTTTTTTCATATGGTTCTTTTCTAACGATAAATTTTTGTTTTTTTTTTGTCTAAAATGTATTACTTTGTAACTTTTCGCCCGTTACAGATATCACTATTTTGGGAGACTTAGCTCACTTTTACTGTCACAATAGAGAATATCAAATTCATCCTCTAATATATTGCCTATTTCATGAATCGTTATATATCTCACTATATCAACCACAATAGTTTCATCAAGGTCTTAATCACCACAATGTACAAATTTTAATGAACCCGTCTTGGCTATGACTCGTGAGAAATTCTTATGTAAACCAAACGTGCAGTCTCGTAGACTGTGCTGAACTAATAATGAGATATGTTTATCTCAAACATCAGTTACACAAATTTTCCGCAAATTGGATAATTGGTTAATTTACATTGGCACAATTTACTTAATACTTGAATTTAGATCGTCCGCACGTGCTTATTTTATTATTTCATAGATTTGTTTATCATGATTTATATATAAAAATAATAATATCTCTACCCCTCATTCGAATCACAGGGATTAGCCCAGAAGTCGGAGACTTGTGCGGGAGAAGGGGCGGCATATTATTATTAAGCAGGCCGCATTTGCGCCCAGGAACGACTTACGTTGGTAGGCCCTAACCACTATTCAGTGCAGGAATGAGGGAAACCTGGAAAACCTCATTAATTAGGGGGGTAGTCAAATATCAACCGGTATCAATCTCTCACATTGACCCAAGCTAACATTATTCCACCCTACCATACCCGCAGAGAGGGTGCCAATCCTCTCCACGAATATAGCTTATATACGGTCTACCGGCAGCTGAGCGCGAACCAACTCCGATCTAGTTACCTCGATTCAAGTACGGATGCCTTAAACCGCGCGACCACTGACCGATCCACCGATATATGTTGCAGATTTTTAATTTCATGCCTAGGAGCCTAATTGGAACGGAATATTTGTAGTTCTTATTTTACTTGTTTTAATTTAATTATAATTAAATATTGCATCTGGCTAAACATTCCAATGCTATTCTTGATAAAAAATATTTTGTAGGTTAAAATATAGTTAACGTGTCCCTGAGGTTATTAAATTTTTATGTAAAACCTGTAAGTTACCCTGATTGTCTTTTAATTACGCTGTCTAAAGTCCTTACATAAATTGTACATTCCAGGACCCTACTTTGTTTTTATCATACTTACATACTACAGTATAATTGCAGAAACGCAATTTTAACAATCCGACACGTGAGGAAAATATATGACGCATCTTTGTCAAAAATAAGAAATTAAGGTTAAAATGTGCTATCATATCCTTCCTTTCTATTAACAACTTAAAATCATTAATGAGCAATTTGTATACCTACAGTTTGAGTTCATCCATACTCATACATTTTTGTTAAGTGCTCTATGGTTCCAGTTAAACATTCATTATATCAGTAATTGCGGATATCCGTAAAATAAAAAGTTTTTCTCTAAATTGAGATGCTGTTTTATCATAGAGTTTTAGAGTTTCTATTTACTTTCAGGATGTTTGGAACTAAACCATGGTTTTGGTTCGCTCAGTTCAATAAAAGTTAAACATTTTTTCGTCAAACTTGGAAAGTTTTTAGTGATTTAGATAAAAATATAATAAAAATTTATCAAAATTACAAAAGTGATGACACACTATATGACTAATATTTTAAAGTCATGTTTATTATTTAATACTAAATTTTAGTTTAAACACAATATACTCATGTAGCAAAATGATAAAATACACCGTACGGAAAATGACAATGGTCATTCGAACTACGGTGGTTATTACGGCGTGACCCAGGCAACTATTCACAGTCAAATATAAAATTACAATGTACTTACAACAGCTGCAACATAAAGGTTTCCAACCTAACAGGTACGTTACTTTTAAAGGGGTAAGCTGGTGGATTATTAATTTAAACTTTAGGAGGTATCAATGATTAGATCATGTCAATAATTATTGTTTTTGTCTAGGCACATGTCTGATGAACAAGCGGCTAACTCGTCATAATTTAAACAAAATACGATACTGATTCTAACTGGAAATTTTTGTTATGGTAAGTTTACCTGCTTAGCCTTAACTAGGAATCTTTGAATGCGTTTATTCTCAATAACTGACCGAACAAAGGTTGCTATAAAACGTATCAGAGAACCATCGTTGTCTGAAGCGGTCCCAATCTTAGAACTTAATCAATATACCAGGTGTTTGTAAATAAGTGCGAAATATTTTAGGGGGTGGTTGCCAAAGTTATTTTGTGAAAAAGAAATCTGTTTTGTTTGCGTTAAAAATATAAAACTGTCAATATCAACGAGATAATAGCGGACTGCCCGTAATTTTTTAATAAGAATGAGTGAGTAGTAAAAGCGACTTACCAGGAAATCTTGCCGTGGTACGTCGGAAAGGGCCCTCTAATGTTGTCTCAATTGTTGTTCGAAGCAGGGAAAAATGATTTACCGGAAATAGAAAAATGCGTAAAGCTGTGGCGTAAAACACTGGTTTTTCACTAAGAACGGTTAGAATTATTCAAACGGTAATTAACAACTGACTGGAAATTTTTGGAAGGAGGTCGCAAAAAACCCATCTCATTTTGTCCGCGTAAATAAAAGAAGAAGAATAAAAGTAGATAAGTTTTTAGTTATTTTGAACGGAAATACAGGACGCGGATTATTTTGAAAAGTAAACTATTAATAATGCTCAATATAACAAAATACTAATTAACTTATAATTAAACTAAAAATAAGACAAACGTAACTTTTGGCGCCCAACGTGGGGCATAATGCAGGTCGAAATATGCTTCGTTTCTGAGATACAGAGTGTTTAAATTGTAATTATTTATTTATTTTTGTTAATTATTTTAAATAGTTTTAAAGATACTGACTTGAAATTTGAAACACGCTTTGGAGGGATAAATGTACACTGACTTTTCCCATTTTGATATTTTTTTAGAAATCCGCCATCAATTCTGAATGAAATTGGTCTCATCAATTTTTTTCGTAGGATGTACCTTTTTTTGAGGAAAAAAATCAAACATATTTTATTGCAAGTTCTGTATTTTTAATTTCTATTGATACATTAGTAGCACAGCATACCAGCAGTTTCACTCCGTTGTCGGCACTTTGAACTGCCTTCAGTTCTCTGCGGTGACCTCGAAATGTGAGTGCGATAGCGCATCCGATGGAATTTACAGAATCGGTGATCAGGACCGGAATAAGATTTTTTTTATTGGCGTAGTCATTCCACGTGAAAGTTTACGTTATATCTATTCACATTATGTAATAATTCATTATACAGTTATAAATGGGTAATTCAACATGTGTTATATACATCATTTACTGCTACTAACATACAGTGTGAAAATTCTATTTACTTCTTTAGGCTCTTAAAAAAAGAGTTTAAAATATATATTATTGCACTACAAAACATTTTTATTTATTTACTTTCCTTTTTTGTTACCTATTAGTGATAATTACATTTTTTAGATTTTTTTTTTAATTTAAAATTTGACGTTTGAAGTTTAGTGGACAAATAATTGATTAATATTTTTTTTTGTCTTAAATGATCTACGTAAACCAGAAGACAAGTATTTTTCAGAACAGAAAAATTATGTTTACTTAACTTTGAAAATTGTTAAATTGGAGATAAAAGTGCAGTAAAATGTAAATTTGGAAAAAAAAATATTTTTTATTATTTTGTTTTGAGACTCTCATTATAGTGACTACAAGAAATATGATCATCTACATAATTTGAAGATGAGCCGTCTTGTGCAGGAAACGTTGGAACGGCCTCTTTGCGTAATCTATTGCGTGAAGTGAATCATTAGAAAACATATTATTTTCAAAATGTATTTGACATAGTTTGTATGAACTATTACTAATACTGAGCAGCTTTTCTAATAAATCTTCTCTATTAGAAGCCACTGCACAGAACTTTGCTCTAAAATAAAAATTTGTATTTGTGAAAAATATAAATATGTATATTTTAAACTTCACTTTCATGATATACTTAAGAAATAATAGGTAAGGCAATAGCAGTAAAATATCATTTATGGTTTGTACAGTATATTATAGATTACTTATTACTTATGTATGCCTTTAGGAAATTTAAAGAAACTTAAATTACTATTTATAGATGATATGTTTAAACATCTAACTGCTGCGCAGCGACTCGTTCCTCGATTAGACTCAAGATATTGCTTAAATACGGCTCTGTATAACCGATGTTCACACTCCCAGAGTTGGATGTAAACTGAGGTATCTGCAGCTTGAAATGGATGCGCAGGCTGCTATGCGCGACTTATTATTTTGGCCCGAGTATTTCTAGTGGTCTTCCTATACTGTGTTAGTAACTAGTAGGTTGCTGTTAATATTTCTAAATAAAATACAACCATCTCGACAAAATGTCAAATTAGCATTTTTTCATAATATATTTGCTACAAAATTAATGTCAATAAGTGAATATTTTTGTCTCCCAAAAAAAAAAAAATTGAAAATTTTACAAATGAGGAATAAGATACCTCATAACACAATATTTGCTACCTTTCACAACGTCTGCGCGAAAATGGTATATTTATGAAACGAACTGCTGACTGTGGGCGCCCTCTAGAAGTACGAACTGTGCAACTAAAAGAAGCAGTTTTCGATATAGCTTCTAAGTTACCTGAAACTAGCATTAAAAAAATTGCCAACATATTGAATCATAAGCAACTTCACCGTATTTAAAATTCTAAAAGAGCAGCAATTGTATGCGTTTCATATTCAACGTGTACAGGCGCTAATACCTCGAGACTTTTCACCGCGTCTAGTTTTTTGCCAATGGATTATTCATGTAACCGTCCAAAATCCTATTTTTTTTAAATAATGATGTTTTGTTTACTGACGAGGCAAGTTTTTCAAGAGATTCTATACGAAATTTTCATAACAATCACTTATGGGCTGATGAAAATCCACATGGATTTTTTCAAGGTCATTTTCAACATGAATCTTCAGTAAACGTGTGGCTTGGAGTACTTAATGATAATTTGATTGGTCCATATTTCCTCCCATTACGATTAAATAGAGAATCTTATCATCACTTCCTACAGGAAGAGTTACCTGTTCTTCTTGAAGAAATTTCCCTTCTGCTCAGACAAAATTTATGGTTCATGCACGATGGTGCCCCAGCCCATTTTAGCATTAATGTACGTCGTCACTTACATACAGTATATCCAAATCGGTGGATAGGTAGAGGAGGTACGCAACAATGGCCAGCAGTATTTGAGATTTTCTCAAGTAATTAGTTTACTCCAATCCTGTCGAAAATGTTGAAGACCTGAGGAATCGAATTACAGCCGGCTGTGAGACAATAAGAAATACAGTAGGACTATTTCAGCGAATACGACAGTCAATGAGGCGAAGAGTTGACTCTTGTATCATTTGTGAGGGAGGTCATTTTCAACATCTGTTATAGGTTTGCGACTATTAAAAAATATTTTTATTACTGCTGTTTTCTGTTATTGTTTTGGTTTAATGTTTCTGTATTAGATAATAACATTTTTAGAAATATTGAAGGAAAAAAAAAATTAAAAAATTAAAATTTGGTATCACCTATATTTTTATCAACTTTTTATTTTCAATGTATAATTGGATTTTTACATTGACCAGAATAACACTTTAGTAAAAAAGACCAATAAATAAAAGATTAACAGAACCGACAATAAAATATGTTTTTTTCCTCAAAAACGTGTATCCTACGAAAAAAGTTGCAGTGACCAATTTCATTCAGAATTGATGCCGGATTGCTAGAAAAATATCAAAACGGAACGCGTACCATTTTTTTAATTAAAAAATGTTGTGGCATTCTCGCGCGAACGTCACTGGTGCAAGTAGAAATATTCGGATCACCCCAAAAATGCACATTTATCCCTCCAACGCGTGTTTCAAATTTCGAGTCAATATCTTTAAAACTTTGAAATAATAAAAATAAATAAAAAATTAAAATTTAAACATTCTGTATCTCCGAAACGAAGCATTTTTCGACCTACGTTTATATGACCTTTTTTCACAAAATATCTTCGGCAACCACCCCTAAAATATTTGGCACTTATTTACAAACACCCTGCATAGGCGAGCATAGAAGTTCTGCTCAGTTCATTCCTTCAGAGATTAGCCCCAGAACAACAAGAGTAAGTCAAATATTTCGAACTACGCTTGAGAAAGTGCATGGTGAATTTGAACGACCATTTATCTGGGTCTTGGCATAACTGAAAAACAGCAGTTTGTTCGAACAACAATACAGGCCATAAAAATCTCAAACCGATTATTGATAAATACTTCCATTGATTGATATATTTGAAAAAATGTTGGATATTACTTTTGCATTTAACACGACAAAATATGATTCTATGTGACCAATTTTGAAACTACAGATATGTTTTATTTATTTTTGGACTTCCACATGCACTTATAGGTTTTCAATATGTGAGGTAATGCTTACAGACGGTGCCAGCTTTAGGATGTGCTTCAAATACGATGACACTGGCAAGTTCACGCTTCACCGAGTTGGAGAGATGAGCGAGCGCACGGATGTGAAGTAATTCCTCGAATATTGTCTCTAGGTCATCTGCTGTCCTTTCATGGCTCCTATAAAACACAGGCCTACATTACTAAACACTGCAAAAGGTAAACATGTACAAATTGATTTTTTTATAACCTGTCTGGACTTTATGGGCGATTCAACAAATTTAGGATGTAGTCGAGAGCAATGTTTCTTCACCTTTATCTCAATGCTTTTAGAATGATAAAATATGTAGGTAAATGGTGTTTTCGAATACCGTGCCATAATTTATAGGGACAATTTAAGATTTAAACAGTCATATTATTTTCTTTTGAAAATAATAGTTTATTTGCAAAACATGGAACACTAAAATTAAATTTTTTAGGTAAATACAATTTGTCAAAATCTCCAAAAGTAATTAATTTCTCGTATTAATACTTGATAGGTATATGTTTCGCAAAGCCATCCATACTCGTAAATAATTACCAGAAATATTTTAATTCTCTCAACATTTTTGAGGTCAGAATTTCTAGGCCCATTGTAAAATTTTCTTATTTAGGAAAAGGGAGAGTAAAGTTATTATTATTTTTCTTTGGATCCTTTATTACACCCATTGTTTTCTATTTTATAACTACTGGAAGTTGCATATGCAGTTTCAGTGTGAAAAATCCTTTATATTGCTATATTATTGTTATAGAAACTGTTAGCAACATAACTTGCAATTGTAGCGGATTTTCACCCACTATATCTCTTGATCGCCAATACATCAGCTCATGTATTACCTAATAACGTTGCCAATGTTCTTCTCTATATATTTTGGGATTTTCTTCAAAAGTCCAAAAACTGTGCTATATTATTAGGAATCATAGAAGAGGTTGTAACAAAATCCCAAATATGTTGTTAGTTTAGAGTCGATATTCTGAGAAAGAGAAGCAATAAATAAGCATTAAGAGTAACGATGTTTTTAAGTAATTGTCAATTTATGAGTCACACTTTGTCGTCAATACAGTAATTCAAATGAGGAAATTATTGTTCTTCCCAAACATAAATAGGCCATGTGCTCAGTTTCTTTGACATCAAAAATGATCTGTACGATAATGCTCGGCAACGACGGAAAGAGATCAGATGGCTGATTAAAGGTTTATAAAGTGTCTAGTTTAATATTTTGTTCGTCACAGTTGCTTTCTTTATTTTGTTAACACTTTATTTATATTTTGCTATTATTATTAACCTTTCTTTGTAAATGCGATATTTTCATTTTAAACTCAATAAGTGTTCCAATAAGTGAGCATGGAACCATGGATTAAAAAGCTTCATAGCTTTTTTGTATGTAAAATAATTAGATGATCTCTATAACATTTAGAAGATCCTACATATGATAAATTCAAATTAAAGATAAAGGTTTCTCTTTCAATAAACAAGGTCGTTACGCGACTGTTCGTGACGACAGTTACGAGAAAACCACTCAGGTTACAGGTGGTTCTTGCCGACTGATTGGTTATAGCCAAGATCCCTAAACAGAATAGGTTGCCTACAAATTTTCGTCCAATAGTATTGCAGTATTTTTGAGATCAGATGACGTAGAAGGTATTTAATTATGATTTTCACCATCCAATTCAGTGTTGGTTATATTTGATTTTTCAGTCGTTTCAAAAATTTCTGTGTGGATATATGTTGCTAAACAGTACTATTATTAACAGTGCAGAACATATAATAATCACAAACATACAGTTTATTCAAGTAGTTAGGTATGCCAAGTGTTTTCGCTGCTGTCACAATATATGATTCAAGATTTCGGATACGATGCGTTTGCCTTATAAATCATAATTTTATGACTTACTTCCAGCGTGGGCAAGTTATTTTTACTAGAGGAGCACTATGTAGGTACGAGAAGGAATATATTTTATAATCATAACGGCCAGTTTCATAATAAGACCATTAAAGTCACTTTAACTAAAGAACACTTTAAAATAAAGTTGCCTTTAAATCTGTTTGGGTTTCAAAACGTTTCTATTAGTTACTTTAACTAAAGACCAAAACGTCATATTTATTATGTTGTGGTAGAACTGGGTAGGTTGATTTTGCTTATTCCTTTCATAGTCCATGCCATTATATCTATGGCCCATGCACTATGCAACCCGAAAAAGGCGAGCCAATTTCGATATTTTGAACATTTATAGGTTAAATATCATTAGCGTTTGTCTTTGTACTTATAATTATAAAGGCTCATATTTTTAAGCGTGTTTTCTGGAACGTGTTTTGGTATCTTGTCGATTTATTTTTCTTGTTAATATGAAGAGATTTAGACATAAAATTAAAGGTGGCAGAACTAATGAGAAAACAAATGTAGTTTATGTACCTAATGCAATATAATAAATATCTAATAAGTCTCACGGTGTTTCAAATTTTTCTTACATGTTGCAAGTTTGTATTATATCTACAGCAGAACACAAATACAACAATGTTAAAAATAAACTTGGGTATATAAAAAAATGTAGTAAAATAATATAGATTTATTAAGCACAGCAGTATTTATGTAAACAATAATTTCCTTGTCTATTTAATAAATACGATGCTTTGCAGTAAAATCTTCATTTTATAATACATATGAGAATACAATTTGTTATACCTACATGAATTTCAGTAACACATGTTTGAAAAATAAATTAATTCATACAATGAGAAAATGATCAGTACCACTAGGTTTATAGTCTTGCAAAATGTCCATGTATTAACAAGTCTCTCACTGGCCTTCCATCATTATTTTCTACATTTCTTTCTTCAGGTTCTACATTTTCATCATCGAAATTTCATCTCCTGAAGAACTAGAGCTTGATGATGAGAAATATATTCTTTTACTTTTTCTATCAAGTAACTACACAAACGGATATCAAAATATTAGGTTAGGTTGTACTTAAAGTCACATTACTGACGTTAAAGTCTCGAAAACGCTTTAACTTTAAAGTGGCTTTACACTCTAAAGTATTGTTATGAAACTACATTTTTAGTTTAAAGATCCTTTTAAATTTAAAGTGACTTTAAATTTAATTATGAAACCGGCCGTAAAATAATTATAAGTTCATCTAGTGCATATACAGCAGTAGGTACAATTAGCGTTACTTATCCATAAAAGTATGTATACCTGACATACATAACTCAGCAGATAATAGTAAAATATCATATGCTTTTACCCTCTAAGTAATAAAAAATAAGAATTCTTGACCTTGAAAAGCTATGTCTAGTGTTTTCGATACTGCTACAAGAAATGGCTCAAGATTTCGGTTACAAGGCGTTTACTTACTTCCAGTATGGACAAGTTATTTTTACTAGGGAAGCACGATGTAGGTACGAGAAGGAACATATTTTATACCTCTAAAAAAATTACCATTTCATTGAGTGCATATGCAGGAGCACAATTAGCATTACCTATGCATAGAAGGATGTATACCTAAAATATGGTACATATCTCAACAGACATAGTAAATTACTATATTTTTTTTCTTCTAAGTGATATAACACCATAAAAAAAAATCTTCTGCTAATTTTATTTTTATCTAGATCGAAATATTTATGAAATAAAAATATTTAACTTCTTCCCATGTAACAAATTTATACATCAACATTATGTTTGGTTTTGAAAATTAAATGTTGAAGACTTGGAAATGTATTTAAATAAAAACTTACTTCATAATCACAAGTTGCACCAATTTGAGGAAATAAAAAAATACAATTTTCTTGACAATCATTATTTATTTGCTTAAGCAACATTACATAAAAGAAATGCAATATGAAATTAGGTATAATTATTGTCAGTAACAAATCCTAACTACAAGTGACTCAATGCAATCTCAGTTACTGTTGAGTTAATTGTAGATACTTACTTATCTTCCGATTTTGTGTCTACATTTATCTTATTTGATTAAATAATTTAAAACTACATTGGTAACTGGAATTTTTGGTGACTATACTTGTCTTATTCTGGCTTACTATCTTTTTTTATTCTTTTGAGCATGGTGTTTTGGAGAGCCTCTCTACTGGTAGTAAAACTTTATGATACATTGTTCACAGAACAATTGCACGATTTAGACTTCAAATTAAGGCAAAAAATTCTAAAGTGATTGATCTAATGTAATAGATGTATACGTAACATGACAAGAAAGTATACCTGTTGGTTATAATTTCTCTGACGCTGCATTTTTCTTCTACAACATATATCTCTAAATTCTTCTGCTTGAAAATGTGTAATGGAAATTATTTGATTATCTAGATAAAAAGTATATTTTCGATAGCATCTTAGCACCTTCTGTTCCGCTCGCTTCTTAATTAAGGTTCTTTTGGGACACCATAGAAAGTAATAGATTCCAAAATTTCCTTTTTTCTATTTTGTTCTTACACGTAGCCACAATATAAATTGTGCCCCCAAAATTATAACACAGCATAATTTAAGATTTTACATAAAACCTCAACAGTACTGAAATAATAACCAAAACGTAACGGTAACAAATATCAGGACAACAATTAATACGCCAAAACACGAAAATAATTCCAATAACACGAAAATAATAAGACGGGACACAGGAATACCTCTAAAATACAAATAAATTTCAAATTTATTAGGAAATATTTGACATTTTCGTGAGTTTGTGGACGGGCGGAGTGAATGGAATAACGAGTTTGTAGGCAACCTCTTCTGTTTAGGGATCTTGGGTTATGGCATTTACCTGCTTGATAACGCATAAACGTGAATTGCGAATTTGTATCTTCAATCTAATCGTTATATATTTTTTTTTGACGATTTCTAGATGAGAAACGCAAGACGAGAAATAATTGTAAGCGTAACTATATAATAACAATGTTATTGAAATTTTTGTGCTTGACTTTCTTCAAAGTTAGTACAACTCATCAGAGCAGCGTGCTCCTGCAATGCCTAAGATCGTCCACGAGTAAAATATTTAACACATTTTTTAAAACTAGTTTAAAACAGCTTCAATGCACCGTCATAATTTCACAGCGGAAAAAATTAGGCAATTCAAACCATTTCAAACTGTCAAGACCATGTATCCAAATCTCATTTTCTATTTCATTATCACTGTTATCTGTTCTGTTTTTGATTTGAAAATTTGTATTTTGATTAATTAATTGGTTTTATTTTACGTAGTGCAATAGAAATTATTAATGGGCCGTTAACGATCTGACAAAATTAAAATAAAAGATTAAAAATTTGCAAATATCAAAAACACGATGATATTCTACTTCCAAATGGTTTGCACTAATTTCAATGTGACATCATGCGTTTATAGCAAAAATGTACTATCTTAATATTGTTTCGAACTAGTTTTAAAAAGCGATAGCGAGAAAACAACTCTGGAGCAATAATTGGATCTCGAATCTCGAAACAGTCCAAATATCTCACAAACTCTTTTTTAATTTGACTACCGGTTTCGTGACTACAATTACTATTAACTATGTCGTCAGGTCGACAATGAAAGACCTTACAATTATAGAAAAATTTTAATAAATAAAATAAATAAAATTACTTACATTTATTTTTTTTTAAATACACGAGTTGTGAAAAATAATATACCAAAATAGTTATTTGTCATAAAATTTCATCAGCAGGTATTTAAAACTATTTGGGAACATATTCCATCCTTTATTTTTGATGACTGAAGAGTTACAGAAACAATTTTAGAATCTAAAATTTTATGAAAGCTATGAAACTGTAAACAGGTGAAAAAACATAAAAAATCTATAAATGCAGGGTGTTTTTAAATGAAGTAGCAAAAATGAGACCACAGATTCGTTAGGTGAAAATAAATCATGTTTAACCTAACATACCTATATCCCAAACCGCATAAACAAAAAGTTAAAATTTTATTTTCGATATTTGTAGATAACTTCTTAAAAAATCCAAATACTTACATAAAATTGGTAAATCAGAAGTTTTTGCGAGAGAGAAATTCAAATGTGTTTCTAATTTTGACGTCACTAGTAGAGGGCGCCGCTTATGACATATCATGCCTTTTTTAAATGCCAGATCTTTTTTGCTGCTTAGTGTATAGATCTGACTATTGAAACAATCGATTCTCTTATACTCGCGTCAATAATTCAGACGTCTTACGTCACGGCTGACGTTACACATTTGTTTTTATTGTCAACGTAATTTTCGATATTTGGTCGCGTTAAAAGCAGTTATTTTTTGCAATTTAATGCAATATATAATGCAAACTTATAGTGTAGTATATAGTTTTATTACTATCAGTTGCAGTTTCTTAAATATTTTGATGAAAATATAATAAATTATTCATTTGTTCGTATGACGTAAGTCGTCTGAATTCTTGTCGCGAGTTATATCTGAAAAAGGTATACCTTGTTGAAGTCGTTAGGAGTAACAGTTTTCTAACTAATCCTATTTGAAATATTCAGTGCACCGATTGAAAACTGTTAACGTTTTAGGTAAAGTGTGATTTATACTGAAAATACAGCAAAATATTACTTGAAAAAGTTGTTCAGAATGGTAAATTATGGAGCCAAATATGAACATAATTCTACACGGGACACAGGAATACCTCAAAAATACAAATAAAATTTAAATTTATTAGGAAATAATATTTGACATATATGTGTCAAATACCAGTGACGTCACTCGTGAAGTGGGCGGGCGGAGTGGAGGGAATCACGAGTTTGTAGGCAACCTGTTCTGTTTAGCGATCTTGGATTATAGAATTAATGGTAAATTATGGAGACGCAATTTCAAAAAGATCGGCCTGCTATGATAAAATCTGTGCTTCATTGAAAAAAGGTTTCACCGAACCTCGCCGATCTTCTTGAAATTTTGCACGTCTCCATAATTCACCAACAACTTTTTGAAGTAACATTTAGCTGTATTTTCAGCGGATAAGGCGCGTTACCTGAAATCAAAACAGTTTTTACTCGGTGCACTGAGCATTTTAAATAAGATTATTTCAAAAATGTTTGATCCTATCGACTTCAACAAGGTATATCTTTTTCAAATAAAACAGGTAAGAGAATCGATTTTTTCCATAGTCAGATGGATACACTAAGTTGCAAAAAGTTCTGTCATTGAAAAAAACATGGTATGCCACAAGGGGCGCCCTCTACTGGTGACGTCAAAATTAGAAACAAATTTGAATTTTTCGCCCACAAAAACTCCCGATTTACAAATTTTATGTACATATTTGGATGTCTTAAGAAGTTATCTACAAATATCGAAAATAACATTTTAGTTGTGACGGCCTGTATCTTTTTTATTATGCGACTTGGAATATAGTTGTTAGGTTAAATCGATTTATTTTCACCTAAGGAATCTGTGGTCTCATTTTTGCTACTTCATTTAAAACACCCTGTATAAGCAATTGACGTTTCAAAAACAATTCCCTAGATAAAGATATTTTCAATAAACGGTCCAAATAGCAACTAAATGCAACTAATTTATATGATATTTTATCGTTCCTCTCGACGCATCCTTTATATCTAATATTCTACAATAAAATGGTACAATGACATTTAATTACTACGTACTGTTTCCTAAGTATCATTCTAAGTAGGGCATCTGGTCCTCTGTGTATGAGTATTCCTAAAGAGTCTTGTATTTGGTCCTCGGCAGTTGCTACGTCTTCCAAAGGGGGCAGAGCTGTTGCACCCTCCTCGTCTTGCCAAAAGCGATACAGGAAACATTTGTCTTTGAAGGGCTGCTCCTTGTTAACTGCAAGTTTGTTTTTTATTTATTCAAGTGTAATTAATCGGGTACAAGATTTAGACAAGATAGAGCATTGTGCCGTTTGCAAGGGTCCCTTCAAATACATAAAGGAAATATTTTAATTCTTACGTTTGAATCTAATACAATACGGTTTAACTAGATATATCTAATGAGATATTTGCATAACATAAATAATAATATAATACAGGGTGTAACTTTCAAAGTTGATTCCGGAAGATATACAAATTTGTAAGCTACAATTGTCCAGTATTTTAGCAGTACAATTCTGCAGGTTTCCGTCTTGCACTCATAAGTCTTACTGCCTTGGTTGTAAAAATAATTTTAATCTAATAATTATCACTGAGAATAAATACTTGTCAAAATCGAAACCAACTTATTCTGATGCAGTAGGTATGCTTCGTGCTTGCTATGAATATTCATAGCCACCACAATGCATAATTTAAAAATTGTAACTAGCAGTTTGAAATATGAACATATGGAAAATTTCCAATATTTTCATTAATAAAATCAACCAATGCGGATAATAACATAATTAAAAAATAGGATTATCACCATATAGTCATTATTGTATAAAATTAATAAAAGAAATTTGTAAATATTTCTTCCCTTGATAAAATTGATAATGTATCTACAGAGTGCAGTGAAATAAAAATTATAAGAATGATAGTTAAATATTTTTTAAATCATATATCCTGAAATCAATTGAATATTGCATTTTCGAGATGTAGACCTAACTTTTGTTTTTCTTTTTTTCTTAATGCAACATCCTGCATACTTTCATCATATTAAAACCTGAGCATTTCAAAAATATTATCTTTTACGGTTTTCGAGATATTACATGTTTATTATTTGCACTGAAAGCGAAGGGGGGAGGGCATATTGAACCATTCCTATAAATTTATTTCTTATGTTTTTCATATCTTTCATTTAATATGTAAGTGTTAAATATCATACAATATTTTTCTACAAACAGCATTAAAAGAATTAACCCGGGTAGAAATAAGTTAAGTTTTAAATAGCATCGTAGGCACTTTATCAGTTTTTCGCAGCGGGCACTTGCCAATGATATACAGTGCTTTCGAAAAGTAACGAATAAATTCATTATTTTTGAAATTGAAAAGTTTTCGAAAAATTTTCGAAAAAAGGCACTTTCTGACATACGACCCATATTTATGACGTCATCGTTGTTCGAGATATGACGTCATCGACAATTTTTCTAAATAGCAGCCCCCAATTTTTACCATGCCATTTGAAAGAGCGTGCCATTCTACATACATACATTATGAAAAATTATGGTGTTACATAACAAAAATTTCAAGAAAATAATGTTTGAAGATATTAAAATTTAATTTTCACAATACTGTGCACCTCCCCATTATGCAACACCTGTCCGTGCTTATTTAGATGAGCTGTTCTCGAATCGTTGGATAGAGAGAAGGGGGCCGATTGAGTGGCCAGCCAGATCGCCTCATTTGACACCCCTAGATTATTTCTTGTGAGGATACTTAAAAAGCAAAGTATACGTTACTAGACCGGTTTAGAAGATTTAAAAGCAAGAATTCGTCACGTGACATCGTGTACCTTCTGAGGCTATTGACAATGTCCAAAAGAATTTATTAATCGTCTTGGCTACTGTCAGGCAGCCAACGGTGCACAATTTGAACATTTAATTTAGTAGATTGTGATAGTATTGTGAAAATTAAATTTTAAAATCTTCAAACACTATTTTCTTGAAATTTTTGTCATGTAGCACCATAATTTTTCATGACGTATGTATGTAGAATGACAAGCTCTTTCAAATGGCATGGTCAAAACTGGGGGTTGCTATTTAAAAAAATTGTCGATGACGTCATATCTCGAACAATGATGACGTCACAAATGTGGGTCGTATGTCAAAAAGTACCTTTTTTAAATCCAAAATCGACGTGCCAGGGGATTTTTTCGTAAACTCAATTTCTAAAATAATGAATTTATTTGTTACTTTTCGAGAGTACTGTATAGTAACCATGGTGGCAACCATTGTTGTATTCATTATTTACGAATTTGTAGCTTTGAATTTGTCACTTTTACACGTTGTGTTTTTTTGCCGTTAAAAGGTATAAACAAATATGGAAAAGAATAATCTATTTAAAGAAATTGACGAACCGGCCAACCGAGCTACTTTGGACTTATTACCAAGAAAGTCCCGGATTCAATATGAAATTGCGTACAATAAGTTTGTGAAGTGGTGTGAAGAAAAAGGCCTTCCTGGAAAATATACTGAAAATGTAATCTTGGCCTATTTTGAGGAGAAGTCGAAGGTTTGGAAATCTTCATTTCTATGGTCTAATTATTCTATGATTAAAGCTATGTTACGAATAAATAACGACGTAGATATCAGCAAGCATTTTAAGCACATTGCGCTTCTGAAGCATCAAGAAGAAGGTTATCAACCTCAAAAATTAAAAATCTTGACCAGAGGCCAAATTGAACAGTTTTTGAAGTGCTTGCCGGATGACGAGGATCTTATGATAAAAGTAGCTACTATTTTGGGAATATTTTGTGCCTGCCGTAGACAGCAGCTTTGCCAGTTGACTTTAGACAAATTGGAAATTGTGGGCACTTACAGTTCAATATTGGTTAAGATATCAGACCAAAACCAAGGTTTCACTAATATTCACTATCGTTGAAGAATTGCATTTGGATTTTTACCGGAGATACATGGCTCTTCGTCCAACAAGAGTGGGACATCGGAGCCCTTTCCTAAAGTATGTGAAAGGCAAGTGTACGAAAAACCCTGTGGGAATAAATACGTTTGGAAAATTCCCTGCTGCTTGTGCTAAATTTCTGCAACTTCCAAATTCTAACCTCTATACTGGACATTGTTTTAGGCGTTCGTCGGCAAGCTTACTAGCGGATAGTGGAGAAAATTTAACTGCAATTAAGTGGCATGGGGATGGAAATCTTCAACAGTCGCCGAGGGATACATCGAGGATTCGTTGGAAAGTAAAAATTTGATTGACCGAAAACTGCTTTCAGTGCCATCAATATCAGCGCATTCTGCTCAAACGTCAACCAGGAATGCGATCGTTTCAGTTGATAGTGGTAGAATTGTGGAGGGATATAGTTTTTCAAATTGTGTGAATTGTAATATAAGTATTCATGTTAATAAAGAAAATACAAATTAAGTATTGCAAATTTACTGTCACAATTTGACATTTACTTTAAGGCACTAGTGTTTTAAAGTGATAATTTTAAGGCACTGGTGCCTTAAAGCAATATTTTTAATGCATTTTTAACATGTTTGTAGAAAATAATCTATAAAAATATATCATGAATTATATTAACAAAAACACGCATATACCGAAAACTGCAAAGGATAAGTATTTTGTATAACATTCTTTTGAAAAGCTCAGTTGACGGTATTTCCAATGGCCTAAAAACAAACAGGGTGTTTCATAAAAAAAGTTAGGCCTACATCTCGGAAATGCGACGATTTTCAAATATTTTTGTGTTATATTCTTTAAATTGTTTTTAGAAATTCTTACAATTATCATTCTTACACCATTTGAACTTTCATTTTACCTTCATTATTTTTTGAAATAATAATACTTTGCGTTCCTGGGCGCAAAGGCGGCCTGCTTAATAATACTATGCCGCCCTCTCACAAGTCTCCGACTTCTGGGCTAATCCTGTGATTAGAATGAGGGGTAGAGATATTATTATTATTATTATTATTAATTTTATTATTATTATTATTATTATTATTATTATTATTATTATTATTATTATTATTATTATTATTATAGTGATTGTGACTGTGATAGTAATAGTGATAATAGTGACTGTGATAGTAATAACTGATAATGATAACGATAATGATAATGATGCTAATCACGAGAATTATCCTAGAAGTCGGAGAGCTGTGCAGGAGAGGAGGCGGCATATTATTATTAACCTAACCACTATTCACTGCAGGAATGAAGAAAACCTGGAAAACTTCATTAATTACGGAGATAATCAAACGCCAACCGGTATCAATATCTCACACTGACTCAAGTCAATGTTCTTCTACTCTACCACACCCGCAGAAAGGGTGTGAATCTTCTCCACAAGTGTAGCTGATCTACGGTCTACATACCGCGGAATTCGAACCACTTTGGAATCCGGAAGGATGGTAAATACAATTCAAGTATTAACGCATTAAACCGCTCATTCACCGACCGAACTGAACTATAAGTTTTCGTATTTGAACTATTTTTAGCAACTGCAACTACAAATGCACAATCAACTCTGTGATTCTGTTAAGTATGCGATTAAATCCAGTGTATTATTGTTTTTAATTAGCATTCCAAAGTTGGTCTATTGAAATGATTCATAATTTAATTTTTATTTCCAAAACGGTGCATGAGGAGGAAAAAGTCCAAGAAACAGTTTTTAAGCAGAATTAACGGCTTTAGATAGAACGATACCAATTTGTCAAAAAATCAGTGGCGTTAAATTTTTTTTTCTTTGTTAAAAACGAGCATTTAACAGCACGAACGCCACTGATGCTAGTATATTACAAGAGAATTGTATACACACAGAAGTAGCCCAGCACTATACACTATCGTGTACCAAATCTTATCTCAATATCTCGGTCGGTTTTCCAGACATGAATACTATAGTATTTAGACCCAAAATTTTAAATAACCTGTATCTTGAAAATGAGGCATTTTCGGACCCATGTTTATAATATACTGTTTTTAAAACAGAACTTGCCCCTAGCTTTTCTTAACATCATTCTGTAACACCCGGTACATTGAGATATTATTTTGAAGAAATACCATCAAACGTATGATAAATAAAAAAGTAATTAATACCATTTATTGATTTTATTTACATCTACAAGTATTTTATATTTACATAACATTTTATTTAAAGTGATGTTCATCGAAGTGACCTATCATTATAATATAATAATAATATCTTTACCCCTCATTCTAATCACAGAGATTAGCCCAGAAGTCGGAGACTTGTGCGGGAGAGGGGGCGGCATATTATTATTAAGCAGGCCGCATTTGCGCCCAGGAACGACTTACGTTGGTAAGCCCTAACCACTATTCAGTGCAGGAATGAAAAAACCTGGAAAACCTCATTAATTAGGGGGGTAGTCAAATATCAACCGGCATCAATCTCTCACATTGACCCAAGCTAACATTATTCCACCCTACCATACCCACAGAGAGGGTGCCAATCCTCTCTATGAATATAGCTTATATACGGTCTACCGGCAGCTGGGCTCGAACCAACTCCGTCTAGTCACCTCGATTCAAGTACTAACGCCTTAAACCGCGCGACCACTGACCGATTATCCGATCATTACCTAGTTATATTCTTAAATAACAGCTATTATATTTTTAACAACACTGATAATGCAGCAATAACAATTATTGGCATTCCATTATGTAATTAACTTCAAAGTAACTATCTAGAAAGTCGTATTTATGCATGCTTATTAAAACTGATACCAATACACGACAACTACGTATCCTTCGCTTGGTAAATTCATCGCTACCCTCAACAAAAATTGTTTAATATATAATAGCTATTTATGATATACGTGTTAAAGGTAAGATTTTATTTTGTGAGTGAAGATGACCAAAATTTTCGTAGCAACCAGTTACTTTTAACACTCGTGTCAACAAATTACATATGAAGCGAATTATTTTATAGCTATCGAATCGTATAATTGTGATACTTTTGTTCATGAAGAAAGTAATTGTGTAAAATTGTTTTATAATACTTTTTACAAAGTGATTTATAGAACAAATAAGTTTCAGTTATTTAAAATTTTTGTAAAAGTATTATAACGCGTCAACATTTAAAAAAATCTAGTAACGAATAAATTAATTATTTTTGAACTTGAGAAATTTTCGAAAAAATCCCCTGGCAAGTCGATTTTGGTTTTAAAAAAGACACTTTTTGACATACGACCCATATTTGTGACGTCATCGTTGTGAGAGATATGAATTCGTCGACAATTTTTTAAATAGCAACCCCCAAGTTTGACCATGCCATTTGAAAGAGCGTGTCATTCTACATACACATCATGAAAAATTATGGTGTTACATAACAAAAATTTAGACTTTAAACAAACATAAGAAAATTATGCTTGAAAATTTTAAAATTTAAGTTTCACCGAAATGTATCACCCGTGGAGGGGGCCGATTGAGTGGCCAGCCAGATCGCCTGATTTAAGACCTCTAGATTATTTCTTGTGGGGATAATTAAAAAGCAAAGTATATGTTACTAGACCGGTTAATTTAGAAGATTTAAAAGCAAGAATTGGTCCATAGTATACCTCCTGAAGTTATTGATAATGTCCAAAACGAATTTATTAATCGTCTTGGCTACTGTCAGGCAGCCAACGGTGCACAATTTGAACATTTAATTTAGTCGATTTTTTACATAATCATTATCATTTTCAGTATCGTTACTTTTCGAAAGCACTGTATATAAGGGTTGTAAACATATTGTGTAAGAGTCGTATGGACAAATGAATTTTAATTATAATCTTTTAAATTAGTTGTATTAACTTGTTTTATTAAGGATATATTAAGGAAATAAAATTATTTTCAATCTCGAAATGCGCTTATTTATAACATAGTTTTATAGCTGTGTTTCATCTATAAAAATTATTCCTGTTTTATAAATATCTATGTCGGATATATAAGCCTTTAAAATTACGGCACTCACATTCCGGACACCTTGTAGTGCATATACACATTTATTTACATACAACTAGTGTAACGGTTGTCTCTAACGAATGCCATAAATTTATTTTTTAGACATTTATGAATAGGATTTTACGAACAATGCCCTACACACTATTCACAAATTGCTCACAAACCACGCATCGCGCATCACAAATCGCGAATTTACGCATTGTAGCAAGCTTTAAATAGTTAATACTTTGTTTTTCAATAAAATTAAAAAGTTGTTTATACTAACCGTGAGAAATTACTCCTTCTTCAAGCAATGCTTGCCACATACCAGCGGCTTGAACTCTTGTATGTATACTCGGTGATAAATTCAGTAACCAGTCAACTAATTCAGTTCCAGGAGCACAGCGTCGAACAAGTCTTCCCGATACTTTTCTATCCTTCAGGCACGTATTTTGAGCTGAAAACATTAGAATATATACATTATATGCTTCTATAGGTACTGTGGGCATTAGAAAATTTCAATATGACTACGGCGCATATATATTTCTTAACTTGCCATAAATAAAAAGAAATCAAATCAAAAAGTCTTTATTTAGCGGGACTCAGCCCCTGCCTCCTTAGTCCCAAGCACCAATGAATACATTTTTTAAATAAGCAAGATACTAAATTATTACAATATTAATTAGCAATATTTAACAGACTGAAGTATAAGAAACAACAAAAAAAAACTTAATTATAATAGAAACAGATGATAACAAATTTAAAAAAGCATTCGTCAATCTTAATTATTTCTATTTATTTTGGTAACTTAAAATATTTCTTAAGCTTATGTTTAAACGAGATGTTACTTAATTAATAATAAGTAATATATTATAAAAATGTGCAGCTAAATAAGAATACGAAGATTTAAAGAATGAAGATGAGTGCAGAAGTATATGTAGTAAAAGTTTATTTATCAGATCCCTACCGTGTACATTATTACCGAATACTACATTTGAATTGAGCTATGGCGGATTTTTCGTATTTATGATCTTATGTATTAAATTGATATAATGAATATATCTACGCACTTCCATTTTGAACCATCTATTTTTAATAAAATAAGGAGTGATGTGATATTTCCTCTTAACTTTTTCTGCGTATCTCATACATGAATTTTGTATAACTTGTATTTTATAAGAGTCAAACATGGCCCATAAACAATATCGCAATAATCAAACAAAGATTCAGTTTAACATTATATAGTTGTTAAAACGTTTTAAAATTTGTATAGACATAAGCTAGAATATGCAGTTTTTATAACATTATTTACATAACACGTGAAAGTTAAATAATTATCAAAGGTAAAGCCAAGATTTTTATAAATACTTTTGAATTCTATAAGAGACGGAGATGGAGAAGGCAAATTTAAATTTCACACATTGTTGGGCAAATAACATAGCATAGTTTTAAAGCATTCTTCTTGAACCAATTGTATAATATTTCTAAATTTAAATTTATCTTATTGAACTAACAATTCTGCTCGTCTAGTTTAAAGGATACATACATTTGAGCATCGTCCGCATAACAATCCATTTTTGATTGAATATGGGAATGAACATCAACTATGCAAAATACAAAACAGGGGACCTAAGATAGACCCTTGAGGTAACATCACTTTTAAGGTCTACTTCGATTTACTTCAAAACATATTGTAAAAATTGTAATCATGATTAAAAATAATTTTTAGTCACAGCCTCTGATATTAACTCGTATAACTTTGTCCCCGTTACTAAGTTAAGCGCCTCTAAAGTAGAAAATTGAAATCTTATATTTGCTTTATAATATCTGAACTATGTATTTGACTACATTGCAAATTTAGTGCTTACTAATATGTATACACATCGTTTTTGTAAATCAGTAAATCTGCATTATCACCAGAACGCCAGAGACGGAGGTTAATAATTCATAATTTTCCCAGGAGTGATCAGCCAATATTGAAAATAAGTTTTCCACATGATTTATTTATTAATGAAACTAATACTAATACTAATTAGCTGGATTAGATAAAATGAATGGGTTAGAAGAAATTTTATGTCAACGCATCCACAATAATCTTATTTAGAAAATAATTTGAAAAATTAGTCATAATTAAAAATAACTTTTATACAGCAACAAGAAATAAAAGCTTTAGAAATAAATGTTCGAAGTGAGCGCCCTCTACCTGCACTCAATTACTAAGCCTGTGAAGGTTATTCCTTTGCCCTTGAAAATATAATTCCCGGATTTTGTTGAGGATAAAAATAAAAGAGAAACTACAGCCATTATAACAATTAAAATTGAAGAGAACGATAAAACAAAGGTTTTAAATTTTATTGCAAAATGACATTTTACAACTATTGTGTAATATCGGAAATAAATATTCTTGTACTTGTAATTAAAACTTACAGGTCCTTACCTAGCCTTATCGGTGAAAATTAAAAGCAAACACCAATCTAAATTTAATGGACAACTTGATTTTTATGTTTTGTTCTTGTTATTTCCTCTTTTAATCGACTGCTTTAACTATCATTTTTACAGCCATAATCAAGAAGTAAAACTTCCTTTAATATTAAAAGGAGCTTTACCAATAAAATCAGTTCCACAAAGGCATTTTAAAGTTAAAGTTAAAGTGGCGATAAAGTGTCCTTTATAATAAAGGCGGGATTTCGGATCTTTATGAGGTTAAATGAGACTTCAAGAGCACAGCATAACCTATATAAATATGTGGACAATCTTCAATAATTTCTTACACCTACGTGTTTTGCTGTAATTATTAACGTTTTATTGATAAATAATAAACAATTACATATATGATACCAGTTCAAGCTCATCCTCAGATGATGAAGTGATAATTTATTTAAGAAGATCTAAAATTTACAGAGTAAGGCAGCATTGTTTAACAAAGTATGACGATTTGGAGTTTTTCATCGACTCCGAATATCAAAATTAACTGTACTAGCCATATTACCAGTATTAGATCATCTAATTGCTTTACCAACGAACAGGTAATGACTTTATTTTGAAATCTGTCAAACACAATAAAATAAATTATAATTTCAGAGGTGGTTGTATAAGGTTATGTTTATTTTATTCTGAAAGTTGACAGTAAGTTCATAACTTTCCCGCTTAAAATATCTCCATATTTTGGTACTTTTAATTTCAACAATTGGTTTTCGATATTACCAACACTATGTAATACTTCCTGTTTACTTGCAATTTATTATTATGGTATATTGATGTATCAACATATTCCTGGGTTACCTGTAGTTTAATTGTGTAGCAAGTTCAAAGTATGCTGTTATGTTTATTAAGCAATTTCGCAAATACTTATATATAAATATATTTTAGCCAATGTATATTGATTAGGAACCTGAATTTCATCGTACGTAGATATATTAAAATAAATGAGTTAGTAGAAACATGTGAATATAATTTCAACCTTTTACATGGCGATCCTGCCACCAGCATAAGTAAATATTCAAATTAATGTGCTAAGTAAAGTAAGAAAAGTAAATTCAAAAATGGGTCACTCGCAATCTAAGGAGCAAGAGTTAACTGAAAATGGTGTTGTCAACTCCAATTTTATAGTGAAAGAATCTAGTGTTTCGATGGACGTCAAAATTATCTTTTGTTATGTATTATTATGTTATGGTTGTGATGATGGGCGCACTTCTAGCTTTAAAAATATGCAAGATACATAAGAAGAGAATCCAAAACCAAATAGGTCGGAATATGGGGCTCTCAACAATCAGTGTAACTCCGTCGGTAAATTCCTAAAGGATCAAAGGACGAGTTCACATCCCTTGAGCAGTTGGAAGAAGAATTGTGTAGTGGTAGTGGTGACAGTGAATTCGTGCCTAGGTTTAAACAAAAGAATTAAACTACAGGTAACCCAGGAATATGTTGATACATCAATATACCATAATAATAAATTGCAAGTAAACAGGAAGTATTACACCTTCCTCTTCAGGAGAATGACCCTCATATAATATATTGATAAAGTGTACTTTAACCAGAATTTACTTTTAACTAATAGAACGGAACGCACTTGAACTGATCTTTAAAGTCAGCTTTAACGTAAAGTACACTTTGTATAAAGGGCCATTTATTTTCTTTTATGGAACTGGCTGTGAATATTTCAGGGAAAGTTAGAACTACTAAAAATCTTATTATATTTTACTTTGCATAGAAACAAAAATGATTGGTAATTGCTATGCATTATACAAATTTTTAATTTAAAATGATCACCTCTGTGACTTTTTATTTTTGACTTTATAAAAAAATATTGTAAACATTATTTGGTCATTTGACGGTTTCAAGAATTCATTTTCAGAAAAAAATCCACAGGAGTGTTTGCCATCTTTTCAGATATTGAGATTAAATGAAATAATGTAGAATAAAACTTAACTCGCATTTTCTCCTTTTATAAAATCATTATTTAACTGGCAATTAAAAACAAAATTAAAGTGAATCGAATTTTTAGTAGCATAATGCGATCCAACAATCAACATAAACTGACTCAACCTCTAGCAAGTAGCTTCGAGTAAGGTTATAGCTCTGTAGGCAACTCATCGTAGGCAGATTATCAAAAATCAAAATCCGAATTAGGTAATCATGTAATTTAGTGAATGTTGTTTGGATTAAGTAAGTAAATTGCGACTAGTGTTGACTGAGTAAAGAGTCTTGTCTTGCCTTGCGATAGTCTTGCAAATTTTGTCTCACAATTTTGCAAGACTCTCAAGAAACATGGAACTTTATTACAAATTTGGTAACAGTGGTGGTTACTTTTAGCCCGTTACGATCCCGCTCGGAGCTCACATGTAACTATCGATCGTTGACAGTGGTCGATTGGTAGACGTTATAAAGTATAGAAATGAATAGTTTACATAATAAGTAATAATAATAATAATAATAATAATAATAGTAATAGTAATAGTAATAGTAATAGCAATAGTAATAGTAATAGTAATAGTAATAGTAATAGTAATAGTAATAGTAATAGTAATAGTAATAGTAATAGTAATAGTAATAGTAATAGTAATAGTAATAGTAATAGTAATAGTAATAGGAATAGCAATAGCAATAGCAATAGCAATAGCAATAGCAATAGCAATAGCAATAGCAATAGCAATAGTAATAGTAATAATAATAATAATAATAATAATGATAATAATAATAATAATAATAATGCTTTATTGTCCAACCGATCCCCATTTACAGGGCAATTCACAAAATAATACAACTTAAGAAATATAAACCAAGAAAAATAGAAAATAAAGAAAAAAAATACAAAATATATAAGCAGATACATAATATACATATACAAGTGTGTTAATATTACAATGACATAAATTTAATCCAAAAGTGGAACATTCAAATAAAAATAATCATTGCCTTGCAGCGTTCAATAAGGTATGTAAAGAACAAAAAAATATATCACACGAGTTACACAATCGGTTAAAATTGTCACACATGATATAAACCGGTGATTTACATAGAATGTTAGTATTTGGCGTTGCAAGTCTAAAGGTGTTAGTACACCTTGAATTTGTCCTAGCCACTAAAAAGTTTATGGCAGCAAGCAAATCAGCAGAGTCAATGGTGCTGTGCAATAACTTATCTAAAAATGTGAGTGACATACAAATTCTACGAGAATCCAGAGTTTCAACATCAAATCTACTGACTAAAATGTCGTAATCTAGTCCTATTTCAGGATAAATTCCATCAACTTTGTAAGCCAAATATTTTAAGAACTTTTTTTGAACTGTTTCAATTTGCCACTTTTGAATATTGTAATAAGAATATCATACCAGAGCACCATATTCAAGCCTAGGGCGAACATAAGCAAAATATAATGTTTTAATAGCTTCAATATTTGAGAATTGCTTACAATTGCGAACTATAAAACCATAAAATCTCAATGCCTATTTCGTCTTTTCAATAATGTGATCATTATATGTTAATTTAGCATCGAACAATACTCCAAGATCTAAATAAGAATTACAACGGGATAAATTATTATTGCCAATGCTGTATACAAAATCATAAAGCGATTGCTTTCTTGAGAAACTAAGAATATTTCATTTAGAAGGATTAAGATACAATGTGTTTTTTAAGCACCAAGAATTTATATGATCAAGATCAATTTGTAACTTCAAGCAATCCTCTAAACTATTTATAACAGAATACAATTTTAAATCATCATAAAAGAGTCTACAAGAGCTAATTGCATCATTTAAATCATTAATATATAAAAGAAAAAAAAAGGGGTCCAAGTATGGAACCTTGAGGAACCCCCGAGGTAGCAATATAATGAGTCGACTCAAAACCATTATAATAAACAAAATGCTCTCTCTTACTTAAATAAGATTCAATAAATTGAATCATATCAAGGCTAAAACCAAAATTTGTTAATTTATGAAGCAGTGTCTTATGGCTAATCTTATCAAAGGCCTTTGAAAAATCGGCATAAATCACATCCACTTGTCCCTTATTATCTAATATACCTGTAATGTACTCTGTTATTACAGCTAAGTTTGTGGATGTAGATCTACCTTTACAAAACCATGCTGATATGGAGAAATTAAATTACAGACCGACGGATATATACGGTTTTATAAGACTCTTTCAAAGACCTTAGAAAAATTTGATATTTAGCATTTACAACACATCAGTAGGGTTCTTAAACCTTCGATCATTATATAAAAACCTCCCCAGGAATCCTTGAAGTTCCCATTTTCTTTTGAACAAACGACCAAATAGTTGAGGATTAGTAGAAATACCAGACTCTGCTTCTCTAATATAGTTAGAAAATAATGTATCAATTTGATTTTTAATTATCCTACGTAGTCGTTTAAATTCTTCATAAAACCAATTGTTTCTTGTCTTTTTATATTTATCAAAAAATTTAGCCTTCAATTTAATGTTTTTAATGACACAGGAATCAAACCACGGCGGATATCTATGCTTAAAGTTTTTGTAGACAGACACATGAGCGTCGCAAATCGCAAATCTAACAAAAAAGACCAATCAACAAAAAGAAATGAATTATAAAGTGATATATAATCAGCTCTTTTAAAATTGTATTTTTTATTATCTAAATTTGGAGCAAACTGTGGCAACTTATCAACGTCATTACAAAAATTAAAAGATAATGCTGGATGGTAAATATCCTCACGTACAAATGGAGTATGGTCTCTTCGAACATCACATTTTATATTACTAACTATTAAATCTAATAATCTTCCCATATCATTATGAATATTGTTAAACTGGCTAAAATTAAACAATTCAATAAAATTAAAAATAACCATGGATATCCTATCAACTGAATCACTGACAAAATTAGAAATATTAAAGTCCTATGATTATAACATTGGATTCCTGAAGAAACTGTAATTGTTCAAGTGAATCAAAAAATAATTCAAATTGATTTACAGGAATAGATGGTGGAATATATAAATTAACTATTATGAATGACTGATGACTAATAAAACATCTAATAGCTAATAAATCTATGCAAGGGAAATTAATATCAAAATATGGTACATCTAAAACTTCGCATCGCATGTAGTTTCTTAGGGCAATCAAAACACCACCACCGCCACTTTGGCCAACAATATGATACTTGCGATCCTTTCTGTACCACATAGGAGTCATCAAACAGTTCACTATTAAGTACATCACTATGAAGCCAAGTTTCAGTCATGAAAATGATGTCATACTCGCCCAATGCCGATGTAGAGAAAACCTCACACACCTTAGTATTAAGGCCTCGAACATTTTGGTAATAACACAAAAATTATTATCTGTAGAAATAGATCTACTGGGCTTCTTCAGTTTAAAGAAACAATTTTTGGAATACCTTTAAAGTACTTAATTCTAATATCAGATTCCCCACTTTCCTGACGCCTCACCAATTCCTTTCTTACATCCTTGTAATATTCAATTTGACGATCAAACGAACATTATATCTTCTGGAACGCCCTATTCTTCTTCAAAGCTGCAAACTTCATAATATAATTTTTGACCAGTTTCTCATCTTCAAGGAACAGCTTAATTGGACGACATTTACTATTATTATAAACACCCATTCTTTTGATATTTAAAACAGGGATATTATTATCAGGAATAATGCATAATTCCGTTCACTTTCTACCACATCAGCTACTGTTAAATCCTGGTTCTTCTCAGGGACACCAAAAATAACCATATTCCCTTACGCAAATTTCTTTGGTCAATTTCGTTAATAATTTCATCAATCTCGATAAATTGGGATTTGGCCGTAGAAGCAGTATTATTAGATTTAAGATCCTGAATATCCTTTTGAAGATTTAAAATAAGAGCCTTCAACTCTTTTAAGTCATTACCCAATAATCTGCAACCACCATACGTCCAATCACACACTTTACTAGTATCGACCAGCATATGAAGCTCTTCGGTAGTAATATTCACACATGAATGTCTATAAAGTTTGTTGCAAACACAACATTTTTAATTAACGAAATCGGAGAAACAGAATCGAAACGGAGCTCTTTCAGTCAAGTGGCAGTGAATTTATAATCAGTTTTAATTTAGCAGAACTGGATCTAGACAATATTGCCAACATTAATTGCAACGTTAATAACACGGGAGATATAGATAAATATTTACTATCTTATGCTCAATTTGTATAAACAATTTCATGCTTAAGTTACTTAATCGTTAAAAACAATAGTTCTTCTCGTTTCAGAAGCGGCAAAGGTATTTGTATGTTGCTTGTTTCGTGATGCAATAAAAATGACGTGATGAAATGATAAAAGTCTTATGTTTCTTCAATTATTTCATATTTTCTTGAACGTCTTACATATTTATCGAGTTTCTGTACATGCAAGATTAAAGTTCTTGCCATTTTAATCGGGAATATCTTTTTATTGTAAAATGAACAATAACAATGATTTTCCTCTTTCCCACTTTAACCATGGATATTCTGTATGTAGCTGTGTTCTTTACGCTGGGTTTGATAAATTGTAAAAGGTGGTTCCTTTTTCTGAAGTTGAATTTCAAACCGTTCCTGTAGAATCCACAGAGCAAACAAGTTTTCTATAAAACTGCTGACTGTGCATTGATTTCTAGATGATGATTATGGGGTTAACGAAATATACCTCTTCATGTCAAATGTATTTATATAGTCCAGGAGAATAAAATCATATATCTTACAAAACGTAAAATGTCTTATACCAGATTTAGGATGTGGAGAAGTTAGGAGTCGTCTATGGAATGGGGTCAGAAAAATGCCCCTTCTGCAGGCTGTCAGTATTTGTCTGCCTGTATTTCTGCGAAGTTTGCGTGGGAATGAGAGACCGTCAGTGAGAATATAAACTTCATATAATCGTATAATCTTCACAGATGGATCAAAAAGAAAAAAAAACTGCAGGATATGATATCTATCCTCCATCCTTACACCTCCGATATCAGTGGGCATGCTACCGTGGTACAGGTGTAACCATAGCCGGCAAAGAAACTGCCTGTAAACACACAACGGGCAAAACCATCAAAATCCACACATACAGTAGACAATCACTACTGATATTACCGGCAACATCATAGTGACACGGGCGATGCAATGGCAATAAAGTAGCTGATAAGCTGGCCAGGAGTGCATTGGGTCTCAATATTATTGGATCTGGTCTCTCCAATATGCTTCGTTGTCAGCTTCTCTTGGAATTATCAAAGAGGACACCTACGAAGAATTTAGGAAGCGGTGAGATGAAACAAATAGCTGAAAACTGGCTAAGGAGTTCCTAGAGTACTCCTGCAAGAATATAGACAAAAAGTACCTGGACGTGTCTAGGACAAATCTTTGTCTGGTGACAGGTATTTAAACTGTAGGTACACTGTTGGTTAAAGAAGCACTTTTAATATATGAGGAAGTGTGAAACACCTCTTTGTAGGAATTGAAGACAAGACAGTATTTCATACACTCTGCAAATGCACTGCCGTTTTTTCAACAAGATAATCTGTATTGGGAGAACAATGTTCTTCTATGGCCGACATTAGAGAGATCCTCCTGAGCAAGGTCATCACCTTTTTCTCTTTAATGGACTGATTAGCGGCTCAGGTGGATTGATCTCCTAATGGGAGGAAATAAAAGGGGCCAAATGGGGCCTAAGTGTTGTAGCCTCTTAAGCTACCCTCCCCACAATTCCAGATTTCAAATTGCAGACTAAATTTTTTTTTCTAAGATATAGAGTTGCGTTAGGAGTCCCATTACGACATTCTAAAAAAGTTATAAGATTGCCTTAGGACATCATACTGAAATGTGCTTAGGATGTCCTCAGGATAGTCGTGACTTTAATAAAAAAAGATCCTTTTTAAATTCTAAACGAGGGGTAAACCACTGACTCAAATTTTGTACACCCTTTCGTTAAATAATTCCTCATACTTCCTTCTACTTCCACGTACTTCCCCATACTTCCTTGTACTTCTCCACACTTCCTCGTACTCCCTCACACTTCCTCAAACTTCCCCATAATACGCATTCATTTCCTTAATATTATACATTCACATATACATTCGTTTGTGGAGGCGTTTGTTTTTGCAGCACTTGCAAACTCGAAAAAAAGAAACATTTACATAATAATTATTGTAAACCAAAAAGAAAACAAAAATATAATAATATTTGTCATTATTTAAAACATAAAAACAATATATTTTGTTTATATTTGTTTTATTTTTATTTCTAAGCAGTTATTCCTGATTTGAAAAAGATTATTTCCAATCAACTTTATCGGGCCGTAAAATTTATATTTTTTATTAACTACTGCAATGTTTGCTGTTTTTGGCAATTAAAATTCATCTAAATTTTGAGGCAAAAATTGTAATCTACTTTTCTACTATCTACTTTTACAAATAAACAACCTACAAACAAACTTCCCTATATAATATGTTTCGTCGTAGAAAACTGCATAGCACTTGTCATCATAATAATAAATTTTAGAAAAACTAATTAGAATAACGAATAGGATTGTATATTGGTAATAATTATTATTAGTTATTAACAGTCTCGATATTTGTCTAAATTCATTTGTAAGAAGAATTTTTTACCAGCATTATCAGTGATTTAATAATAATAAGTACTAAGTATAGTCGCTTAGAGACTATAGGCGTATTAGACAATGTTCGGCAGTAAAAAGTACATTATTAACCATATCGGATGTTTAGTCTGTTGTTACCTGTCACAAAGGTTACACATGTGTTTTGGTACGATCGACGACTGAAAAAAAAAACAGAAATCTTGCATTCAATTTGACAATAAGAATGAAATAAAGTGTTATAACACGTTATGCACCGCTAAAACACGCTTCAGTAGTACTACATCGTTTTTGATTTCATTAGCGACTCCATTGGCCATTGTTTGTGTTTCAAATTCAATTTTGATCAGTTGTTGATGTGCTGGGGCGTCTAAGGCCCTCGTCATCTTTAATGTTTTCATGGCTTTTTGGAAATGCTTGTAGCGCTCGTAAACTCTTGTTTTGCTTATATCAGACTTATCAAAAGCAACATTTAACATTTCTAAAATATTATTGGACTTTATTTCGTTTTTGTAGTAAAATGCAAATGCAAATTCTCTGGTTCGTTCTTTAAAAAAATACCAAGAGACATGTAACCTTTAAGACAAGTGACAATAGACTAAACATCCGATATGGCTAATAATACAGAGATACTTACTTTAGAAATGGTTACCAACTCCACAAAGAAAATATCCTGTTACATCTGTTGACTCATCAACTGGAGTAATTTTATTTCCTTCCTCGCCTGAAGAGGTACTACTATCTAAACCATGCTTTCCTTATGTAAATGACAGCGAGTTGTAGATTACAATAGGTACCACATAGATAAATACATATAAAGGCTCGATTACATTGAGCTAATTTACTAGCTACTACCCGGCAATTTCACTAGCTGCTAGTAAACCCGCACGGTGTTCACTAGTTAGCTAGTGAGCAAATTGCAGATAATCTGCGAGAAAAGTTGAAAGCCGGGCTACTTTACTCGCTGGCGTATAGGGCTTGTTAGCTAGTAAACTAACCGTGTCATCATAGTTGCTAGTGAACTAGTTGTAGAGTATCCCGGCGGTTCCTGATCTCAATGTCTACAAAATGTCGACAGAACTATTTCTCGTAGGAGTCTTTACTTTACGAGTTAAGAAGAAAAGCCGAAATTGGGGCAAAGAAAAGTGTAGGTAAAACCACGGATAGAAAGACATGATAACAGGTACTACTGGTAGACGTTAAGAAATTCCACAATATTATTTGCGTTTTACTTCATTTCTCAACGCTAAAAACCCAAAAAACTGTAAATGAAAAAAAAAAACAAACAACAACGTATTGATAGTAGTACCTACTTAGGTTTATTCGTTAGTTAGCTTGTTACTCAGCGAGTGGAAATATTTGTGTGTCATTACTATCGCACTAGATGCCTCGTCCGTTTTTAAACTCGTTGGCTAGTAGCCTAGTAAACTCGCCTAATGTAATTGAGCCTTAAGACAATAATATACTACCTTTCTTTCATGCTAAGCGTACAGCACACACACTCATCACAAAGTAATATTTTTTTATTCAATTATTCGTTCCTATAATAATAACTTTTGTTCACCGTAGGAAACTAGTATAGAAAATATGTATAAATGGCTATAAGTTTATGTATAAGCAACTGCATTATCATCGTGCAAAATCACATTTATTCGTGACTTCCTCATATTTCATTCTGACTTCCCCATACTTCCCCTTGTACTTCCCCATACTTCCTCTGTACTTCCCCATACTTCCTCTGTACTTCCCCGTACTTCCTCATACTTCCTCTGTACTTCCTTTACTTCCCTGTTACTTCCCTCGTTGTGTACACCTACTTCCCCAGTGGTTTACCCCTCGATTCTAAAGGTCCTAATTTTTTCTAAAATAGACATTAGTTCATCTTAGGGTTGTCCTGATCTGCCCCACTAGGACTTCCGTGAAACATCCTACAGAAATAATGCGATTGTCTTAGGCCGTCTCACACATCCTGGCAGTATGTCCTTATGATATCTCTAGGATTGCTTTTTGTTAGCTGTGATATGTATCCATTATATGTCAGAACCTTATATAACACATCCAAAATAATCCTCGTCACGCAATATTTTAAAATTTGAGGAAAAAGCTTTATAGCTGCTATGGAATATTTACTTACATAATATTTACCTATAACTTAAATGTTTGTATAACAAATTAATTAAACGGTGTTACCAAACATCATACTTTTCTTCATTTCTGTACAGGATGTCCGGAAATGATGAGCAAAATTCAGGGGATAATTTTAGATCTACGTAAAATAAATGCTACCTCTTTCTACAACATTTTTTCCAAAACTGATTATTAACGGTGTAAAAATTTTATTTTCGATATTTGTAAATAACTTTTTAAGAAATCCAAATATTAATATAAAATTTGTAATTCGGTGGTTTTTGCGGACGAGAAATTAAAATATGTTTCCAATTTTGACGTCACTAGTAGAGGGCGCCACTTCTGGCACACCATGTTTCTTTTAAATGACAGAACTTTTTTGCATCTTAATGTATCCATCTGACTATGGAAAAAATCGATTTTTCTACCTGTTTTATTTGAAAAAGGTATACTTTGCTGAGGTCGGTAGGCGTAGCCATTTTTGAAATAATCCTATTTGAAATGCTCAGTGCACCGAGTAAAAACTGTTTTGTTTTCGGGTAAAGTACCTTTTCTGCTCAAAATACAGCAAAATGTTACTTGAAAAAGTTGTTCAGAATCGTAAATTATGGAGACGTGCAAAATTTCAAGAAAATCGGCGAGGTTTGATGAAACCATTTTTCAACAAAGCACAGATTTTATCAAAGCAGGCCGATCTTTTTGAAATTGCACGTCTCAATAATTTACCGTTCTGAACAACTTTTTCAAGTAATATTTTGCTGTATTTTCATTAAAAAAGGCACTTTAACTGAAACGATACCAGTTTTCAATCGGTGCGCTGAATATTTTAAATAAGATTATTTCGAAAACTGTTACTCCTACTCACTTCAATAAGGTATACGTTTTTCGTTTTTCAGATATAACAGGTAGGAGAATCGATTGTTTCAATAGTCAGATGGATACACTAAGCAGTAAAAAAGTTCTGTCATTTAAAAGAAACATGATGTGCCATAAGTGGCGCCCTCTACTAGTGACGTCAAAATTAGAAACATATTTGAATCGTCCGCAAAAACCCTCGATTTAAAAATTTTATGTAAATATTTGGATTTCTTAAGAAGTTACGTATAAATATCGAAAATAAAATTTTAACTTTAACACCCTGTAACTCCGTTAATAATCAGTTTTGGAAAAAATGTTATAGAAGGAGGTAGCATTTATTTTCGGTCTAGAATAATTATCTCCTGAATTTTTTGCTCATCATTTCCGCACACCCTGTATATCATTGCAGGCATGTTACAATTAATAAGGTGCTTATCAAACAAAATTATAGTAACAATTCAAGTTTAAACCTGTAGTTCAGGTACGATCGGGTTTACAATTCTGACTTCCTTGCTAGTAAACATTTGAAGGTCAATTTAACTAACTAAAGCAACACTAGAGAATTTGTAGCATTGCGCAAATCATCTAAGGCATTTATGATATGAAGCGACACTAATTCCATTGAAGCAGAAAAAAGTGCGTCTATATCAGTAGTTTGGAAGGTTAAAGTAGTTAAGAAGAGTATACGTTGATGAGCAAAAAGCTCGCACGGATTTTTCAATATTGGTTCAATTGGTTGATAAAGTGAACAACTGAATAAGTCAAGAAGATTTTATATAATTGCTAACCACGGTATCTCTGTTATAAGGAAATCAGATACTAACTTCCGCGACGCAGTATAATTGCATGTGAGAGTATTATTGCGGCCATATTCTACTCTATATCGTAGGCCAGAAACCGCTACGATGAACACGATACGATAAAAAATAGTGGTTATATTTTATGTCATGATGATGATGATGGCGTACGCTTCATATCATCTTATGTTCCCTCTGTTGAAATACACTGAGTGTATTGCATTATGCATGGCTGTGGGAACAACATGTTACCTAAATGTTAATTCAGCCGCTACGATTCAACACCGTACCGTACGATTTCATTGAATGTGACAAAATTGGATGTTATTTGATGTATTTGCATCGCTATTTCTTTTTGCACAATCAGGATTTAATAAGCATTGTAATAATTCATAACTTCTTTACATTTTATTATATTATAGCCTCTCAAGTTAAAGGAAGCCTGATGAAGCAATCCAAAAAATGCAGAAATAGATCAGATCTCATCTATTGTGGTTGAATTTCGAGTTCCCACTCCATATAATTATAGAGTATATCAAGTTAGTAAATAGAATAAATTTTTTAGATAATTATTGAATAGAGTTTTGTCTGTGGGTGTTCATTAGCATACCTAGATGTTTGGTATCAGAGAGCATGCATATGACTTCATTGGTAGGAATTGTAGGAGATTTGATACATATTAGCTTAAAATACCTTTCTTAAACAGTAAAAAAATTCTTTACATTTATTTTTAATAAACATTTTTAATCGTTGAAAACAAAACTCATACTGCTATTATATATATAAGCAATATTGTCTTAAATAGTCTCAAAAGAAATTATCTTGCTGAAATATACCACGTAAGTCACATTTGCGGTGGAAAGATCATGTAGTCGTTGGACAATAATTGAATGTTGTTTAAAGTGCATAAATGTCACAAAATACTTGTCATTACTCAATACGAACGTCAAACGTATAACTTTTGTACTTACAAAATGTTTTCTCATTCAGAAAAAGTTGATGTGTTGCTAATTATTTACGGCGAGTCACAAAACAAATCAAGAAAAGCTGTAGAGTTATATCGAAAAAGATATCCAGAGCGCCCCATTCCTCATCATAGAACCTTTACAAGATTGTATTCGACCTGCGACGAATTGAAGATGCATTCTATGTTCAGAACAATCAAATAATTGACCGAAATGTAAGAAACAATGTTAATACAGCTAGAAGGTTACAGTAATTCGAACAAAATCCATGAATAGAATAGCGGTACGCTAGCTGGGAATTGAATTTGGATAAATCAACAGTTCAACAAATTTTAAAGACTAGTGGGTATCATGACTACGAAATTCACAATTTGGAACATTGAAAATAGACTTAATTTTATAGCTCAATTGTAGTAAATGTAGAAACTGTTGATCAAAACCTTTTTCGGCATGTTTTTTAGACGGACAAAAGTCGGTGTGTTAGTAATGGTTTGCCAAACAGGCGCAACGAACATTGGTCTATTGAAAATCCCCAGATTGTAAGTTCAGTCCAAAGCCAAGGCCATTTTGGAGTAAATGTATGGTGCGGCAAATAAGGTTTACAAAACGCCTGCGCGAGATATTAATCATTTGAAAGAAAAAATGAGTTAAATGGCGAAATATAATTTAAGACGGACTTTGAATAAATTAATATAAATTATAAAATAAAATCCACAGAATACTTTTTGCAGGGTAAATTAGTTAAACAAAGCAAGAAGTATTAAGTGATTATAAATTTTCAAATATTATATCAAACGTTTGGTTCACTTACACAATAGCAAGGTTCTCAAAGACCAGCCTATTCTTCCTATCATCGTACTTGGGGTTTCAGTAATCGGTTCTGCTGGATTTGGTTGATCTGGAGACATTGACCTTCTCGGAGGAGGAGACACAGGTTGAATTCCACTTTTAGCAGCCATAACAGTCGATCCAAAACCTATAAATTATATTAACTTTAAACTAAATGATAAACAAATAAATGTTACTTATTATGTGAATAATAATTAAATATAAATTATCTCTAAACTTTTCATAATTGTTTGGTGTAGGTAAGAATAAAATTCTTTTATTTTTCTAAACACCTAAGCTCTATACATATTTGTTTAATGCAACAGCATAAATGTTTTGTTTTGCTATTATAGTTATTACCTAAAAGTGGAATGATTTTTACTATTATGATACACTTACACATTCATTTTCGTTTAGACTTAAATAATTTCATCGATTAGCGAGATGAATTGGACGAGGTGGAGGCCGATACAGAAATTCTGGATGATTTGCGTAATCCTCTCAGCATTGCTGCTTTACTTATTCAGGAGCAACAAGTTTTGAAGTATCGTGTGTGTAGGCAGGGTAATTTCAATTTAAATAAAATAAAAATTGCAGAATTGAAATTTTGATTTATTCATTTTAACTACATACCCATACATTGCTTGTTGTTTACAACTATACACTTTTATGGCAACAACAAAATACCACACGATTTATTAATCAATGTTATACGAGTATGTATGAAAATGTCAAAATTGTTATGTTTCAAGTCCAATAGATTTTTAATGAAACTTAGCATACACCGAGAGTATTTTTTTATGTAAAACTCTTTCATTTTTCTTTTCATTTTTGCTATGAAATTAACAAAAAAATATATACAAAACAGTTTGGGTATTTTTGAAGCACAGCCCATACTGTGTTCATTTATTTTTATATTTTCAAAGAGCATTGAGCATAAAAAGTTATGAGATTATAATAATAATAATAATATCTCTACCCCTCATTCTAATCACAGGGATTAGCCCAGAAGTCGTAGACTTGTGCGGGAGAGGGGCGGCATATTATTATTAAGCAGGCCGCATTTGCGCCCAGGAACGACTTACGTTGGTAGGCCCTAACCACTATTCAGTGCAGGAATGAGGAAAACCTGGAAAACCTCATTAATTAGGAGGGTAGTCAAATATCAACTGGCATCAATCTCTCACATTGACCCAAGCTAACATTATTCCACCCTACCATACCCACAGAGAGGGTGCCAATCCTCTCCACGAATATAGCTTATATACGGTCTACCGGCAGCTGGGCTCGAACCAACTCCGTCTAGTCACCTCGATTCAAGTACCAACGCCTTAAACCGCGCGACCACTGACCGATGCGCGACCGATTGTGCCAAATTTTATTAATTTGTCTCTCTAGCATCATAAGGAACTAACACGAAGCTTTTTACAATATCTGCATGTTTATACAGGGTGATTTAGAGCTTAGCCGAAAAGCTTTGAGAATATGTGCACTCTTAAATAAGAAGCCGGTATCACAAAAAAAAATGATGATAGAAGTCTAATAGATTTCACGTAAAAAATGTTAATTTGTGGGTAAAGCAATGCTGAGTTAATGGTTCTTATTTATAGTGAAGTTAGACCAAATGCAGCTTCGCACTTATATGTGGATTGATTTCCCGATCGACACACGTCAAATTGTGAAACTTTTGCGGCAGTGATACAACGTGGACGTGATACTGGCAATTTACATGCAAATCGTGCACGAGACGATGGCCCCGGGTCACAATAATGTATTAGGAGTACTCATAACTATTTTACAAAACTACAACTAATGTTAAGTAAAAGTTCCTGTAACGTAATTTGTTTGATATTTGTTTTTTGTATCAGTATTTGGTACAATTTATCATAAGCATAATAACGGCCCTAATATGCCTGACACTCTGTATAATAAATATGCTGTGTTGTGTTAAAGTGGCTATTTTTTCCAAAGACTACAAATTCTCAAATAATTAAGGGTTTATGAAAATTCACTCTGAGTGTTTAGGATGGTATCGCCGTTTCTGTTTTGTTATATTTAGATAGGATTGCCACCTTTTGATATTCCCAAATAAGAACACTTGACATGTCAATTTTTCTCATTGTTTAATTTAAACAGATTTTTCCATTACATACATAACTTATATTTGCTTATTGCTTAGGAAACGAAGAACTTATAATAGATATTAACGCAGTCGACAAGTCTCTATTGCATTTAGCACTGTATGTATATAATAATTGAAACTGAAATAAATGACAATTAAATCTACTTGTAGCTAAAGTAAGGACGGAATGACACTGATGCTCTAGTTTATTTGAAATAAGGATAGCTGACAACTGTATCTTCTGATAACTACGAAACTACAATATGAAACTAAGTTTGTTAAAAATATTGAAAGAAAATTTGTTTGCTGTCCTTTTGAAATGAATTAAGTAGATTTTTTTTAATAAAATCACAAGTACAATGACTAGTTCACCTACAAAGAAAGGGTGAAGTTATTCATAACATTTAGTATATCAGAACAGAGGATTGTGTTAATTTTTAACATATCAAGAAATGCCTAAGTAAAAATATACACAATCCCATGTGAATAACGGTTAATTCAAGATTGTGTCTTCTTCTAATGTACTTCCTCTATTTGGTGCCTACTTCACTTCAAATTATAATAGTCTTACCTACAATTAACTGAACAAGCAATATTTTCAATACGCTATGTTTAAAATTATATTTTTACACTTCTGTCATTATTATTTAAGTCTACAGGCAGAGTAATGAAAACAATATAACAAATCAAACTACAAAAGTTTATTATAAATGTTGTTACGATAAACAAATTATTTAAATGGTCCAACACTGTCTGTCATATTCCCTTTAGATATTAAACAAATCCTAAATGCGAATTCTTTGGAGGAAATTTAAATTTATATTGGCTCCCGTTTCTCTGAAAATATGCCCATAAATTTTCATATTTATTAGGAATAAAGGATCTGCTTCTAAAACTCATGTGAACTTTATTACCTACGCTTTTATATCACATACAGAAGCAGCAATAAACGTGCTATGCTGTATTTTAAAAAGCATCTGTGATAAGCAGAGACAAAACAATAACTGACTGAATGAAATAGAGATGCAGAAAGTTGTATCCATATTTGAAATCTCATGATTCGTAATAACAGACAATAAGGGACCATATTGTGAGGGTATTGTAATAAATGTATTTTACTTTAAACGTCATGAATTCTTTTTATATCATTCTTTTAATAGACATTTCTTTTATCAATTAAAAGTGTACCATTGAAAATTAGTACTTCACAGTTTAGTAATTTGATGTGTCCACTAGTCTATCACGTGTTTAAAGTCACTGTGTTCTTCCGGCTCTTGTTTTTGACTTATGAATCGTTTCCAAATTCCAAGTAGTTTTAAGCCTCTATAGAATTTTGTCCATAATCTTCTCTGTGTGTGCGCCGATATTTCGCCACTGCTGAATTTCACTGTTGTTGTTCCTTAGGTGACATTTATCTGCTTTAACCATATACCAATCTGTCCCCTTGTTTGTCCAATTATATTGCTCTTGCAGCTGGTATTAGAAGAGGCTGTTTTAATTTTGCTTAAAATGTTGTAAATGGTATTAACATTGTATTTTTAAGAGGTGATCTATCTTGACAGTGCGTCCTTATATATAAGATAGACAGGTTGTTGGCAGATATTTCTCAGATTTCTTGACCTTGATGCCGTCCTGAACATATTTGTTTTTTGCATTAAAGGATTAAGGTGTTGATGATAACTTGTTGCTGGGCGTGATGGTGGTGATGAGACTCAGCATTTAAATACGTTGTCTGAGCAGGATTTTTGGGTTTCGATGTGCTATATAGTGTTCTCTTTATAAGAAGGGGAATCGTTTTTTTCCAACTTCTTAGTAAAGATTATGTCCGCTTTCCTTTAATGAATATATGTTTGTATTTGTTGTATCTGGAAATAATAGTGGACCTTTTCCTTTACATGTGAATCAATCAGTTCCCAAAAACTTCTGAAGCACCATGGAAGAAATCAGTCTATAATTTCCCTCTGGTTAATTTACATTCAATAGATTTGTCCTCCCATCTAAGAAAGGTTTACTAAAAAGACTGGCGTGCCATGCCACCACCTTCAGTCAGTATATGCAACGTGATATCTCCGTCTCAGTTGCAGCTCCAGAAAATTCCAGAAAATTCTCTACTCAATTCATGTTGCAGATATTCTTCAAACGACAGTGTCTTGGTGATTTGTCTGAGCTGGATCTTGCTCGTCTTCAGCATTTTATTTGCTTTTTTCTGCGAAGGAAAATCTAAGGCTTCTTCGCATCAGCCTATTTGGTCTGAAACCTCAGTATTCGCAATATTCTTTTTAAACCCAGCTACCAGAGTCTGTCTGTAACGAATGCCAAATGTTAGTTCTCGTCCTGAACAAAAATGATTCAGATCTCTTTTTTGCAAGTTCATTTACCCATTCATTGCCTTCAATTGGTACAAGTCCTGGTACTAGCACATTATAATTGTGCTTGCCAGTTATAAAATGTATACTTTCAGTATTTGTTGGAAAATTGAACAAAAAATGTGTTTTATTACCTATCTTTAAAGCTTCATAGAGCAATCGTTACACGAAAAAATGTTACTATATTTTTTCTAATTTGACAAAAAAAATTAGCAATTTGTCACAGTGCCGCTGATACATTTTGTAACATTTTACCCAAAATGATATTTTCCATCTGTTAGGTTTGATTTCATAATTTAAAAACGCCCTACCAGTTACTATAATTACATGACAAATAACTAAGTGATATAAATTACGTATAAAACATGTATAAATGTGATAATTATCAGGTTTAAATAAGACACTACATTCTATAATTAATTGAAAATGTATTATAATATATCCTTGAATATTTCATTGATATTTAGAACGCAGATATATTTTAAAAGTGAATAGAAAGAAGTTGGAAACGGAAATAAAGAAGATGATACAATAATTTGAGAGAATATATCACTACAAATCCTTCTATAAGAAAGATTGATTCTGGCGCCTGACGTTCGCCTATAAATAAATATAGCAGAAAAAACATACAGCTCTGTCGATGTGAGTAAAAAAATTCAGTGCTGCAATTCGTATTTGAATGTGCTACTTCAAAATACTTCGCAGTCTACCCACGTTCCAAGACATTTTCCGAAGTTATGTACTTGTGCCATGATTTTATTTTTACCTTGTTTAAGTAATTTGTCATATGTAAATATAAAATCAATTAATTTAACTTTATGTATAGCTTCAAAACGACCAATACCTACTTCTTTCGTGGAATTATTTTTGCCTAACCCAAAAATCTCACAATGAAAAAATCGGACAAATAAAAATTCTGTTTTAAAGATATTGAAAATAAAATTTGTTAGATAACAAAGGTAAATTAGATACGAATACTAAAGGCAAAAACAATGTAGTAGGTATGTCAAAATACATCGTAGTCAATTGACATTCTCATCTAGTAGACAAACATCTATATCTTGATGTTAAAACAACTATACTCTAAAAATGGCAAGGGGAAGGTCACTCCATAAATAGGTGTACAAATCTAAAAAATGTATTTAGAAAATACAAATAAATACGTAAGTACAATGAATAATACCTTTTTCTACAAAACTGTTAAAAATGTCATTTTTTGACACGCGTGTTAAAAGTAAGTTACTTTTAACACTAGTGTTAAAAGTAACTGGTTGCTACGAAAATTTTGGTTCATAAACATTGCGATCTGTGTGGTATTTTCTTATTTTTATTGAGTTTAAAGTTCTTCCGGTTATTTTGTAGAAAAAATAGTGTATGATATAGGAATATTTACTTAATAACACATTTTAATATGTTTAAATATAAACAAATACTTTAAATACAAATAAATACGTTTAAATAGCAACAAATATATTTAAATACAATAAAATATTTTTACATAGAAATAAATATCTTCAAAATATATTTAAATACAAATATATTCCAGTTTGTCTACTTTAAATTGAGCGCCAAATAGTCCCGATTTGCCTCGCTATTTGCTCTATTTCAAACGTTTCGATCAATTCCGGGAGACGCATGGATCACGTCACCGAATTCACCAGTTTTTCTTGATAGCTTGAATTTCTTGCGCTAACAAGCAAACCAAGCTGAAAATACAAGTTGCGGGACCAGCGAACCACTCTAAATTTTTCTATTATGATGTATTCTAATTTACCTATATGCAAAAATGCATCGTTAAGGTGTTAGGAAGCCCCAGTTTTGAGAAAATTTCAATAATTTGTTATAAAATGGAAACACGTTGAACGATTAAAATAAAATATATGCCTTATACTGGATACCACAGTTAAAAATGTATAGTTTTTATGTATTGGGTATCTGATTGTCACAATTTTTCTGATCAAAGCTAACACTTTTTTAAGTACATTCTGCCTCTCCAAAAATGTTGATAACTTGTACCGTTTAGTCGCAAAAAATTCTTTTCATGCAGATTAGCTACCTAACATTTACTGTAGAATGAGAAGGAGTATCATTGCGCATGAACTTCATACCCTTCTTATCAGTAGAGGTCAATTTTCTAGTTCAACGGATAAAATAGTTTGAAAGAAATTCAGATACATGTCTCCGTTTGAAGTGGTTACTGGGCCTCTTAAATCCCAGTAAGAATACTAATCACAAAATTGGGACAATAATATACAAAAAAATATTAATATTTTTTAAACTAAAGGTATTCAGGCATTAAAAAGCATTTTACCAATATATTTTCATATAACAAATTTAATTTTAATTCTTCAAAGCTTTTCCGTTTTTACTGTTTAAGAAAGGTATTTTAAGCTAATATGTATCAAATCTCCTACAATTCCTATCAATGACGTCATATGCATGCTCTCTGATACAAAACATCTAGGTATGCTTTTGTCCACTGAGTAGTTAGTTTCACACAATATTGTTAATACCTGAAAATATATGAAAAAACTTTTCCGTTTTGTAACCAAATATTGAATTTTTTTCAAAAACTTTGGCGCCCTCTAATACCTAACGGTGCATTTTCGCATACATGTAAATTAACATAAATTGTCGTACCTATGATTTTAAGAAACTAGGATGGCCCGCTGCTACATATATTTCCGCTCTATAACTGGCGCTTTGTTTAAACAGATGTTCTGCACCTACACTGAAAAATTGGTGCAGATAATAGCTTTGTTCGCACAATACACAAGTCAGTTTCCAATCGTCAAGTGCATGCGCATTTTAGCTAAAACAATCCATTTTCAACCTTATGCAGCCAGTCAATAAACAAACTGCGCGTGCAGCGAACGATTGGAAACGGTTTCCAACTAATGTGCGAACAGGGCTAGTAATGTTTGAGCATAGAACATTGGACCAAACAGTTTGAATGGAAAGAATGTAAATGTCGACATTTACATACTTTTTTATGATTATTATCCATTTTACAGACAATTTTCACATAAATTTCACTTTTAATGTAGCATTAACTAGAAAATTAGCTAATACCAATTAACCAAACTCTACTTCAGTATTTTGACATAGTATAAAAATATATGTAAGAAATGGGATGTTCAGTAGCCTGAGAAAAGATTTATCAATATTTTTGACAATTTGTTTTACAACTACTGTTAAAAGTGACAAATTTCGACGCTAATGATTTAAAGCCAATATTTTAACCACAGTATACTAAGGAATCAGTACGGAATCTTAGACACTTTATGAATGAAATACGTCTGGCAGTTTTTAAAAAACCCCACTCTAGAAAAAGTCGCCAAGAATATGGCGGATCCCACAGAACATACGAAAAATAGCTAATAATTTGGCGTAAACATAACCAGTTGTTTCGTAGTTTTAATACTTTTCCATTAATTCTCAATTAACTGTTGTAATCCCGTCAAAAATTCAAAAAACCTAACTGACATACAGAAATTTATAGTAATAACTGTCAGTCGCCAACAAGATGGCGGATTTTTGGAAGACGCGGGAAAGCTGAGTTTCCCTACTGATTGCTTAGTATACTGTGATATAAACAAACAAAAAAAAACATTCACTTTTCGGTTTCCACCACTGTACATTCAGTTTTAATCTCAACTTTACAAAATACAAAATCAAATGTATCAAAAATAAAATATGGTTCTACGCAAGCAAAACAATTATTTAAATAAATTTAATTACATTTAAATACACCAAATGCATTTTAATAAGTACGGACAAATATTTATAAATACACATAAATAGATAATATAAATAGATAAACATTAGCAAATACAAATAAATACATTTAAATATTCGAACCTTTTCCTTAAATATTTTTAAATACATTTTAATCAGCATAGATACAAAATATATTGGCAATCCTCCTCGAAAAATGGAAAAAATCCACGTAGGTCCTTTAATTTTTGTTTTGTGTGTAGTTCTGATAAATTGCGTTTTAGGAGTGAACGGGCCAGATTTTCTGTGTTTGGTGAAATTGATCTCTTGTCGGAGGATCTGGACAAAATCTAATTCAATAGTCATTACGTCAACGCGAAATATAACTTAAATCACATCGCAGTGTAGGAATGGCAAAATCCCGGGGCAAAAATTTTTTGAGAATAACGAGCATTTTTCAGGAAGTTAAAGGTCATTGTGTCTTTTTTAAATGTATGTAAGGCTACATAACGGCAGTAAAATATTGATAATTCTTGGGACCTGGCATCAATATTGTTACAGAAGCCCATCTACATGTTTAGTTTCTTAATTAAGTAGTGACAATACAGTTTGTGCGTGAAGTCAAGGCTACTGTCAACATAGAGGTTACATTGGTATCAGAAGAGTGACGTTCAAAGAAGGCATTTGGAGTAGAAAAGTGAATGTCAGTGACGAGATCAAGAGTGACTGAAATGAAGGAAATATTGAAACAGTTAATGGAAATGATAAAAGATATGAAGAAGAGTCAAGAAGATATAAAGAAAAGCCAAGAAGATATGAAGAAGAGCCAAGAAGGTATGAAGAAAGACAAAGGAAATGAAAAACAATCAAGAGGAAGTGGAAAACAGTTTAGAGGAAATGAAAAACAGTCCGGAAGAATTAAGAAACGAATTGAAAACCAGTTTACAAAAAACAATAAGAAGTTAGAAGAGACAATTATTAAGTCTCAATGAATTTGAGAAAACTATTGAAGAACAAATCATCAATCAATTAAGAAGTGAGGTATAAGAAAAGACCAAATCGTAGAAGAAAGTAAATTACAGAGTGAAGTCGCCAAAGTCATAGAATATAATATAATCAAATTAGACCATGAGGTTACAATTCTAAAGTAACAGTTATTTGCGAAGGAGTCCATTAAAATTGAAAGTAGTTTTCTTGCGCCTTCAAGGATTAAATCGTTAACGTTTGATGAAAGAGTATCATGGAAACTTATAAAATAATAGGATAATTTAGTAAATTTAAAAACTAACCCACTTAACAGTAATGATAAGGAAAACGATATTATGCAGATATACCTAATGAAAATCTGATATGAGTGTCACATTTCCTTTATAATGAAACAAAGTTAGTTAATTTTAGGTAAACTAAATCGAAGTTACAGGAATTTTAATGTTCTTCGTTCTCCTGCCTTATTTGACAAACTAGATCAAAAAGTTTAATGTGTAACCAAAATGACGTACAATTTGCGGATTACAATGAAAGTATGTTTGGTTCACATTATATAAATATTTTTTTTTTAAATAAAACTGCAATTTTGAAGTTGGTTGTGTTTATTATGCCATCTTTCAGCAGAATGAATTGCCACTTTTATTAAAAAAATATCTTCCTAAACTTACGGCAATGAGCCGTAGCTGAAATATGGTACATCCGTTTTTAATTGGATAACTGGTATAAAATCATATAGACACATATCACGTGACGTGTTAACGTGTACAAGCGTGCATTAGACGTATTTAGGAAATGATACAAATCTGAGTTTTCGTTTCAAGGGCTTTTCAACACCGCTAAATTTATGCAAAATTGTTGTACAGGAAGGAGACGTCAAATTGCTTATTTTAAATGATATATGATATTTTTTATCTTATTTCCAGATTCTATGTGTAATTTTAAGTCAACTTTGTTAAATTCAACAGTTTTTGAGTTATTTCGTTTTCTTCAATTTTGAAGATGGATTTTTGATGACTATCAACTATTCAGTCTAACTCAGGTAATTAGATTTTGTAGAAGTAATACTGAAACAGAACACCATATCCAGAATAGTCCCGGGTTTCCCTATATTACACAGACTGATGAAAAGTTGGCAACTTATAATGACAAATTCAAATCTCAGCATTTCGCTTATTTAAGTGAAAAAAATGTATATTTTACAATCTTTTTTTATACAGATCGAAAGGCAATAAAATATCGAACAAATGGTAAAATAATACAGATATGTATTTGCCACTATTGGCTGCACATTTTTCAGCACCCTGTATAATTTTGAGAAACCCGCATCTATTCTGGATATTGTGTCTCAATACTAGTTTCATAAAATTATTATTTTTTAAATCACTATAATTACTTTAGTTATACTAAATTGTAGTCATGATAAAAAAAATTTAGAAAGGGAAATAACTCAAAACCTGTTGGGTCTTGTTATATGGTACAACAAAGTTGACCTAAAATTATACGTAGAATTTAAAAATGTTATTAAAAAACATAATATTCCATTTAATATAAGTGAGTTGACGTCTTCTTCCGGTATAACCGGCCACATTCTTGCAAATATTTTGCTTTAACTCGGTAGTGTTGAAAACACCTAGGAACAAAGATTCAGATTTCCATCATTTCCGGTTTCCTAAATACGTTTAATACACACTTGTTGTGGGACACTGTTATAAAGAGCAGGAACTAGAAAATATATGAAAAGTAATTACAATAATGATATATAACTTACATTGACTTAAAGAAATCTAAAATAACTGCACAATTTATACCACCCATATCACATAGTTCCAAATACGTGTCTGTCTGATTTAATACTACCCGTTCTGACAAATAGGGCTGTAAACACTTCCCTAAATTAATTCAGATTATGCGTCACGGGATTGTAACAGGCACATTAGTCATAAAATCACCCTGCCTTTCTGATCAAAATATATGAGGATGGTGCAAAAAGTATATACACGTGTCCTTCTTTTTCATTTGTTTATTCGATAACTACAGAATGAAAACTGATAATCATGACATGTGTTACAATTACCTAACAATTATATAGGGTGTCCAAAAATGTTCATGTATTATTAAGGGCGCCGTTTCTATAGGAAAATTTTCAACGAATTCATAACTGTTTGTTGAGACGGTCTAAAAGAAATCTAAGTTAAAAAGAATATTTCTTCACTGTCAGTTTTCTCTAGGATGTACTTACGGCATTATAAACATTATCACACTCCGCAGAATCCTTTTAAAAAGGTAATTTGCAGAGTGATTCAGAACTTATCTAAAAGAATTTGGAAATATATGCGTCATAGAAAATGGAGTCAATATCGTAAACAATTTTTTTTTTGTAAAATCCTTATAGTTTCCGAGTAAAAAATAATTGAACTTGTAGTATTTTCAACGTTTACATCGCAGGCTACTGCAGTCTCTAGCCAATCCATTTTGATTATTGAAATCCACTTACTTTTAGTAGATATTAAACGTTTTTGTGATGCGAGACTTTACATTAGTTCCAAAAATGACTTACATATATAGCAACTAGGTGTTGATGGATATCGTTTTAATTTATGGCGATGTGAAAATCCTTTAGCGAAACGATTTCTCGGTAAACATGTGCCAAATGCAGCTACTTTTACCGCGGTGTGCGGTGAGTGCAACGTGATAGAAATTTGAAACCGAATCGTGGAAGAGACGTCTAGGATAAGAAAGGTATTTTAAGCTAATATGTATCAAATCTCCTACAATTCCTATCAATGAAATCATATGTATGTTCTCTGATACCAAACAGATGACTTCGTTGATAGGAATTGTAGGAGATTTGATACATACTAGCTTAAAATACCTTTCTTAAACAGTAAAAAATGTAAATAATTTTTATAGTTAGATATTTGACTCAACTTAAAGGAGACCACCTGAAGAAGCAATCCTAAAAACTCAGAAATAGGTCAGATCTCATCTATTATGGTTGAATTTTCGAGTTCCCACTCTCAAAAATGAAAGTTAGATATTTATACAGTGTTTTCATTAAATCCGGTTAGTAAATTTAGATAGATTAATTTCTTTAGATAATTATCAAATAGAGCTTTGTCTGTGGAATTGTTCGTTAGCATACCAGATGTTTGGTATCAGAGAACATACATATGACCTCATTGATAGGAATTGTAGGAAATTTGATTTATATTAATTAGCTTAAAATACCTTTCTAATACAGTAAAAAATGTTACAAAAGCTAATAATAAAGAATATATGGGTAGGTATTGTGGGTGTAATTCAACGCAGGTTGGGGCTTTTGTCCACTGAGTAGTTAGTTTCACACAATATTGTTAATGCCTGAAAATATATGAAAAAAGACGTCCAGGATGTCTACGGTGTAATGCTTGGCGTATTATACACTAAGCTAAATTATATCTGTACCATGTACAGCGTCCAAGCATTAATACCAAGGGATTGAACGATGAGAACCGCTATCATAGCCGCTACGATCTGCTGACTTTAAATCATTTTGATTTTTTTGCGGAGATATTTAAAAAATGAAATGTATCTCATCGAAGTGGATATATACATTGATGATTAACGCAATCGTATCAAAGTTGCTACCAATAACTTACGCGTTGAGGTCAAAACGGATAAGAAGCAGAAACATTTATGTTAGTAGAAGTTATGTAGAAACTGGGTAAGACGAGCCCAAAATGTTGTTGCAACATTAGGCATGTCAAACTATTTTATTAATTAAAACCACAAATTAAATCTATTAATAATTGATAACAGAAGGGGCAAGAGCAGTTGGATTTGCTGCATAAAATAGGCGTTATAAAATATTATTTATTGCCTTCCTTGGGAATTTCTATCCATTTTCTGTCTGGTCGCAGATTGCATGGTCGCCTTGTCACAGTGGACCAGTTTCCAGTGAAGTGTATTTTTAAATCATTTTCGAACGGCCTTTTTGATCTTTTATTTTACAAAAATGTATTTGTAAGAGTTCTACGCTCAAGCTTTTTTTAGATAAGTTTTGAATCACCCTGTGTGTCACTTTAGGCTGAAACCTCTTATTTTCTAAAATATTCGTGGCTCTCTCATTAAAAGAGCCCCAGGTGAAGATCAAATTGAACAATTAGTTTAATTGAGTTAAATTATTGTTTTGATGTTAGTTGTATGTTTATTTCAATTTACTGAATAAAATGAGTGATCATTTAATACTTAGCGATATTTAATTTGTACACATCTAAAAAATTACAGTATCTTGTAAACCCAGTATCAAATCAAAATATTATAAGAGAAAAAAAAATATTGAATAAAACCACTCTATCTGAAAAAATATTTTGAAACTATAGGCGTAGTAAAAAATTGGGGGTTTTTGGGTACTACAATCTTCTTTTTTTACGTTTATGCTTGGATATTTTAGACCAAAATGTGTCAAATTGCAAACAAATAAATATCTCTAAAATCATCGCAGCTACCAGTAAAAGTCATTATAATTTTTTTTTATTTTGACACTGTATTTTGAAAATGGAATCGATAAAGGTAAAATATGTGATTAACAGCTTTATCCACTAATTTCTAACACCATTTATATTTCATATAAGATAAAAAATTTGGAATATTTAATTTGTAAATTTAAAGATCAGTTTGATCTCTTGAATGATTTGATATAGATATATTTTTTCTTTAATTTAACACCCTGTAGCTCAGTAGCCGTGCACAATGGGAAAATAAGGTATTATAGTTTTCGTTCCATTTTTATATGCTCACACCTGAGCACCCGGTATAATAATATCTAATAATATATCTACCCCTAATTCTAATCACGAGGATTAGCCCAGAAGTCGAAGACTTGTGTGGGAGAGGGGGCGGCATATTATTATTAAGCAGGTCGCATTTGCGTCCAGGAACGACTTACGTTGGTAGACCCTAACCACCATTCAGTGCAGGAATGAGATAAATCTGGAAAACCTCATTAATTAGGGGGATAGTCAAACGCTAACCACTATCAATCTCTCACATTGACCCAAGCTAGCATTCTTCCACCCTACCATACCCGCAGAGAGGGTGCTAATCTTCTCCACAAATATAGCTTATATACGGTCTACCGGCTGCGGGGGTCGAACCCACAGCGATCTAGCCACCTCGATTCAAGTACTGACGCCTTAAACCGCGCGACCACTGACCAATCAAATACCGGCATAACCGGTATAAAATTTATATTTTTATATCTAAAAAATTCAATTTAGCAAACAGAAATTGACGAGTTCCGAGAATTTATAATTGTTATTTTGAAGATTTAATGTTTTTTTAGCATTAAATTTTACTAACATGGAAGTTCTTAAATATAATACGTGTTGAAACCAATACAATATACAGAGTGATTTAGCAGCCTCTTTACAAACATTGGCAATGAAAAGTAGATTTAATTTCATAAAGCAATATTCATATAGTGTGTTTCTCAGCTTCATATCCCTGTAAAATTGTAGTGAGTACTATGGTTTTGATGATTATTTTTTTGTAACCAAATACCCTTCAAGTGATGCTGTACAACCTACTATGACGGCTAGTTTACTACTCGAAGGCCCTCGTGATTTTTTTCCGAGCCATTTTTCACAAGTTCAATATTAGCGATTTTTTTTATTAAAAATCTGGCAACGTTGCTTTGTTCAGCGTCATCTAAAATCTAAATATACCAAGTTTCCTTATATTATGTTGAAAACTAATTTTTATACAGGGCTTTCAATATTTATTTACTTATGTTATTAGCACCTTATATTTGAATTGCAGGATAACAACAAATAACCTTAAAAACGTAAATATTGGATCATAACTAAACTTTAAATAAGAATTGAAATAATTCTAAACTAAATCGCATCCTTTTCCATTAAACCTCTTCCAAGCTCTATGTACTTTCCTATATGCTTTCTAGTAGTAAAAACAACTTTCCCTAACTAACTCTTCTTTAGTTATTGTTGTTTGGAAAACATAAAGAGAGGCTTATGGAGAATCGTGATTTTAATATTTTAATAAATAACCAAATCTTACCTTTTAGCAAAAATTGTAAAAATCTTGGAGTACTGTTAGATGTAGAATTAAAGTTTACAGATCATGTCAACATGCTTGTTAAAAAATCTTATTTTAAACTAAAGTTATTATATATGCATAGAGACTATCTGTCAAGTGATGTGAAACTTAAATTATGTGACTCTTTAATTTTATCTGCCCTAGCATATTGTGATGTAGTATATTGGCCAGCATTACTTAAAGATCAAGAAAGTCTGCAAAAAATCCAAAATAATTGCTTAAGATATTCTTACAACCTTCGTAAATTTGATCATATCTCTGAGAAACTTCAACAAAGTAAATGGTTTACTCTACAGGAGCGCTATAAACTACATATGGCATGTCTCATGCACAAAGTAAATGAAAAAAAATGCCCTATATACTTGTTCGAGAAGTTAATTAGAAGAGCTGATATACATAATTGCCCTACTGTTTTGCAACTTATACAACGTTCCTAGACATAATACTTCCCAATTTAGAAAATCGTTTACATATATAATGCAACTCACATTTTTAATACCATAAACTCTAAAATTAGTTTAAATTCCAGTCTATATCGTCTGAAAAAACATACCAAAGAACTCCTGATCGCAGAAAGAAACTAATCTATGTATTCTGTAGTATATATTTATTGCAAACTTATATGTCACGTATATTATAAAATTTTATGTACACATATTGCTATAGTATTGTATAGGGGGTTACGTGGAAGAGCAACCTGGTTGAACGTCGCCTCCTCGATATAATAATATTGTTAATTATTTATGTTTACAAGAAAAATAAAGACACATTATTATTATTATTATTTTTTGCCTTGATTGTCTAATCTTACTACAGAGATCTTCTCTATTTTCAATACGATACTTATCTAATATAACTTAAAAGTAAATGTGAAGCAAAAAATGCATACCCAGTTACTACTTTGTAACATAAAACTATGGTTTCTAAGAATTAAATTAAATCTATATAAGGGTCAATTGCCGGCCAAATATCCTGATGGCTTTTCCGCAACTTGACAAATTTATCGAATGGAATTGAATGTATGGTATCAGGAAGGCTAGTTTATCATTCTAGGAAATTGCTTGTCGTGGGTAGGTATCCAAGTTGTGTCAAATTTATCGTTGACCAAAAATTTGTAGAAAGAGATACGTCGTAGATTATTCAAACCATTTCAATTATCCCAAGAACCGCAGAAGAATTATTGGCTATAGATTTCACGATAATACTGCATATTACACACTATTCTTCTTCAAACGTGCTTGAAAACGTGTTATCCGTTTCTTTATGCCACTGTATTAATTGTATTATAGATGAGAAGGAGATTTTAAAGGTATCTTTAATTTGATTAAATAAATGAGGAAAATAAATGTTTGTTTTGATATTTGGGTATGTTAAATGTATCTACAATAAAATCATATCAAATTTAAACTGTTTTATTATAAAAATGATGTCATTGCTTACAAGTTTTATAATTTTGATTTTATAGTTAAGATGTTATATTAGTGAATAATATGTAGTGAGAATAGGATACACATAATTTATAATTTATTTTTTCATATTTCTTCGTTGTGTGCTTTACCCATTTTATTTAGACATCTACGAGGAAAATTAAAACTAATAAAAAAGTCTAGTCCAGAATTAGACACAAAAGGACATATTTTTAAGGATCTTTAATTATTATTTTTCTACGTAATTAAGGCATTGAATATCAAATACTTACAAAACATTATAAAATAATTATTTTATAAACACATGGATTGCCACCATAACTCAATTATTTTCACATCATCGCCACTAGGAATGAGAAATAAACTATTTCCTATTTTATTAGGCATCAATAATAAGTATTGTATGAAACTAACTTCTCTGCAATTACTATTAATGAAGTCCTGCACTGATAACAATTATTTGCAACGTTATCTGGTTAATTGTTGGTTATTTAATGCCTATTTGCGAAGAAAGTTGACGAAATTTTGTGGCTTCCTTAATCCTAGTGAAACATTTTTTTCCATAAATTAGATGTAACTTTCAAAATGCACGGCAGAGCTGTCAAAATAAGTGTTGCGAACTTGATATTATCAACACCTCTCTAGGCCATTTATGCTTGCTTTACTGGACACTGAAAGGGATGTTCCTCAAGCACAATATAGCAGAAAATTGGTAAAAACTGAATTTTGATTTAGAATAATAGATGTAAGTACGTAAATTAAATAAAATTAATTACTTGACACAAATTCAACTTTTTATAGTTTAAGAAAGGTATTTTAAGCTAATATATATCCAATCTCCTACAATTCCTATCAATGAAGTCATATGTATGTCCTCTAATTCCAAACATCTAGGTATGCTATTGAGCAATTCCACAGACAAAGCTTTATTCAATAATTATCTAAAGAAATTAGTCTATCTAAATTTACTAACCTGGTTTAATGAAAACACTCTATAGATATCTAACTTCTGACAGTGGGAACTCGATATTCAACCACAATAGATGAGATTTGACCTATTTCTGCATTTTTAGGATTGCTTCATCAGGTGCCCTCCTTTAAGTTGAGTCAAATATCTAACTATAAAAATTATTATAGATGAGATCTATTGTGGTTGAATATCGAGCTCCCACTGTCAGAAAGTTAGATATCTATATAGTGTTTTCATTAAACCAGGTTAGTAAATTTAGAGAGATTAATTTCTTTAGATAATTATTGAATAGAGCTTTGTCTGTGGAATTGTACAATAGGATACCTAGATGTTTGGTATCAGAGAACATACATATGACTTCATTGATAGGAATTGTAGGAGATTAGATATATATTAGCTTAAAATAGCTTTCTTAAACAGTCAAAAATGTTACAAAAGCTAATAATAAAGAATATATGGGTAGATATTGTGGGTGTAATTCAACGCTGGTTGGGGCTTTAGCCCACATAGTAGTTAGTTTCACACAATATTGTTAATACCTGAAAATATATAAAGAACTATACATAAAAGGTAAATTTTTTTATTTTATTTTAGTGGGTCGTTATGATGTTTAAATTCATTGACAGATTAATCAGTTTAATATTTTCGACATTTAATTTCAAATAATTTTAATTTATTGGTGTAATAAATTTTATAGTTATATATTTTACTCAACTTAAAGAAGACCACCTGATGAAGCAATTCTAAAAATGCAGAAATAGGTCAGATCTCATCTATTGTGGTTGAATATCGATTTCCCACTGTCATAAGTTAGATATCTATAGAGTGTTTTCATTAAACCAGGTTAGTAAATTTAGATATATTAATTTCTTTAGATAATTATTGAATAGAGCTTTGTCTGTGGAATTGTTCATTAGCATACCTAGATGTTTGGTATCAGAGAACATACATATGACTTCATTGATAGGAATTGTAGGAGATTTGATATATATTAGCTTAAAATACCTTTCTAAAACAGTAAAAAATGTTACAAAAGCTAATAATAAAGAATATATGGGTAGATATTGTGGGTGTAATTCAACGCTGGTTGGGGCTTTAGCTCATAGAGTAGTTAGTTTCACACAATATAGTTAATACCTGAAAATATATAAAAAATCAACTTTTTAATTTCGTATTACAAAAAAAAACTTACCAGTTACAAAAAAAATTGCTATGCAAATTTGGAATTAGAAAAAATTAGAAGAGAAAAAATTCCATAGCAAAAAGCCAGTCTAATTAGGTTTAATAATTTTGGTGCTTTACACTTTTATTATTCTCAAAATGTTAATTACATTTTAAACACATGCTGTAGGCATATTCAATATTCATTTTACCCTGATGCAAAACCAACAATTATTAGAGAATAGACGTAACTAGGTATTAAATACAATACTTAATTAATGATGAAACAGTTTCTACGTAATGTAATTTTAATCTTTCACATACCTAAGTCCCAAGTCGCATAATAGAAAATACAGGGTTTCAAAGTTAAAATTTTATTTTCGATATTTGTAGATAACTTCTTAAAAAAGCCAAAGATTTACATAAAATTTGTAAACCAGGGGTTTTTGCTGGGCGAGAAATTCATATTTGTTTCTAATTTTGACGTTACTGAAGCAATCGAATCTCCTACTTCCCGGAGTCATTTACCGCCAGGACATGGAATAGTATCTGACATCGTAATTTATTAATTGAAATAGGAACATAAACAGGCTAAGCCCAGCACAATTTTCACTAAAATAATTAATTTAACAACTAAACCAAATATTTCTTGCAGGTCATACAATAGAAATGTATACATAGGTATACACATACACATAAAAATACATCATATAATATTCTATATTAAGCAGGAGTTATTTGTTTTATGGCTGTTTTAAAATTAGATAGTGATATGCCAAATATATCTACATTTCTTATCGGTCAGTGGTCCCGCTTGTTTAAGGCATCAGTACTTAAATCGAGGTGACTAGATCCCTGTGGGTTCGACCCCTGAAGCTGGAGACCGTATATAGGCTATATTCGTGGAGAGATTGGCACCCTCTCTGCGGGTATGGTAGGGTGGAAGAATGTTGGCTTGGGTCAATGTGAGAGATTGATACCGGTTGACATTTGACTACCCCCCCTAATTAATGAGGTTTTCCAGGTTTCCCTCATTCTTGCACTGAATGGTGGTTAGGGCCTACCAACGTAAGTCGTTCCTGGGCGCAAATTCGGCCTGCTTAATAATAATATGCCGCCCCCTGTCCCGCACAAGTTCTACTTCTGGGCTAATCCTCGTGATTAGAATGAGGGGTAGAGATATCTGATTTCTAAAGATTGAATTTTAAATGTTTGTGACAGGAGTACTGAATTCTCAAAAGTATAAACCTTGGTATTTTTTTTTTAATTTAGATATATAAGAAATTTATTTTGAATTGCTTCAAGTCGGAAATTATGAACCATATATTGAGATTTCCAAATGCTTAAAGCAAAATTTATCCCACGGTTTACATAAGCAAAATATAATGATTTTAAAGAATTCACCTTTCTGAAGTCCTTACATACTCTAGTGATAAAGTCTAATATCTTAACACTTTTTAATGCAATGTAATCTGTATGTAAAGAAAAAGATAATTTCCTATCAAAAATAACATCTAGATTTTTTACCTCTTCTAAGTAAGAAAGCACTACGTTATTGAAGATATAGTCAAATCTAAATATATTTTTATTGCGAGTAAAACAAATATAATGACACTTATATATATATAATGACCTAAAACTAATTTTAATGATTTTTGAATGATTTTGATAATATATTATCTACAGTTTGCCCCACAGCTGATGAGGTTATTTGCCTTGGTGATTTTAATATTGACTTGTTTAATGTTTACAACCCTCTCGAACCTTGTTTTAATTCTTACAATTTTTCTCAGATTATTAATGAACCGACTAGAATCACTGGCACTTCCAGTACATTGATTGATCCTGTGTTTATTACCAATACTAATATTGTTGAATCTTTTGGTACCATTTCTGCTGATGGTATATCGGATCACAGAATGGTTTTGTAATCTAAAATTTATTCGAATTAAGACTACACCTAAACTTATATCCTATCGCTGTTATAAGCACTTTAGTTTGAATGATTTTTTAAATGATTTGTATAATCTCTCTTGGTTTGAGCTAATTTATGAAAATAATATTGATGAAAAGATATTAATTTTTAATAAATTCTTAACAGCTGTATTTGATGTGCATGCTCCTATAAAAAATGTAAAAGTTACAAAACCTTGGGCTCCTTGGTTAACCCCAAATTTAAAATTAATTATGAAGCAAAGGGATAAGGCCCTTCAAAAATTTAAACGTACACGAGCACATACTGATTGGGTACAATATAAAGATCTTCGTAATTACTGTGTTGATATGGTTCGTCTAGAAAAGAAAGGGTAATTAGATTTCATAGCTTCTCAAAAAAATTATAATCAAACCTGTAAGGCACTCAACACACTTAATATAAATGCAAATAAAAATAAGAATTTGCCTTTTGATTTGGCTGACCCTGATAAGATTAACAACTACTTTGCTTCATTTTTACAAAATGTCTCTAATAAATGTGATGATCAAATAATCTTTTATAATAATAATAGGATAGATAAAGATATATCTTTTAAATTTTCTCTCACTACTGTAGATGAGGTTCATTCAATACTGAACAGTATTAAAACAGACGCATTTGGTGTTGACAATATTACTCCCACAATGTTGAAGTACTGCAGCCCTTTTATTGACCGCTATGTTACTCACATAATTAATTGTTGTATTGAGAGACAATACTTTCCTTTCATGTGGAAACAGGCGATTGGTTTGCCTTTACCTAAAAAAAATAACCCTACCTCTCTTTCTGACTTGAGAATAATCAGTATTTTGCCTGCTCTTTCCAAAATTTTCGAAAAAATTTTATATAATCAAGTGTATAATTATTTCACAAATAGCGATCTTTTGCCTCAGACACAGTGTGGTTTCAGAAAGGGTAGTGGCACTTCGACTGCTCTAGTTACTGTCACAGATGACTTAATAAAAGCTCAAGACTTGGGATTAGTTAGTGTTGTGGCTTTATTGGATTTTTCTAAGGCCTTCGATACAATAAACCATAAGCTTCTGTGTTCTAAACTTAAATATTATGCATTTGACGATGATTCACTCACACTCATTAATTCTTATTTACATGGTAGATCTCAGCGTGTGCTTGTTAATAATATTTTCTCTTCCAGTTTAGAAATTCTTTCTGGCGTTCCTCAAGGTTCGATTTTGGGCCCCTTGCTTTTTATAATATATACTGCTGGAATATTAGAATCAGTTAAACAGTGTAAACTACAAGCATACGCTGATGATACTCAACTGTATTTTCACTTCAATGTTGAAGAATCTCGGCAGGCAAATGATATCATCAACTCTGAGTTAGAAACTATTAAACAGTTATCAGAGGAACATGATTTAAAATTGAATTCTAATAAATCTAAAATTATGTTTTTGGTAGTAAGAATAAGGTACAAATTTTAAATCAAAATTTTAATATTTTGATTGATGGTGTTCCAGTTCTCACCTGTGACCATGCAAGAAATCTTGGAGTAATTCTTGACAATAATTTGCGTTTTAATGAGCATGTTAAAACTTTACTGCAGAAAGCTTATTCCTCTCTTAGATTGATTTACAGTAGTCGTCACGTTCTTAATAAAAAACTTAAAATTATGTTATGTGAGTCACTTGTTCTTTCCCATTTTAATTATTGTGATTATGTGTATGGTCCATGTCTTACTCAACATGAGAAAAGCAGAATTCAGAAAGTTCAAAATTCGTGTTGTCGTCTCATTTATGGCCTAAGAAAATATGATCATATTTCTCACAAAATTGATGAGAGCAAGTGGCTTAACATGGAGAATCGTAGGCGTCACCATCTCTGCTGTTTTGTTCATAAAATTATAACCGTTCCATCTCATCATTCACTTAGAACAAATTTTATTAAGCGTGGTAATGTTCATTTCAGAGATATTAGATTCAAAAATAAATTCACTATGCCCCATCACAGAAGTGCGTTTTTAGAAGATGTTTCACTCACAATGCCATCAAATTGTTTAATTCTCTTCCTGATGAATTTAAAAGATTTAATATTAACAAATTCAAATTTAAAACTAAACAATATCTGTTAAGTAGGCAGCAAATTTTGTAATTTTGTAATTTTATAGTATGTTAATGTGGTTTTCTTAATCTCTACTTATTTGTTCTTTCATTTGTGTATATGTATGTATGTTTACTTATTTTTAGTATTACTGTGCTTTTCCTTTTAATTTTCTTGATGTTGCTTGCTTGTGGTTGAGTTGAGTAGCTTTAGCTAGACTTCGCCATGAGATAAGTGATATAACAACCAACATTTTGCTGATTGATTCCGTTGATTGTATTTTTATGTTTAAATATTAATAAAGTCGATTTATTATTATTATTATTATTATTTTATTTTTGAGGTACACCAGAAGTAGCTATAAAAGGAAGTGAGTGGTAACCGTTGATTGCTACCAGCTGTGATTTCTTGAAAATATATGATGTGAGTCATCTTAGGAATCTTCCATGTACATACCCCGACCGACTTGAGTCAGTTTGGTTAATAATTATTTATGATTAATTTTATCAAATGCTTTGCTATAATCTGTGTACACTGAGTCAACCTGAATTTGATAATCCATGAGGTTATTAATGTAATTAGTATATTGTATTAATTTCAATTGATCTTTTAGCGTAAAAACCGTGATGCTACGTAATTATTGAAGATTTAACTGCATCGAATAAATGATCATAACTCACCTTTTCCAGTACCTTACTAAAATATTTAATTTACTGATTGGATGACAGATTTTTACCAAATATTTTCTCCAGATTTAAAAATAGGAGTCACAAATGCCGCCTTCCATAATTGTGGAAAATCATCTTCTGCAAACGATTTGTTAAATAAAAGAGTTAGTGGGTGGTAAGTGAATTTGCACATTTTTTTTATAACGAATGAAGGAATTCCATCAGGACCGATGCCTTTATTTTCGTCTAAGTTAATCAACTCTTATACTATGTACTTATATTATTATTATTTCCCGAGCCGAGCCGTCATTTTTGTAATATGTAATTGGATAGGAATGTATGTTCTTTGTAATATGATTTTTCTGGATTAATTGCCACGTTGCTTCTGCAGATTTATTTAAAATCCTTCAAAATTTACAAAGCAACGCAAAAATTATATTATTTTATTTGATAGTAACATGCAAAACACTACTTACTAATATTCTTTGATTTTAATTATTTATCCATTTTGAAAAAGATTATAAAGACAGTAAATATTATACGATACACGTCTTATTACAGTACAAGTTAAACGAGAGTTCCCTACTGAACTTATAACTTATAACGTCAATTACTATGACATGATAAGTGCTTCAAATATGATAACCTAACTGACCATGATTACTTGACTCGAATTTAATTTCACTCGAGTCAAGCTTGGAAATTAAGCGAAACCGTGAATTCTAACGGTGAAAAACAAACATTGTTATAAATACCCGCAGTTCTATTTGGGCAAACAAAGGAGAATTGTGCAGTGGTAGCGAGTGGTAATGTGTTCCCTCCACTCCCTTCGAGTCTTTACCGAGCTGTTGTCATCAATTATGTTTTTGTAACACAAAGTTTCTGCCTTATTTCAGTTGTAACATGAGAAAGCTCTTGTATCAATAAAAGCCCTAATACGCTTTAATCGACAATATAACATTTTTTTCAAAGACAGTATAATATACTTAAATAGAATTTAGTTTGTATAAAACAATGAAAAAATGTTTATCCAAGTCGATACATTGATCGAAAATTAAGAAGTATGACTAATATTCTTTTAAGTTTCTGTTTTCGTCTTCAAAACATATATTTGTTAATAAATATCTAACGGATAACTGTGAGCCTTTCTCAATATATGACCAAAAAAATCGGAATTTCATTGAATATATTATAGAATACGGATGGAAAGAGCATATGTTAAGAGGTAAGAATGCAATATACTGGAGAATGCTTTTCATACAAGATTATGCGGACGTTCTATGAAAGAAACGCAAAGCAATGTGGAACACTCGTGCCGACTATTTTAAGAGATGTGATGCAAAAATATTTTTCCACTAAGAGTTTATATTCTTATGAATGATATACAGAGTGTTCCTTAATGATATGCGAATATTCAAGGGGGTGATACTACATCGAAAATTAATGATAGTTTGCTTTATAAACTATGGTCCAAATATGTTCCGTTACAAAAATACGGAGTGTTTTAGGAAAAAAAGGAAAATAACTAATATTTTCGAAACCGTTTTAGATATTTTCATGAAATTTGGTATGTGGTGACTATTAATAAAGGTGTATATTCTGCAATATAAATGCCCAAACAAATCTAAACTTTTGAGGTTGGGGGACCTTGGCGGCCATTCCTGAGGCCCACCACGCCCAATCCAATGATTTGGATAAATTGTTTTAAATAATTGCGTACTGTTATACTGAGATGTGCTGGTGCACCATCGTGCATGTACCACATTTGATTTCTTATTCCTATGGGAACATCATCAAGCAACAAAGACAACTGTTGTTGAAGAAAATTCAGATAAGATTATCCGTTAAGTCGTCCGGGCAGGAAGAATGGTCCAATAAAGTAATAACCAATGATACCTGCCCATACGTTAACCGAAAATTGTTGTGGGAAATGGGTTTCAGTTATAGCATGAGGATTTCCATCCACCCAAATACGTTTGTTATGTTATATTTTGTGCAACATTGTGAAGATACCACTGACAAAAGGTCACACGCTTTCGAAAATCTGTGGAAAGTAACGCCTGCACTCTTAAAATATGAGAAGGATATAAGAAAAAATCCACTATAATTCTTCAAACAATTTGGTGGCAAATATTCAAGTTTCTAGCGAACTTCCTCGTACTCGTTTCAGGATGATCTTCGATAATGCACCTTTTCGGTCACTACCAGTTATAAGAAGACGACGATGAATATTAGAATAAGTGCGACCATCTGGCAGAGCACGATTAGCGGGTCACAGACGAACGTACATGTATGCAAACATCAACGCGCATTCATCTACGCGCAAACAACAACGCCTGTCTATGGGCATAATAACGTCACGTACATGATTGCGCGGTGAAGAAGTGCGTCGTACTTGTCAACCTGGTTTTCCAGAAAACATGTGCGTGCGCTGATGAATGTACGTTGATGTTGGACTGTGTGTGTCAAACAACTACGTTATTTGACACACACAGTCACGGCGTTCTTCAGTGACGTAGAAGGTAGTTATAATTATTTAAATTAATAATTATTATTTAATTAGTTAAATTAGTTTATATTTAAATTAATAATAATTATTTGATTAGTAAATAAGTATATGGCATTTATAAATTATAGTTTTATTTACAGAGTGAAAATGTCGGACTTACGAAATTTAAAACGAGATTTTTTAAGACATTTCATTGACTTATATATCGGACCCGGGGTGCGGAACCTTTGCTGCCTCTCTAGCAACATTCTAATAATCAAATAATGGAGTAATAAAATAAATATCGAAATATACATTAATAGTAATAAAAATAAATGTATTTTTCTTCAACAATTAACAAAAAAATAACAATATTTTAAAAACAAGAGTTAAGAATAGGAACTTGAATAGTCTTCATAAGTAACACAAAACTGAATATATTTATAATATAAAATACATGTGTAAAAATAACAAGAACACATAAAACGATGCGCAGTTTGATCAGTACTGACTTCATTTAAATAGTAGGTATCTTGTCATTTAAAAAATAATTTTCTTTAACACGATTTTATAAAGTACACATTCCACAACTAAAAATTAGATTGTAATACATGTCATTCCAGCATACTGTGTTAGAATGACATTCTATCACACTGTGTTAACATGTTATTCTAACATACTGTGATGGAATATGTACAAATAAGCAACTTTTTTATGATTTATAAAATCTTATTAGATAAAGTATAGTCTAAAACACGTTTAGAATACTTTAGACTACAAACTTTTCGCTTGTGTGGAATATATGCCATTCTACAACTTGTAGAATATACAATTTCAGGCATTTCTGTTTTCAAATACCTCAACCAATTCAGATATATCTAGGTTTTTGATAGTTATTATAGCTAAATGAGAAAGTCTGTCTTGTGTCATCCTACAACGCATCCTAAATTTTGAGAAAGAGTCAGAGGCTACCGTTACAGGTATGGTTAACAATGTTTTCAAAGCTATGAACACGTTGGGGCATATATTTATTAAGTCATTTCTGAATAAATATTCTAAAACTGCTTGGGGTAATTTCTGGGTTAATATATATAAGTTATGTTGTCAATTAATTACCGAGGTAGAAAATAATAGATAGTGACTAATTCACAGCACATGAATCAGTACGAGAGGTGAGGGTTGCACTGGTTGCAGAGAACAAGCTTTTATAGGCTTGCCACTTGAAAAGGGTTTAAAGCACATACAATGACCAAAAATAAGTTGACGTCGAGTGAACCTCACACTTTAACAAGTCAACTGAGAAGAAAGTACTTATTTATAGTAAGGGGATCTGATCTAACTGACAAAAATGTAAAAGGGGAAGATATATTTTGACAGGGAGTGTGCAGTTTAGCTTGACTGACGTCTGCTTCTAACCAACGGTCATTTGCCGCCCCCTAGATTGTAGCGCCCGGGTGCCATGCACCCCTTGCCCCCACGGGTTGTCGCGGCCCTGTCGGACCCCGGATAAACAAGGGTTTATGGAAAACTAAGTGAAAAGACTACCTCAACAAAAATAAGAAAAATACAGCTTATCAGATTTTACTTGAAAAGTTAAAAGTTGTACAACCTGAACCGCTCAAAAATACAGTCATACAAAAGATTAACAGTTTGCGTGGTAGATTCAGAAGAGATTTAAAAAAAGTTAAAGGCTCGAACAGATCTGGTGCTGGAGCAGACGACATATTATATGTACCGACATTATGGTACTATCCTTTAATGCAATTTGTTGCAGACCATTTACTAGGGCTTTTTATTTTTCTTATTTTTGTGTCACAATAATCGCGCACGCCACTGCAATGAAATGCAATTCTTTCGTCATTGTTTTACGAAGATTGTGCGAACGTGTATGTTGTTTACTGCGAACTGATGTGTTAATACATGAATCAACGTTTGTGACCAATACACTGTCATGCTGATGCGCGAGGTAGATGAATGCGCGTTGATGTATTAATTCATATATGTTCGTCTGTGCCCAGCCATTGGGATACTTCTCGTGATAAATACGTCTATCTTGCTCTGCATTACCGTCAGTTAGGCCATACACGTAATGCATCTTTGAAGCATATAAAGTAAACTATCATTTATTTTCGATGTAGAATCACCCCCTTAAATATTCTCATATCATTAAGGAACACCCTATATAATAATACGTATTTTATTAATGATAACTATAATAAAAAAAATCAAACGATTGTTTATATTTAAGATCATTATTATGTATTTTTTGGGTTGCTACATCATACACAGCAAAAAAAGACCTTGGTAAATTTTTACAAATATACTTGAGTAATGTATTTTAACAAATATTTGGTTAAATTTACTTGTGTAAATCAGTTACTATTTGTGGCGTAAATTTTGAAATTACAGGCGTTAAAAATTACACCGTCTGTTGTAGATTTTAATCAAAATATGCTGGGTGTTCTTACTTTCATATTTTGACATTTAGATGAAAGATTTATTAAATTAAAAGATAAATAATACACACATTTTAGAACACTTCAGATTATTCTTAAATAGTTATTTATGCAAAACAAAAAGTAAGTGTTCATTGCACGCGACGTGAAATTGTCCAACGAGGCCGTCAGGCTAGTCCAGGACATTTAGAACAAAATCGACCGAATAGCGAAAATTTTTAGGCACAGCAGATATCGAGATGCGGTTTTCTGCATTGTGTTCAGGAAGGTCCCAGGAAAAAAGTCTATATCGTCTGGTTTAGCCATTTTTTGAAAAATGCCTTCTAGGCCGGAAAATGCATTATAGGAACGACTGGAAACTCGAAAAAATCGCTCGGAAATCGGTACTCGGGGGTTTTCGGGGCTGCCGAACTCGATTCTGGCATTAGAATTACCCGGGGATGCACGGGGATGGCTCTGTGGGGGTGCGCGTGGGGTGAATTGGGGGAGAAATAGCAGCGTGCATGAAAATCGCTCAAAACTCGTTACTCGGGGGTTTTAGGGGATGCCGAATTTAATTCTGCATTGGTATTACCCTGGGGCGCTCGGCATTGCATTGTCTATAGCGCTCCAAACTTGTGACTCGGGGGTTTTCGGGGATGCCGAATTCAATTCTAGCATTAGATTTTCCCAGGGGCGCTCGGGGTGGCTCTCTGGGGTAGTCTGGGGTGACTGGCCGGAAATGAATATTTGTTATTTGAATAAAGTATTATTTTCATAATGTGTGATTTTTCACTTTCTCCCTTTCTTTCCTTTCATCCCCGAAAACCCACGAGTATCGATTTTGGAGTGATTTTCATGGACGCTGCCATTTCCCCCCAATCACCCCCAGACAACCCCACAGAGGGACCCCCGAGCGCGGTAAGCTAATACTAGAATTGAATTCGGCATCCCGAAAACCCCGAGTAACGAGTATGGAGCGATTTTCATGTACGCTGTCATTTCTCCCCTATTCACCCCTCGCGCACCCCCACTGAGCCACCCTGTGCATCCCGGGTAATTCAATGCCAGAATCGAGTTCGGCAGCCCCGAAAAACCCAGAGTAACGATTTCCCAGCGATTTTTTCGAGTTACCAGTAGTTCCTATAATGGTGTAATGCATTTTCCGGCCCAGAAGGCATTTTTCAAAAATTGCTGCACCAGACGATATAGACTTTTTCCTGGGACCTTTCTGAACACAATGCAGAAAACTGCATCTCGATATCTGCTGTGCCTAAAAATTTCGGCTATTTTTCCTAACTTCCTGGACTAGGCCGAGTAGGACAACCCGTTTAGTGCAATAAGCACTTTTTATACGAGTTGCATACAATATTTTTCTACCTTCATGCAAAAACCAAAAAATGTTATTTAGATGACACTAAGTCTAGGAAAATGTGACGTCTATTTGAAATTGTATGTTTGTCATGATGACAAAACGCTATTGTAGAGTGACAGATGAATGCAATAAACATTTTATTGCACTACTGCAATAAAGAACCACTTTTTCCACTAAAAATAGTTCAATAAAGTTTTGTTTTTTACATGAACGTAGAAAAATAAATAAATACGAATGCCCCTTTGTTTTTTGACATTTATTTGTTTATTTAAATTAATCCAAAAGATGGTATGGGAATAATTTTTGTATATTTTATTTCTAATTTTTGTAATAAACTTTATACCTCAGTGTAAAAATATAAATGACACTTTACACTGTATAGTACTTATAATTTTATGTAGTTTAAAGTTATACATTGAAGCGTGGGACATTTGGCTTTTATAGGATGATCTCTGTATTCCTTCATGGTGGAATTTCGAACAAATGTATAGCAAATTACTTTTATTCATATTCCAGATATAAAAGAATCTCTCAAAAATTTTTTCAGCATATAGCAATATAATAATAATTGCGCGGGAGGGGGCGCCATATTATTATTAAGCAGGCCACATTTGCGCCCAGGAACGACTTACGTTGGTAGACCCTAACCACTATTCAGGAATGAGGGAAACCTGAAAAACCTCATTAATTAGGGGGGTAGTTACATGCCAACCGGTATCAATCTCTCACATTGAACCAAGCCAACATTCTTCCACCCTACCATACCCTCAGAGAGGGTGCCAATCCTCTCCACAAATATAACTTATATACGGTCTACCGGCTGCGGGGGACGGCTTAAAGCGCGCGACCACTGACCGATCCATATGCATATGCAGTTTTACTATGGATAACATTTAGTTGCTTGAAAAAATCTGATATGATGCTACTGAAGAAATCACCACATTTCAGCTATTGCATATTACTGTTTGGACTGCTATTTACACTTTATTAAAACAAATATTTTTCCAAAATTATACCTATATTTATAATTATACATCTACCATTTACAAAAATAATAAAGCAACTCTCGGGGTTCTTCTAGGGAATAATGAATGAAGTTAATGAAAAATTGTATATGCTTTCTTGTTTTTATTTAGGTAGATAAATAAAAATATATTCTTCTATCGAATAATTAGATATTAGCTAACATGTTCATAAGGTTCTTTATATTTTACGAATGTTAAATCAATTACATTAACATCAACGCTAGGTTTTAATTGGCAAGAGTGGCCAACTTCTTATTTTTAAGTATCATATTACTAGATAAAGTTTGGCGTATGCAATTAGTTACACTCTGTATATAGCTAGTTCATATAAATAGTGGACAGGTGAATTAACTGATTTTTGACTCAAAAATATGTGGAGAATGTTATAATAATAATAATATCTCTACCCCTCATTCTAATCACGAGAATTAGCCCAGAAGTCGAAGACTTGTGCGGGAGAGGGGGCGGCATATTATTATTAAGCAGGCCGCATTTGCGTCCAGGAACGACTTACGTTGGTAGGCCCTAACCACCATTCAGTGCAGGAATGAGGGAAACCTGGAAAACCTCATTAATTAGGGGGGTAGTCAAATGTCAACCGGTATCAATCTCTCACATTGACCCAAGCCAACATTCTTCCACCCTACCATACCCGCAGAGAGGGTGCCAATCTCTCCACGAATATAGTTTATATACGGTCTACCGGCTGCGGGAATCCAACCAGTCACCTCGATTCAAGTACTGACGCCTTAAACCGCGCGACCACTGACCGATATATATTATATATCACCGTTGAAATTCAAACCAACTACGTTACATTTTATGTATATTTTACTTTTACTCACAATTTTGTAGAAGTTATTACATGTATTTATAAAAACAACGCTAGTCTGTGAAGGTATTCCGTACTTAACGTAAAAATATAAAATTCATCACATTTTCATGATGTCTTTATAGATGCACTTGTACCTGTATCATATTGACTTGTACACGTAGGTTTATGTATTCCTTATCAGTTTTCTTAAATTTAACCATATTTTTGTTTTTTGTCCTTTTTCATTATTATTAGATTAATGATATCGGCTTCCTATGATATTGTCATCCAAGGGAAATACACCACAGGCACAAACATTCACTATTACACAATAAATTATACAATTTAGTTCACTTTTAATCATTAACACTATGAACACAAATTATTCATAGTTCTCGTATGAAGCGTAATAAACAACTACAACAAGTGTTCGTGATTATAACAGATTTATCCGTTCTCGTTTAAATTTTAAACCCGATTTGGTAAATTACTTATGTGTACATTTGACCAAATAATTAAAATTTTAGATTTTACCCTATAAGATTCTTATAAATATGTTTAAACTTTCATTTCTACAAATAAATCGTGTAAATATTTACACCATATTATTTTCGTCGATTTCTTGCTGTGTACGTTAGTAGCATTTATTTTAAATTCAAATGTATTTCCTTTCAATTTAATCAAATATATGCTCTCCTTCATTTGCCAAAATTTCATGTTAACGACCTTTTTTCTATACCACGCTTTATGAGATTCAGTATTTTAAAAGTGAAGAATTGACTAAACCTATTTTGAATTGCGAATTTGTCATTAAAAGCGATTCCTCCAAAAATATTCAATGTTGGTGTCGTTAACATGCTTCAAAAACACTTGTGGTTCGTCTTGCTATTCTTTTTTTTTATTGTTGACAGAGTTTTACAGCAGACGGTTACATTTTTTGAAAGCAATTCTCCACCATGTCTTATTTGATACCCTAGATGCATAAATATCAGCTTACGTTGATTTTCTGTTAGGGCTATGCTATGCCTTTCTGTTTTTGGTATTGATGTAAACTGACTATTTTTCGTCATTAGTAACAGTTACAGTCAAAAACGGTCGATGGTATTGACCAGCTAAATAATAACCTCCGTTTTTGCGATTATACAAATATCTATATCTTGCGTATAAAAATATTTGTCTATTCAATATTTTTCAGGAAAATAAACATTTTATAAATCTATAACCAACTTTGACTTCTACTTACAACATCCAAGATTGCATTTTAGATATCATGATAGTTGGAACTGGCTAGTTCTATAACCTCTACAGACAATTTTTTTCTTTTATCTTAAAATAATTAAGTAGTTTGAAGGGATATTTTAATATTTAAAATAATACACAAATAGACATAAAATAGAAAAGTTTTGAGCAAGTTGTATACCGACTTACGAGAAAATTAGACAATTTATCTACTTTTCTTTCAACAGGGTTTTAACAAAATTGTTATAATGTATTTTGTTTCAGTAGACTTACCGTTTTTCAGCTTGCAGTTCGAAACTACATCATTCATCAGTTCCTTATTTTTCTGAAACAAACGAGAAAATATATGTAACGAGAAACTCACTATGCATATCAATTACTCAAAACATAAACGTGAATGGCATGAAGCTATTATTTTATCACACGTGTAAATTCACATAACTGCAAGAGATCCGTTTATTATATTTTAGTAAAAAATAACTCCCACTACATTATCATATGATAAGATACAATATATTACAAATACTACGAATGTTATCTATAAACTAAACCAATAAAATGTTGGGTAAATATTTTGTACTATTTATACTAGGTCATTTTTAAAAGTAAGAAAACAGTAAAATAATCATTATATCATTTGGTAAAACTGAACAAAGTCATATTGGAATAATTTGATATACAGGGTGTCCGGAAAAGACGTGTACAACGAAAGACCACAGACTCCTGGGTTCAAAATAAGCCGATTTAGCCCAATTTACTTATTTCCAAAATTGCTTCGTTTAACCACTAGAGAGCGCCAAAGTTCGCGAAAAATTGTTGTTTATTCCGAAAATCTCGAAAACGACTTGATCGATTTTAACCAATTTTGGTCTACGCAATTATAAGTCTAACCGATACTTTTTGACACTATTTAAAATCTTTTGCAGTCATTAGAAATATAAGAAAAATCATGTATTATGCAAATATAAGCACATATTTTTTAACCCCTGTACAATTACTCTCAGTTTTTTTAATTAGTAGCTGACTTTATTTAGAAACTTTTTTATACTTTAAGAATTTTGAATAGATGAGTAGTTTAGGCAGAAAAAATATTTTCGTATGTCAACAATATCAGCATTCGTTCTGCAACAAATAACGAAAATTCCAAAATTCATTTATATTCTATTTAATAAATACGAGATAATAAGATTAATATAGCAAATAAAAAAAGTTATGATCTCTTTACAATAAATGCTCAGTGACCACCTTTTCTCGTACGCAATAAGTAATCCGTTTTACGGTTTTACGAAGTTGTAGTGCTCTCCATGGATTACCTCGTAAAATGTTAACTGCGTCTTGGATTCACCTAAAAATCCTCTTTATTATTAACTGCGTAGGCATATACTTTACAAAAATGATCGCTAGGAGGTAAGTCTGGTGCTCGAGGTGGCCATTTTATAGGAGCATCGTTTTCTCTTCCAATCCGCCTGTTAGGATACAGATTATGTAAATACTGACTAACGGGTATTGTAAAATGGGGTGCACCATCGAGCATAAACCATATGTTACGACGAAGTAGTAACGGTAAATCGTCAATAAATTAAGTAAAAATTTAAATAGTTGACCCCATTTAATCGATGTGGAAACACAACCGGGCCAATAATAAAGTTGTCTATAATTTCCGTCCACACGTTTACTCTGAATTCATATTGAAAATGTCTTATCTTCAGTACAGTGTGGATTTTCATCAGTATAAACGTGTTTGTTATGGATATTAATAATTCCTGACCTAGCAAAATATGCTTCATCTGTAAATAAAATGTTTTTGCTGAAATTAATATCATGGACTCTTTGATCTTGTATAAAATTACACAATGCTAAACGTTTTTCAGGGTCAATTGGTTGATGAACCGGTCATAAACCGATTGTGGTACGGATGTAGTTACTGCTCCTTCAAAACATCATGAACTATGGTTTTGGTATCCCTATTTCTTGTCAATGCGCCTTGCACCAATTTTTGGGTTCTCTTCTATCTTATCTACGATTTGTTCCTGCACCTTTATAGTTTTCGTGGTACGTTGACGCCCTTGAACCGTATTCATTTGGTTGAAGAACCAAATTCGCGAAGTCGCCTTTCGATGTTGGCAAAAGTTTGATGATTTGACACTCGTCGATCATGTAGACCCTAACACTTTTGCGGGTGTTATCTTGACAAACTCCATAAACCAAAAGCATATCTACTTGTTCGGAATATGTATTGAAGTTGATACTTAAAATATCAGAGCGTACTTCTGGTACTCCGTTATTTGTTGCAGAACGAATGCTGATATTGTTGACATACGAAAAATAGTTTTCTGCCTAAACTACTCATCTGTTCAAAATTATGAAAGTGTAAAAAAAGTTTCTAAATAAAGTCAACTACTAATAGAAACAAACTGAGAGTAATTGTACAGGGGGTTAAAAAAATATGTGCTTATATTTGCATGATACATGATTTTCTTATATTTCTAATGACTGCAAAAGATTTTAAATAATGTCAAAAAGTGTCGGTTAGACTTATAACTGCGTAGCCCAAAAATGGTTAACATCGATCAAGTCGTTTTCGAGATATTCGGAATAAACAAAAAATTTTCGCGAACTTTGGCGCTCCCTAGCGGCGAAACGAAGCAATTTTGGAAATAAGTAAATTGGGCTAAATCGGCTTATTTTATACCCAGGAGTCTGTGGTCTTCCGTTGTACACGTCTTTTCCGGACACCCTGTATACCTAGTGATTTTTCGAGTCGTTATGCCGTGACATCGGTAACTGGTCGCTGTCAGTAACAAAATTAGAGGGCATATCTCTAACTTTAGCTGGGATTCTTTGACCCGTCCTGGTTCTTCTCGGGCTAGGCTCTGTGGTTACATATCCGCTACCGATATCTCTGGGCCCGCCGATATGTTGATTTTGGCTCTTATTGTTGGTATTACGACTGCTATGGTCGAAACCGGTCTCGGTCTTCCATAGCCGCCTCTGTAGCTGATCTCCCCATGCTTCCAAACGTTTCGTCGCTCTGCACTGTCAGCATCTTCAGTGATGCCTTCGTAAAAGCTTTGAGCGGATCTGTCTCCATAGAACCTAGCCCGAGACAACCAGGGCAGTACAAAAAAATCCCAGGTAAAGTTAGGGATGTGCACTTTAATTTTGTTACCGGTAGCAACCCGTTAACGATATCACGGCATGACAACCCCTAAAATCACTATACAGGGTGTTTTTAAACAAAGTAGCAAAAATGAGACTACAGATTACTTAGATAATAAATCGATTTAACCAACATAAACAGAAATTCAAATTTCTTTCCAATTTTGACGTCACTAGTAGAGGGCGCCACTTGTGGCAGACCATATTTCTTTTAAATGGCAGAACTTTTGTGCAGGTTAGTGTTGACTATCGAAACAATCGATTATCCCAGCTGTTTTATTTGAAAAAGGTATACCTTGCTGAAGTCGGTAGGAGTAACCATTTTTTAAATAATCCTATGTATTTGAAATGCTCAGTGCATCGAGTAAAAACTGTTTTAGTTTCAGGTAAAGTGCCTTCTCTGTTGAAGATACAGTAAAATGTTACTTGAAAAAGTTCTTCAGAATGGTAAATTATGGAGACGTGCAAAATTTCAAGAATATGACAAACATCAAAGTAAAGATTCGACAATTGAAAATTATTTGAAGGATATTTATTGTGTAATCAAGTAGTGACAATAAAGATTGTTTTTTTATGTGGAGTATATCCAGGCTGTAAACGTAGAGGTTACATTGGCGCCAGAAATGCGACGTTCAATAAAGAAAAAGTTGAAAAGTGAATACCAGTAATGAGATCAAGAGCGACAGAAATGGACGAAACATTCAAACAGTTAATAGAAATAATAAAATATATCAAGGAAAGTCAAGAAGATATGAAGGAAGAAATGAAAAACATCCAAGATGGGTCTGTATTATTAGATTTGTTCAGCAGCAGTCTAGCATTAGTTTGAAATTACTAGCTACTTCTAACGTTCATTGGTAATTTGTTCTCACATTTAACTGGTCCAATATTTCAGGACTGTTCAGGGCTTTGCTTTGCGAAGAAACCCATTGAGAACAGTTTTATTCTGTCGTCAAGGATTAAGTCACCAACTTTTGATGGAAAGGTGTCATGGAATACTTACCTTAAACAATTTGAGGCAGATGCCTTGCGAAACAACTGATCAGAAGAAGAAAAGTCCACATCACTAATAGTTGTTTTAAGGGGTGAAGCTATGGAGATTTTAAAACCGTTAGACGAGGATAAACAAATGGATTATCAAACGGTTGAAGACTGTTTTGAAAATGAGGTATGGGGAAGATCAGTCATAAGCATAAGTAAAAGATCGAAGATAATGCTTCGAAGAAAATCTGTAGCAATTTGAGGGAGATATAACACGTATGGTAAAGCAAGCCTATCCCACCGCACCGGCAGAGTTTCAAGAACAGTTAACAGTGAGTAACTAACGAGATTAGTCACACGTTAAGGTTAGCTAAAAATATATTCAAAGGTTTGGTCCAGGGCCAAGGGCTGGAAATAGAAACCACCAGACAAGCGCCTAAAAGTAGTCAAGGCAAGTTAGGCTTTAAACGGGCGAACAACGGGCAGGTGAAGAGAACATGGAAGGATTTATTAAGGGGATGCAAGATTTATTGAACGACTACTGTATGTAGCAAAAGAAGGCCCATCCAGTATTCGAATTGTGGAATTGAAGAGCATCTTAGGAATCGAAACCAAAGAGCAGTATTTATAGGAAAGGCATATCAACTGGAACGACATTGACAGAAAGGGAAAAATGGTATTGGCCAAAATGCTAAATTTCAAGGGCGACCCACAACAGATGAAGAAAGGCGAATCTTTCGGAGTTTGTCGAACAGCTGCATCAGTGTTCAGCAATATAGAACTATCAACATCATCTTGAAATTTTACTACCTGTTAACCGATTCTAGTCATCATTGCAACCCAATGAAGTCAGGAAGTTGGAAAATTTATTAAGGAGCTACCAGGACGTGTTGTCATTAATAGAAAATAATGTAGGAATAACTAATCTTGTACAACACTGCATAAATACCGAGTGACGTCACACCAATTAAGCATATTCCACGACGAATCCCATTAGCAAAGCAAGAAGAGGTATCAACAATGTTGAGAGATATGCGGCAGCAGGGAGTTATTGAACCATCCCAAAATTCATGAACTTCTTGCTCTACCAGATTTTGTGTAAATTAAAGAAGATTAAATGATGGACAGCCATTCATTGCCAAGGGTAGATAACACCCTTGATTCACTCTCTGGATCCCAATGGTTTTCTACATTAGACCTGAAAAGTAGAAGTGCAACTTTATCCAGATGATAAGGAGAAGACGACGTTAGGTAAACATTTTGAAGATCATTTGAAGAATGTTCAAGAAGTTTTGAAAGTGAGACAGGTCCGGCCTAAGTTAAGTCCTAAGAAGTGTATGGTCTTTCAAAAGGAAGTCAAGTAATTAGAACATATTAGAACACATTATTTCCTCTGGTGTAGTGCAGACTGATCAGTTATTTATCTGGACGAAACAATGTCAACAAGTTTTTCAAAGAGTAAAAGAGGTTTCGTGTTCTTGTTGATTCTTAATCTAGACGACCCCCAAACTGTCTGTGACAAGAAATAAGAGAAGGTGAAGGTGAAGTCTTGGAAAGATCCTTATACTATAGTGACAAGATTAAATGATGTGGTGTATAGGATCCCGATAAATCCTTAAGCAAAGGTGAATATTGTCCGATCGATTGACACCTTATCAAGAAAACCATGCGGACAATGAAGTAACCTGATCGGTACGATCAGCTTTAAAAGGGAGGCAATGTTACGGAAGCTCACCTACATTTTTAATTTGTAATTATATTCCTGTTTGATTTCAAATTTATAATTCTTGTAATATCTTCTATATTTTGACGTTTCCACTAGTCGGGAATTATTTGAATGATATTTATTGTGTAATCAAGTAGTGACAATAAAGTTTGATTTTCTACAAGAAGTATTTCAAACCTAGGTCAACGTAGAGCCATTCAAATACGTCACTATTCATATCTTCCTGGAAGGTAATCACCCATTCAACGTCATAAAAAAATATGCAAACTATTTTCTAAAGATCCCGTATCGCTTCCAATATGTGTGATTATTAATTAATTTAAGTTTCTTTGGACTTGCTTCTACACTATATAGCACTATATACACTAGAAACTGACCGTATATATCAAGAGCTTCACAACACTTATGTTAAAGTTTTGCGCCGGAGTTCTTTCATATACGTTTTTTTTTTATTATCAGTTGTCCATCTCTTCGGTTAGAACAGAGATTTTGATACATTCTTGATTGTTATTTTTTAAATTAATATAGCTTTAGAATCAACAGATAAAAAATGTATACATTGTTAAATTAATTATTTATGACATTTTAAATTTAATTTCAAGTAGAAACTTACACTAAATGCGGAAAGCTGAATATTTGGTTTTAACGTAATATCAATTTCAAACATTTCAAGCTATTAATTGAAACTGGAAACTACAAATCTAAAATTAATATCTTACCTCCCATATCAGCCTGAAATCATGTTGTTCGACACGTAGCAGTTCGCATGTTGTTTGAGTTACGACTGTGGTGTCTCTTGGCAAATCCTGCAGAATCGATTCTCCAAATGTTGCACCTACTCCCAATGTACAAATCGTTACCGTGTTCTGAAAATATAAAATAAATTATTATTTTTTTTAATAGAATAAGAACAATGAGTAAAGTAAATGTATCGAATAACAATTTGAAACAAAACTTTTAATAACATATTGCACATTGTTTTCAAACCTTTAATAAATTAAAAATTTGTACTGAAAGAGATAAACGTAATGTTTTAAAGACACGCTAGCCACTTTACCCACTACCAGCATTTTTATTTTAATTATACATTTCGTGCAAATTTATTTTATGTCATAATAGATGAACTATTGTGTTTTTATTGCTTATTTACCAACTACGTAATAGTGCACTTTACGATCGTGCAAGCATTAAGTTTACTTTATGTCCGCCCGAGCATAGACGCAAAAAAACAGTTTTGAGTTAACTTATTGTACGTATAATAAACCTGTATTAATAAAATTACAAAATTATATTGTTATGTAAGTATCCACTTAACATTATTTTGTCGTTTCACAATAAACTGGAAATTTTGGAAGGATCTAGTTATAGTTATATTGGTTGCAGGGAATGTCGATTTAAGTTTCATTGTCTGGGAATCAGATTTCTGGAAGGGACAGTCAGATTGAGAAGGTATACCTTCCGACATCTTTCAAATGTCAGTTTTTGAAGATATGCTGTCCTCAATGCCCTCTAAACATCCTTTAGCAACCGGCGTAATCTTCCATCCACCATGGTGCTTCAATGTCAGCTTATGTCAAAAGGATTGCTAAAATTCAACGGAAACAGTAATCTGTGTACTTTTTTTTGGATAGCTTAAAGATATTTTGAGAAAAATGTTGGCGTAGGTATAAAAAGTGTGGAGACTCTAATCATCTTAATGAATTTAAACGACTACGTAGCTTGATCAGATATGACATCAACATGGCATATGTGAACTACATTAGGAACACCGAAAACAGTATTTCAATTGACCCTAGTAAATTTTGGGCGTCCGTTAACAATAAAAGGAAATCTTCTAATATTGCTTCTCAAATGTGCTATAACGGACAAAATCTCGATAATCCTATGGATATAGTCAATGCTTTTGCGAATTCTTTAGTGAGTCTTTCCTGCCATCATCTGATGCTGTCATCAATCCAGGAACGAGTAATTTGTCTATCAATATTGACAGTTTTAAAGAGAGCCAAGTACTTGACGCTTTAAAAAAAATGAAATCTCAAATGACCATTGAGCCAGACTGTGTTATTTTTAATCAAGGACTGTGCTCCTCTTTTTGCCCAGCCCTTATCCATTTTATTTAATTTATGTATTAAGAATTGTTGTTTGCCTACGGTTTGGAAACACTCTAAGGTTGCCTAATTTTTAAAAAAGGCGATAAACATGATATAAAACATTTTAAGCCAATTACTATTTTGTGCAATTTTCACAAAGCATTTGAGATACCAATTCACGATTCGATCTACTCTAACGTCAGCTCTCAAATAGCAACATGGCTTCATGAAAGGACGGTCGACTACTGCGCACTAAAGCATTCGACAGACTTGACCATAGTGTGTTACTTAACAAACTTGCTAATTTCGGGTTCTCTTATAATATGTTATTATTCTTCAAATCATACCTCTCGAATAGGAAGCAATATGTAGCTTACAGTGGTTTTAAATCTATTCCGCAACATCTGATGTGCCACAGGGATCGATACTTGGACCCTTGTTATTTAACATATTTGTTAATGATATTGTGAACGATCTTGAGGTTAACTGTTTATTATATGCTGACGACTTAAAATTCTTTAAAATAATTACTTCTCAAGATGACTGTGTGCCTTTGCAAAATAATCTATGTAAAATTAATGACTGGTGTTTCCGTAACAAACTTGAGTTTAACGTCTCTAAATGTAATATAATAACATATACCACCATAACTACACCTCTCATTACGTTACTTAATCCATTTATTCCCAGTGGTGCGTTAGCAAAGCACAATCTTTATATATTTTTTTCTCAGTAAATTTAAATTTATTTTATGAAATTCATTTATATACGTATTTGAGAAGGTAAATAAATGATATAGAAAAATATTTGCTTTAAAAAATGCAAATATGCCAAATGTTCTGCTACTATCAAAAAGTTGAAAAAATGTTTGAATTTTACCGAAAATAAATTGTGTTTTGTGAAAAAATTTAACAAAAATTATACCTATAGCAAGATTACAGATTTTTTTAAATCTGAGTATTTACAGTAAATATGTCGTACAGGTATGTAGTCAGTATGATAAAAAACTAGGTAACACGTTTAGTGCCGATAATACCGATTCCATGCTTATGGGCTCTGTGACATCTTGCTCTTTTCTCTCTCCCAAACAGTCCTAAATCTTAGCTGTGATTGTCTGAGTTGAGTTTTTAACTCAAAAAGAATTGGAGGCTGCTTTGGAGAAGGTTGTAGATGAAATAGAAATTGACGAAAATAAAGGTGAATTAGAAAATACAAAATGATTTTCTTTCAGATAATATTGATGTAGTAGGCGTTTTCGATAATTTAAGCGGTAGCGGTAGTACATTAATCTACCGTCCGGTAAACATTAATAATTCATCCGGTACTAACCGGTACATTCAAATTTCTGAACGGACTTGGTGCAAGGTTATAATTCAACGCGGTTCTTTCAAAGTTTGCACTAAACGAACCTAACCTAACAAAATACATCAATATCTATGCATCACTGCGACCTACGATCAACACAGTAGTCTCTGGGTACGATGGTACGAACATACTAACACTAACCTGTACATTTACTGTATGTTTTGTGCCTATACACTTAAATCCGTGTTATATGTTTTGTGCTGTAACTTACCAGCTGGGTAGGTAAGAGTTATATAAGCATTAAATTGAAAATGGAAATGATCACGTCTTTATTGCTGCAAGCACTCGATAGTGATAATGAAGACGATTTTATCTTAATTAGTATTGCTAACAATTATTTTAGCACAAAAAATAAAACTAAAAGACGCCGCCGAGTAGCCATAAAGCAATACATGGAAAAGGTAGTGTACCATTATGATTATGATGGTACCTAAGTATAGATATTACTGAAAATATACTTGGAACTTAAGCATATACATATATCATTTTTTAGATTTCAAGTCCCATTTTAGACTACGTAGCGATACGTTTGCAGAATTATTAAAACAATTAGGCCCATCATTAAACAAACAAACTGCTAATCATAGTGTAGGACGTGAAACGCATACTCCAGAAAAACAACTATTAGTAGCGTTGTGCATGTTAGCAAATCAAGAAGTGTGTAGGTAGAAATTTAATAATTTTGTTTTATTTTCCAGTTCAATCGGGGATCGTTGGGATCGGTCAGTGGTCGCGCGGTTTAGGGCCTTGGTACTTGAATCGAGGTGACTAGACGGAGTTGGTTCGAGCCCTGCTGCCGGTACCGGCACCCTCTCTGTGGGTATGGTAGGGTGGAATAATGTTAGCTTGGGTCAATGTGAGAGATTGATGCCGGTTGATATTTGACTACCCCCCTAATTAATGAGGCTTTCCAGATTTTCCTCATTCCTGCACTGAATAGTGGTTAGGGCCTACCAACGTAAGTCGTTCCTGGGCGCAAATGCGGCCTGCTTAATAATAATATGCCGCCCCCTCTCCCGCACAAGTCTGCGACTTCTGGGCTAATCCCTGTGATTAGAATGAGGGGTAGAGATATTATTATTATTATTAATAGTAAGCAGGTAGTGTATGGTTAATTGTATAATTATTTACAGAACTGTGGCGGAAAAATTTGTTATCTCCAAGTCAACTGCTTGGAGTTATGTAAAAAAGTCTGTGTTCTTTTAGCAAATGAATCGAATAAACACATTTCATGGCCCTGAGGCAACATCGCTCAGGATATAATAAGAAATTTTCAAAAACGCAGTCAATTTCCAGGTGTGTTAGGAGCTATTGACGGTAGTCATATCCCAATTTCTCCTCCTTTAAGTGAACAAACCGCATACTGCAACAGAAAGTGTTATCATTCTATTATACTGTGATGCCAGCTATATGTTTACAGATGTACCTATTTGTTGGTAAATACGTTGTTGTTCACATAAATTTAAGTTAATTACATTATAGGTTATTCTGGCAGAGTGCATGATGAACGAGTATTTTCCAATTCCCCTTTGAACAAGAAAATTAATGAAAACCCTCAGGAATTATTTCCACATTATAATAATCACATCCTGGTAGATTCGGCTTATAATGAGTACATTTAACACCTTTTAAGGACAATGGCCATTTGAGTAGAAAACAAAAACTATAGGTACAACCAGAAACATTCGTCCACCAGAGATTTTATAGAATATATACCTTAGCTCAGTTAAAGGAAACAAAATGTATACCAAAAATAATACTTGCCTGCTGGGTACTACACAATATTTGTGTTGCACACAATGACATTTTAGAAGTTGAGGAATATGAAGACAATTACAAGATGTAAATAATGAACCAGCACCGGTACTGCTAAAAGGGAAATTGTTGCTAATATACTACTCAAAACATTCAGTAACCAAGTGACTTGTTAGCAATATTGCCCCTTTTAATTGCCGTTACGATGTAAAAATTAAGTGAAGTATTTTTGATCTGTCATATAACTTTTATTTTGTGTTCCTTTAAATATATTTAAAACTTGCCTATTTGATGAATAAAATGTGTTTATTATATAGTTGAAAATAAACCCAACAAAACTGGTTTGTTCTTTTATTTCTTTATGTTAATTAACAACACAACACAACAACAATACATTAGCTAAACAATAAAAATATACTCATTCTAATAATAAAATGTACTCCTGTTTGATGTTATCTACTTAAAAAAATTGGTCATATTCAATATCTCATAATTTCTAAACAAATGATTAAACTAATTTTATGTCATATTTATTTTACGGGGTTGGTTTTACTACATTTGATGATTAATGAAATGATTACTAAATTGTTGATGTGTTGAGTGACCTAGGGTCACTGTGTCATTTAATTTATACACCATTATGCAATGTTTAACGGATTATATACAACCCTGTATAGTAAAGATGTATGATTTGAAATTCATATAAAACAAATTTTCCACTGAAAATCTTTTGAATCACCCAATCAAATCATGACATAAAATCCATCAGTTTTTAAAGTGGACCACTTCAAATGACTAGCAATATAAATCAACATATTCTGTACCTTACAAAAAAAATAAAACAAATAAAAATAGTCTATTTATTTTTTTTAATTTGAAAATTTCTTGCAGCATATCCATTTTCTCTGTATGACGTTGAGCTGCTTCACTAAGACTTTTAATCCAATCTGGTTCTGATTGTACGGGAAGAGCTGCTGATTTTCTTTTTCGGCTCATGTGTGTAGACATGCTGTCATTGATGTCGGTAGAGTCTTAAATATTTATAATTTATAAAATGTCATTATGCGAAATATTAATGATAGATTCCTGAAAACTAATGACAAGATAATTTGTGGAACAGAATTACCGAAAGTGTCGATGTTGAACACGATGCAGTTGGTACATTGCACACATTCTCAGTATTGCTTGCCAATAATAAGGGTGTAATGACTGGGGACCAAATAATTTTTCAAAGATGTCAAAATATGTCCAAGAAATAAATAAATTGATATAATCATCAACAGTTACGTTTGAAAGTTTTTTACTTACTCGATGTGTTGTATACATAAATATTTCCACAGTCATCAAAAATTAGGGCATTATTTTCATCAACTATTGGTTGTAAAACACTCATTTTATTTATATATTTCTTTTGACATAAAAAAATTCGATAAATGATTTCTGACTATTGACGAAAATAAGCACGAAATATAAATGGCAGGAGTAATTATAGATTAGCAGGATATACCGATGGATCGACACTTTAACGCAATCCACAAAGTCGGTAGTCGGTGCAAGTGCTTGGTTTAATTTTCGAATGTGGATACGGTAACTGAATGTGTATTTTCGAACGCTATCGGTACCCACCGGTATGTAGCGGGTCAACTTCCGAAAACGCCTAGTCCACCTGCCGATATTCTCACAGACAATGAAGATATTGATGATGAAACCTATTTATTGGAATCTGAACCAAATGATAGTGCTAAAAGCTTTGAATTTAGTTTGCCCAACTCGAATTCATCTGATGAAGATACTTTGTCGTTTAAGAAACAGCGCATCTCTTCCAATTCACGTCCTGATGCGTCTGGACCAAAATGGACTAATTGAAAACACTCATTAGCCGATTTTTAAAGAAAGCGCTACTAAAGATCGCATACGCAATGACCTTACAGGAAAAACTCCACATTTTTTATTTATTTTTTGATGATGAAGTGCTTGATTTGATACTAACTTATTCTTTGAAATACGCTCGTGACAACAATCACTAGGAATTTAAATCTTCAAAAAAACGATCTTTCGATTTGTTTAGAAATATTACTATTTTCTGGTTGCCATTTATTACCGCAAATTCCATTATATTGGTCCGCTGACGAAGATAAAGGCATAGATGTAATAAAAAATACATGTCTAGAAATAGATTTCAGAATATTAAACGAAATATGCACCTGTCAGATAATAATAATTTAGACAAAAATGATAAATTTTCAAGTTAAGCCATATTTAGACATTATAAAAACGTTTACAATCGGGTATATTTGAAATAAACCTATCTATCAATTGATGAGCAAATGGTGCTATATATAAACGTAATATACAGAATCGGAAATTGAGGATCTTTACAGAGAAAGTAGAAATTTCCGCTTCATCCCAGGGAAGGTACGAAGTATAAGCGGCTACTATAATAGAAAACTAAATTTTATTTGTATATCTGCCCTATTCTTCTCAAAGTCCTTTTATTGCATTTAAAATGCTGACGTGTATTAATTTATTTGGAAAAAGTAACGAATAAAACACGGCGCGAATAAGATCTCTAAATTTTGAATGTCCATTTAGCGCGTCTACAATCTCCGATAACGGCCGATGGTAGGCAAGAGCTAACGAGAACCGCACAACAAAAACGGTATCCTCACAGATTACAGACCTCAATCCGGTCACCTGATGCCAGTGTTGCCAGGTCTCGTGCTTTTGCATGAGATCTCATGCATTTCAAGGAAATCTCATGCTCTCATATTTCGATTACAAGATCTCATGCTAGACACAAAAAGAAATAGTAAAATTATTAAAATTACTCTTTGAAATCTACCAAAACAAAGACCTAACGAGAAATAAAGGCAAAATCGAGGGCAAAATTGAATAGATAGAGGTAGGTATCTACAATATTTGGGTACTTGAAATGTCCTTTATTGTAGACTTCTCTCTTAATAATTAGCAATGAATACATAAACGGGTATGACAGTCGATGGATATGCGGTGTATGTGCTGTATTCACGCTGTATTGCAGTGATTCTTAACTCTATTCCGTAAGGGTACCTACATTTTCTGGAAACAACAGATTTTACGACCCGTGAGTCACCCTGCGTCACGTCATATGCGCCTCAACGTTCGCCCGGCCTAACAATAAAATACATTAGAAAGGTTACGTGGTTAATAACTTTTAAGTAAGTACCTGTAAGTACCTATTTACAATGTAATATTATGATAAAATAGCATAACATAATGCTGTTTAATGAAATAAAAATGGCATTACAAAAGTAATTAAAAATTAAGCTGTGTCAAGAGGTGTTTTTTGATAAATTAAGCCATCTCATGCTTTTTCTCCAAACCTCATGCTTCTTTGAAATTATTCTCATGCACTGAATTTTTCCCACCTGGCAACACTGCCTGATGCGAACAGTGGAAGCACGCTGTGGTGGAAGTATGCGTGTAGCATGACACAAAACACGCAAGCGGCAAAACACAATTCACCATCAAGATCCTCACTTTCCAAATGTGTATGTGTTCAGAAATATTCTTCACTCAATAGCAGAAATTCGTTTTGATAATTTGAGTCATACAATTATAATTCATAAAAATAAGAGCCGAAGGATGTGTAGAATATGTCATAGTCAATATATATTTGTCAAAAATGTAAGGTACATTTACATGTATGTTACTTTCTACATTGTCACCAAACGTAGAAAATTTCGTTACCAGTGGTTCGTTGGCGCACCAGTATAAACAATTACGTAAAATGCTTATTTATTATAAAATAAACTATTAAATACTTAGATGTTTAAAATTATTTATGTATTTAATTATTATTTATAAAATTGTCATGTATTGTACCAGTGGTGCGTTTATGCACCACCAATTTTTTTTGTATGATATGTATTTTTTAAACCCCAAAAATGTCTTTTAGAAAGTGTTTTAATAAACATATCCAACTTTTAAGGCATTATTTTATTTTTTCATATACTGGGAGGCAGTGGGTTAATGAAGTAATGCACCTGTGTCCGAAACAACTTGTATAAAGTGTAGAAAAAATAGTGTACCCATGTTAGTACTGGTAAAATAAGAAATACAGGTATATGCCCTTAAATATTTCTTAAGGGAGTTGCAGCCCTTTAAATGGTGCTCAAAAAGAATAGTGTAAATGCTAAATTTCAGGGAACAACTACTTTACGGGCTAACCTCTCGACCAGCATTGGATTACATTTGAAAACCTCTAGCAAACAATTAAAGTCATTCCTCAGTGGCGCCATCAGACATATACCGGTTTCCAGCTTCTAATTAGTTTATCACAGGTGAGGCAACCGACGACTAACTCTGGCTGTTTGTGTCTATCAAACCCGACAGAAGGGGACTTGATTACGTGCTCTGTAGGGCTTAACTACATCTAGTGGCCACTATAGTTACTCCATGCTGGACCTGGCTGTCCCAAGAGCAAGTAACTCGCCATACTGCAGGTACCATTGGAAGCTCCTGACCTCTATCGCTATAAGCGATAACAATATTGCAGAATTTCAGAATACAACTACTGTTTTTCTTATTTTGATCAGTACAATCAGCTGCGGGAAACCATTATACAGGGTGTCTTTATACTCGATTGTATGGGCCTATTGTGAGTATACAAAAGATATAAATAAAGTTTGGAAAACGTGGTGTTAAATGGGATGAGATTTGCTCCATTTTCAATCGAAAGGATTTTTAGGATTTGACAGAAACGACTAATAACGTCAGTAATTATATTTTTTCTAAATATATACCCACATTTTTCCTATTAAAAGATCAGTTTTTTCTAATAAACTTTTATTAGAGAAGTTTGTCTGTATTACTTCCCGTTTAAAAGTCGTCGTAAGCAATATCGTCCTAAGGAGTCTCAAAATAAATACCACCTAGAAATCACATTAGCGGTGGAAGGATCAAGTAGTCGTTGGAAAACAATTGTTCATTATTTAAAAAACAAAAATGCCAATAAGAGAAAATAAAAAGATTAAACTCGATAATTCTTTAATACAGTTAAAAAAAAGCTGACTGAAAACAATAACTAAACTTAAAAAATGAGGCAAACCTCCTCTCATTTCAAGACATATCCAATCTTCGCCTGACTTTTTTGTGGGCTACGTTTATTAACAATTCACCGTTTAACTCAATACAAACGTTTGTAATTATATCTTCCAAATGGTTAATTTTTTGCTAAGGTGTTTTGTAAACCTTGTATTTTATAATCCCCGATAAAAAATCGAGGGGTGTTAAATCTGGTGACTTTTCGGATCACTGAATAGATCCATTAATCCCAATACATTTTCCTGGGAAAATGTTATCTAAATATTGCTGCACAATTCTAGTCTTGTGGAGAGGAGCTCCATCGTACTGAAATCATAGGTTACTCCTTAGATGCAAAGGCACGTTCTCCAGAAGTGGAGGAAATAACTCACGATGTTCATAAAAATAAAGCCCAATGAAATGCCTATCGATGATGCCGCACCATACATTTACTCCAAAATGGCCTTCGTTTTAGACTGGATTTACAATGCGGGAATTTTCAATGGACCAGTAGTGTTCGTTGCACCTGTTTGGCAAACCATTACTGACAAACCCATTTCGTCCGGCCGAAGAACGTTTCGGAAAGGGTTCTGATCAACAGTTTACATTTGCTATCATTTAAGCTATAAAATTAAGTTTATTTTCAATGCGACGCTCAGGCAAATACTCCAAATGTACCATCCATTTTCCATTGCTCTGTCCATTGCTAAGAATCATTCTATTAAACAGGACTGAATAGAAAAAAAAACTAAAGGTTTTCCTACAAGAATTCAAGTATTTCCAAAAATAATCAGAATTGTTCTTCCTCTCTTTTGAAAATGAATTAGTTTAGAAGGTTCGTTAAATATTTCAGAGGTTGCCAAAAACAATGAAACAGAAATTTGAAAGCTGTGTAGGAATCTCCTTTATTAAATGCTTACAGATCAATTTCTTTTTTGTTTAAAATTAAAGTCCCATTGCCTCGCCTTAATTTGGCATATTAGAATTGAACCAATCTGTTTAAACTGTAATACGTTTTAAAATTGTATATCTCATGCGAAATGTGTTGTTTACTGGTGCATGCTAAAATTTCCCGGAGTACTGCTAGCTGGCAACACAAAGTAAAACCATAAATTATCGCGTGATTTATACAAAACGAAAAGCATGGAAAACACCGAATACGAGCGAGCTCCGCAAACGGGAAATTGCTATGTGCTTGGCAATTTATACCAAACTAAAACCACTTTCTTCAGCGACAAGGCCACACATTTTTTAAATCAAACAACATGGAATATAAGAGGCAACATGATATTGTACTTTTTACTTATGTTATTGTTATCTATTTAATAAATAATAATATTTATTTAACTAAACTGAACAGACAACAGAAGTAAAATTTTTCAAATTTCGTATACAGGGTGTTTGTAAATAAATGCAAAATATTTTGGAGGCGATCGCCGAAGTTATTTTGTGAAAAAAAGTTAATTTAAACGTAGGTCAAAATATGCTTTGATTCCGAGATACACTGTTTAAATTTTAATTTTTGTATTTATTTTTATTATTTCAAACAGTTTTAGATAATGACCTGATTGAAATTTGAAACACGCTTTGGAGGGATAAAAGCATTTTTGGGGGTGATCCGAATATGTCTACTTGCACCAGTGACGTTCATTCGAGAATGCCACATTTTTCAATAAAAAAAATGGTACGCCACTTACTTTTTCCGGTTTTGATATTTTTTTGGAAATCCGCCATCACTTCTGAATGAAATTGGTTCCTTCAATTTTTTTCGTAGGATGAACCGTTTTTGAGGAAAAAAATAAAACATATTTTATTGTAAGTTATGTATTTTTAATTTTTATTGATACATTATCTAGTAGGTTGCTGTCAATATTTCTAAATAAAATACAGCCATCTCGTCCAAATGTCAAATTAGCATTTTTTCGTTATTTGTTTGCTACAAAATTAATGTCAATAAGTGAATAATTTTTGTGTCGTGAAAATTTTACAAATACGGAAATGGCAGATATGCATGTTGCCTATGGTCGAAGTAATGGAAATGATCTGCCAACCTGACGATTGTATACTGAGTTGTATCCAGTGGCGTAACTACACCTTCGCCAGCCCCCGCAGCACAAGGGGTCCTGGAGAATATTAAGAAAATTTATTTTTAATATGGGAGTGGAAAGATAACCTCGAAAAAATTCTGCGAGGAGGCCCGAAATTTATAGTTACGCCACTGGTTGTATCAATATTTGCTCGCGTTCACCAACGTTTGCGCGAGAACGGTACAGTTATGGAACGAACTGCTGACTGTGGGTTCTCTCGAGAAGTAGGAACTGTGCAACTAAAAGAAGCAGTTCTCGATATAGTTTCAAAGTCACCTGAAACTAGCACTAGAAAAATTGCCAACATATTGAATATAATCAACTTTACCGTATTTAAAATTCTAAAAGCGCAGCAATAGAGCATTTACATTAACTCAGTGTCATTATATTCCGCTAGGGGCGCTAGCGTCAAAGTTAGGTATAATATTAATGTTCTATGGACTAGTTCATGATTTTTCTTATTTATATTTATTTAATCTGTGGTTCATGATTCGATAATTTTTTATTTGAATTTGTGTGAGAAGTCAAATAGTGATTGTACATCTAATTTGCATACGTATTATCAAAATAAAACTTATAATAAGTCAATAAAATGTTTGTAAACACACAAAGACAACAGGAAAAAATCAGTTAAAAAGATATATTAAATTTTATTTATGTTAACCTCACAAAACCTTGTTTATTTGCATTTTACACTAGCAATTTGGAAAGAGAATAAAACGTTATTTAATATAGAAATTATTAACGTTGGAGTGCCTAAATTATTTTTTGGTAATTCTTAATTTAAACCTCTTTGTTTTTAAAGAATTGAAATTTTATATATTACGAATCGATAGAAAATTGGTTAGTTGTCGCTCAAATTGCAAAAATGTTGCATGTAATATGCCTAGTAAATGAAAAAGTACATTAAATACCCAGTTTCTGAAAAAATACGAATATATAAAAAATCTATGTTTCAAATAATGTACATGTGACATAAATAAATAATAAACATATGCAGTTTTTATTTGGTATTTTTATTACCAAGTACAATACAGAAAAAGCTAAAAACCCTGATAGGTGTTTTAAATGGTTTTCATTTAAAAATTTGAGTGATATTAGTTGTGCCCTTTTGTAACTAATAACATTTTGAATCGCCATATCGTTAAATAACTTGTTACTACTAGATGCACTTGCTATACTCTCAGGATTACCGGCGTTATTATCATTCAAGTAATTTTCAATTTGAAGAATCGTATTATCACATTTAACTCATGTTCGTTTAGAAGTCTATGAACTAGTGTCACATTTCTACTATTTTTCCATCTGCAAGTTTGTCTACATTTTCATCCTGTTTTCGCCTTTTCAAGTACCTTTTCATGCGTTCATTATTTTTACAATATTAGTATCGTATTTTCGTGTACGGGTAAATATAATGTTGAAACATCTGTTTTTTGAGAATTTTCCATTGTCCTAAAATTAAGAATGAAACCATATCAAATAATGAAAAATATACAGCGAAAATAGATCATACATGCTTGTACTTACCCATGCTAGTAATAATATAATCTTTTGTAAAATGTTTTGAGCAGATCTTTGTGTACTGGGTTGGTTTCTTGCTGGATGCAATTGCTATAAACCATTTTTTTCAGCATTATTGGAGAACTTACGAAACATGAAATCTTTATTTTTATTAGAAACAGATAAACACTGCGGTACACAACACTTATATGGCTATTTTATTTACACAAATTGAAACACAACAAAAATTAAATAACAAATATTTGTGAGGTTAGATTTAATACCTAATATTGATCGCAGCGCCGCCTACATGTAAATGCTCTATTGTATCCGTTTCATATTCAACGTGTATAGGCGCTACTACCTCGATACTTTTTACCGCGTCTAGATTTTTGCCAATGGATTCTTCATGTAACCGCTTGAAATCCTAATTTTTTAAATGGCGTTTTGTTGACTGACTAGGCAAGTTCTTCAAGAGATTCTATACGAAATGTTCATAACAATCATTTATCGGCTGATGAAAATCCACATGAATTTTTTCAAGTCATTTTCAACAATTTTCAGTAAACGTGTGGCTTGGAGTACTTAATCTCGAAATCGAATTTTTTTCCCACATTTGTGTCAACTTTTCAATGTTTAAATGCAGTTTGACCATAATAAAACTTTAATAAAAGAGACCTTTTAATCCTTCCAAAGCGTGTTTCAAATTTTGAGTCAATATCTTTAAAACTGTTTGAAATAATTAATAAAAATAAATACAAAAATTAAATTTAAACACTGTATCTCGGAAATGAGGCATATTACAACCTACGTTTATATGAACTTTTTGCACTTATTTACAAATGCCCTGTATAAAGTACTTATGACAGCGAGATTGCGATACCGTTACAAGACTATTTTCTCTAACTAAAATAAATAATGAAACTCAAAAGCAAGTTTTCTTGTAAAATGAGTCCTAAGAGCTCTACGATCCCATACCTAAATATTAAGGCTGGGATTTTGTATACATACTTTTACCGTCTAACAGGGCTTCAAGCGAGGACACATATTTCCAAGAAAATTGAAATAATCGGTTATTATTATATATCACCGTATTCACAAAGACTCCCGCTAGTGCGTGAGATAATTTTCATTGCTCATAAAATCACAAGAATAATTAAAATAAATGTTAAAATACCTCAATTTTATCCACACAGTTATTACGACAATATGTCACAATTACGGAAAAATTATCACAGCCATAGCCACCAAATTACTTCACTCACTAGCCAGGACATATAGGACAACTTGTGTTTCATTTTCAGATTAATATTTATTGGTAATTTTACATTTTGTGTCCTCGAGTAAAATCATAACATATATCACGGCTTCCATTTTTATGTACGTCAAAATGCGCGATAAACTTCAGAGAACCGTGCGGTTCGGGCCTATACGGTTTGTATACTGTCTCATAGGTCTGATTCATTCGTCGTTTCGCTCACTCAGGCTGTGCAATTCCTTTTCTACAAAATCCCCGCCTTAAACGTAAACGTAACGTATTAAATCAGTACACTTTAGTTTATTACATAGTAGCTAGTAAATTTTGAGTAAAAACTAAATAGTGGCGGAAAGATCTAGGACGTTTTATCTGTTGCAAAAAATCTTCCACCAATATTACTTTTTAATGTGCATCTGTAAAAATGCTAATATTTAGAAATTGATTTCTAAATTTTCAAATAGGTACCGATTGTTAGGTATGGGTTCCAATAATATAGGTCATCCATTCTTTTTTGAGAAGTCAACAAAATGCATATATTTTAATTAATTCTATATCATCAACATCATCTAGAATTTCAATAAGACTTAGGACTAGTTGTATCAGCTCCAGAGCTCCCAGAGTCGCTAGAACAAGTTCAGACTAGTGTCATCTATAGAGTGATGTGATTAATAATAAACTGTAATTAAATATGCTTCCAGCATGTTTAGAAGCACGGGATGCGACTAGTTGCAGAGGCGGCTACACTCGGAAGACCACTATTATCCGGGGAACGGTTCCAACCGTATCAGTCATACCAACAATAGAAGCCGAAATCAATATATAGCCCCAGAAATACCAATAGCGGGTCTATCTCCACAGAGCCTAGATAATTACAGGATGTTATCTTGAGTAATGCCGGTGGCGCTGCTCTTTTTCAGTGGTTAATGACAGTAATCTGTTGATTGCATGTGCATTTACAACCCCATTCCGTCGATTCCAAATAAATTTCTTTATAGCCCTGTATTTGATGTCAAACTTTATGCAGGCTGTCGTGCGACTGCTAGTAGGTGGTAAGGAATGAAGGTTATACAAATTTTTGGCCACTGCCTTTTTGAAACATATATATTTTATTATGCATTAACCAGTGCTAGTGATAGTGGGCGTATGCATCCTTTATTTTCGACATATTTAAGAAATCGCAAAAACCTTCCTCTTTTCTATTTAAACAATATATTTAAAAATTTTCTCTCCTCATGGGTATAAACCAATCATCAAAAAATTAAAAACTTCAATAGCAGTTATTGGAAGAATCCGATGAGTTTCAGCCTCTGATGCCTGAATTACTTAGTTCAGAACTCTTTGTGTTGATTTTTGACCAAAGAAAACTGTCTGAGTGTTGTCAAATAATCGTTTATTCTTCATATTCAAATTATACACGTGGTTTTGTATAAAAATTCATATTAATATTATTTTATGTTCATAGTAAAGATATGACTGACCAATTACTAAAAAATTAAAGTGAATTGGTCATAGTGACTCACACTAATGATATAGATAAAAAATAAAAAGGTAATTATGGCCGCAACTTTACTTACACAATTATATGTGATAATTTATATTGGTTAGTTATAAAAAACAACTGATAGGGTTACCACAACGCAAAAGCACATCACCACACGATTAGTTAGTAGTCGATACAGTTAGTTGAAGGTATAACTTAACTCATAATGAAAACTAAAATAGTTATCATTTTGTGTGCCGTAGCTTTTATAACACAGGTAAGTTTGAAAGCCGAAATATTGTACGGTAAAGATTTAATAATTTTCCTATATTGTGTATAGAAAGTTTTCCTTGTACTTCAGAAAACGCGAACTGAATTTGAGATCAAAAAATTATACTCCAGAAATCGTCAATTTTAAATCATAACAGAGAGTTTTAATTCAGATATCTAAATTGGTTTTCAGTTACCATTTATATTTTTTTAAAATGGCACCATACTATTTTCTATCCTTATTTGGAGTAGATTATTTTTTTGTGTTCGGACATGTAACAAGTGTAGTAAAAGTAGTAAGTATTTCAGTAAAATTTGAAAAATCCAAATTCAAGAGCTTTACTGAAGAAAGGGGTGTATCTGGTGCAAATTTTGACATTTTTGTAACTTGTCAACGTGACATAAGTGATATCAGAAAAAAGTAATAACTGTTAACTGAACTCAGTGTGTAACATTGTTTTTCTACGTTCATGCAAGAAACAAAACTTTATTGAACTATATTTAGTGGAAAAAGTGGTTCTTTATTGCACTAGTGCAATAAAATGTTTATTGCATTTATCTGTCATTCTACTACAGCGTTTTGTCATCATGACAAACATAAACGTTCAAATCAATGTCATATTTTCCTAGACTTAGTGTCATCTAAATAAAACATTTTTTGGTTTTTGCATGAACGTAGAAAAAATATTGTATGCAACTCGTACAAAAAGTGTTTATTGCACGCGACGTGAAATTGTCCAACGAGGCCCTCAGGCCGAGTAGGACAACACACGTTGTACTTGTTGCATAAATAACTATTATATAACAGATATAGAAAGTATTCGAATTTTAATACGATATATGAGGCAAAATGACATAAATCCAAGCTTCGAACCTTTTCAAGTTAATTCCAAACGAGCCATGAACCATTTTTCATATTGAGAACATTCAAATTGCAAAAAACTCTTCTAGAAACCATTTTTTTAAGTTATAAACATTTTTCCATAAATATAAAGCACTGTATATGTATTATTTATAATTAAGTGAGCTGTATAAAAGATTGAATTAATGAATAGTGAGTACTATGCTAAAAAATGTTCCATGATTACTTGAATTTTGAATACAACATTCAAGGAATATTTGAATCTTGAATATTTCAAGTATTTTTATTCTATGAATCCAATGTTTTAAATGTGTACAATATGTAGAATATACTACGTGACAAAGAAAGATAGACGCCTATATATGTTAGATTTAAATAATGTTTGGTACAAGGTTCAGGGCCACTTACTCATTGAATGGTTACATTTTCAGTTAGATCAGACAACCTACTGCAAAAATGAGTTTAGTCGTGTGTTGAGAACCCACGATTCCTAATACACTCATTGATACACCTGAACTCACACCTGATCTAATAAGGTTGTAAGTAGTAATGTTTTAAGTAAGGGGGATTCCAAGCTATCTGAACTTCATGTATAAGAGCTGCTAAGGTCTGTGGAAGGTGTTGTAAATGCAGCAGTCTGCAGCTAATGTCTCAGACATGATCAGTAGGTGATAGATCCGGCGATCTTGGTGGCCAGTAATAAAGTAGTAGTAAAGATATAGAATGACATATGCCTCCAGTACTTCCTGGATGTAGCGTTGGGCTATCATGTTGCCTTTAATGAAAACTAGTGGTGATCTGCTACCATACATGAAAGCACTTTATAACATAACGTCTACTGTATGACATGACGCTATCTGTCAAATTGTGGATCGCCTTATTCAACACGTCGCCATCTCAACCATGCACGACCATCATGCATGGTCAGACAGAAACGGGATTCGTCACTAAAGTACACCTGATTTCATTTTTTGTTCCACTGAATCCTCTCTCTACACCATTGTAAGTGGTTAGCTCAATGTTGACGAGTGAGGGGCAGAACTCAATGTGAATGATAATACAAGAGGCCAAAACGTATTCGACGATATACGGCGACCGGCGTCTCTCATTCTGTGCTCACGGTCTTCCCTAGTCCACGCCTGGTAATACTGTACTATGGTACGTAAGGATCTGTTAGTCCTTCTAGAAATTTCTCTCACCGACAAACCTGCTTTGCGCAACCCAACAATCTGCCCCCTCTCAAAGTAACTAAGCTTGAAAATCTGCCCAAATGTACGTACTCTAGACATAATCAGCTGTAAATGTCGTTTACAATAAGCTTCACAAAACTTGGAAGACAAACGGGAGCAGAAATTTTTTAAATAGAATCAAAGTACGACTTATCCAAACTCCAAAAAACTTAACAGGTGAATGTGAATATTTAACTATTTTTAACTTTCACCGAGAGAAGTAAACATGTAAAAAATTATCAAAGACGAGAGAACACAACTCACAGTACCAGTGGTGGTTGATATAGCTGATCTTCACTGCCTCCTTGTAAACTTTCATAACAAAAAAATTTAATTCAAAATTTATTTTACAACTTTATCTAGATAAATACATGGATTAGTCTGTTACCTCGTGTAAAAATGGCCGAATCATGGTATCTGTCGGACATCAGCTAAAGGTGCAGTGGGGTAAACCAGTGTATTGTTTCTTGTGCGTTTTAAGATGGTAAAAGTTTAAGTTAGATAACTATAAGAGGAAATGAAATTAAAAACCTGATATTTAAGAATTTAAGTTAAATATAGTGCAAGATCAACCACAATCCTCAGGGTTCATGAATACTCAATATTAAGGAGGTATTCATAGATACCCTAAATTCATAAAATAATTTCAGTGCTCATGAATATTATTTTCTAGTGCTGAATCCTGAATACATATCTATTCTAAACCTGACGAATACTGGCTACCGTCAGATTTAATACTTTTATACTGATAACACAAATATTGTATTGAATATTACTGATGAATACAATGTGGATCTGTCAGTAGATATATTTTTTTAATTTGAATTATTCTTTATTTTCAGATAAACCAAGTAAATGGAGGCGATCCACGACTTCAGTCTTGTGTTAAAAAAGTTATTGAACAGATTCAAAAAGTAAGATTCGATAAGCTGCCAAACTGTTTCGATGCAGATAAATTAAAACAAGGGAAGGAAGATATAGCAGTATTCCAAACATTTTACGACACCGTTCCTGACAAATGCAAAAAGCCAAACAAAAGTAATATAGGCCAGTGTTTAAAAATAATGAGTCAAATAATCAATTCAAAGAGCGATGAGATGAAGGCAGGCATAGTTAACAGCATTCATTCATTTTTCATGGGTGGGAAAGTCTGTTTTGATGATGCAAAAAATCTTTATGCAAATTTAGACAAATACGTATTAAATGGTTGTCAATAATTATAAGTTTCAAATAATTTTGTTGCTATAAAAAAATATATGTATTACATCACATTTAAATCTTTTCTCGACCACATAAGCCAGTTCTCAGAATAAAATAATTTCTTATTTTGAATAACTAAAGTAAAAATATTGTTTGTCCAATTTATCATTGAGATTTTCGTATTGTTGTAATTATTTGATCAGTTCAATGTTATTATAATAAATAAATTTCTTGTCATTCTAGTGTGTATATTTTATGTCTGCACAATGAAAATACCTTAGTTAATTAATTAGGGACTATAATACATTATGTAGAAATGTTCCAAAAATAATTGAATAATATGTCATATGACGCTAACGACTGTATAAAACAATGATCACTTTGAATTTAATAAGCAAAAAGAGCGAATTCTAAATTTTTACATGTGTACCCTGTATAAATATAGAACACACTGTTTTATACTCCCATTAGATTTATAAGTATACTCGCGACAAGAATTCAGACGACTTACGTCATACGAACAAATGAATAATTCATTATATTTTCAACAAAATATATAAGAAACTTCAATTGATAGTAATAAAACTATATACTACACAAAAAGTTTGCATTATATATTGTACTATATTGCAAAAAATGATTGTTTTTAACGCGACCAAATATCGAAAATTACGTTGACAATAAAAACAAATGTGTAACGTCAGCCGTGACGTAAGACGTCTGAATTGTTGACACGAGTATACAGGGTGTTCCAGAATGCTGGTCAAATAGCTATTAGGTCTATAATTGACAGTAGTAGCAAATATTTCTAAACAAAGGTATTCCTATAACTGCTGCCAATCCTGCCGTATGCATATTCCATCAATTTCTTCGCTAATATTTGTACGGAAGAGTTAGCTGTTTACAAATATTTGCAAAAACTGTCAAGACTGATTTGTTTCATAAGACAACAGAGAAACATCATCATAGCAACCGCCTACTGCGGTTATCAGTAACCGGTGACGAAACGATGTTTAGAGTAAGGAAAATTATTTTTATTTTTTTCCGCACAAACTGTTGGTTATATGAAAAAATTACGAGGAAAAAAAGTAGTAAAATTAGGTGAAGTATTTAAAAAAAACTTTTGTTGAAATCAGTCATTGCAGGAAAAAGTTCTGAAAGAAATAAGTCTAGGGGTTGCTTATTCCCGCCCTCCAGAAACATAAGCCAAGGAATAGACACCACCACAAAATAGCCTTTAACTAGCTGATAATGTGTACCAAAATTGAAATTTCAAAGTGCAACCGTTTTTAAGGAAAAATAAAAAAACTATTTTTTTCGCCATTTTGAGACTCGAATATCTCAACAGGGAGGACCCAAATTGAAAAATTTTATATGAAGATCCCCCCTGAAATGGCTTATGGAACACACTGGTAAAATATTTGACCATCATTCTGGAACACCCTGTATAATTGTCGATATTGTCGACATCTCTTGACGTTTGTCGCAGAAATGTCAGATGTCAAATGTCATTGTGATCGACAACGTCAGATTTCAGAACCTCTGCCAGAAAAAGAGATAGTTTGTTAATTTTACTATTTTCACAGAGTAGTAAAGATAATAAAAAATGTAATGAATAATAATAATATTAATAATAATAATAATAAGAGTAGTGAAATGGACACAAGAAGAGTTGAGGCAACTAGATGTAGGGACCCGTAAAATGATGCGTCTCCATCGGAGTTTGCATCCAAGATCGTGCGTTCCGCGGCTATACTTCCCAAGAAATTGGGGAGGCCGTGGACTCTTGAGTTTGGAGTGTCCAGGGCAGAGTGGTTTTGGAGGAGGCCTGCAAAGTCATCAGGAGCTCGGATCCCCTTCTCTGTATGGTCCAAGACCATGAAACAGCAGGGATAGGAGCGTTTGTGTATAAGGCAGCGAGAAGAGCAGCCGATGAACTTGGTCTCGTGTTCGATACTGAGCGGGAAAATCGAGACTGTCACCGAGTCGGATCCTGCTCAGCCCAAATTAAAGCTGCAGAAACGCGTCATATTCTGCAGTCTTACGGGTGTTGTATTATCATTTACGACACTCGTATGAGATAGAGGAGACGCCAGTGCTGCCTTATGCTCCGGGGGATATAGAATCCGTTGTGGGGAATGAGAAGTGCCGAATTTATTGGAACTATTCATTCCCCACCCTCAGGCAAATTGAAGCCAATAAGCCTGATGTAGTCCTCCTCGATCACCAGCTCAGGACGATGTTTGTGATTGAGTTCTCGGCTCCCGCAGAGAACAACATCGTCCTAAAAGAGGAGGAGAAACCGAGGAAGTATCGAGATCTTCTCTCCGAGCTCCGCAGGCTGTATCCAGACCACTCAGTTAAGATTGTAGTGCTAATTATAGGCGTCCTGGGTGGAATGAGACATACGTTGCTTTCTGACTTAAAGATCATACCGGCTTGCCGAAATTCGGCAGAGATCTTAGCCGGCAGAATGCAGAAGGCAATCGTCCTTGGTTCGCTACGTCTGCTCAGAACACACGATTTACGGGCGCAATGATTACTGACTCCACGGAGTGGAGAGTGGTCATTGCTTGACTCTCCAGAACATCTCCGAATGTGTCGGAGCTTCGGAAGGTGTTTACTGGAAAAAAAATAATAATAATAACAATAATAATAATAATATTGATTATCTTGCTTTAAATTTTTATGTGTCTGAAGCAACATAAAACAACTGTTTAGTATATTAAATATTAAAGTGTTATGCTTCGGACTGGTGTTAGAAAATAAGGTAAGTATAAGGTATTTGATTGATTCTGAGCTGAGCTATCCGAAAATAAACTTAGGGCACACAACAAACATTTTCACAAACATTTAACCGATCATTTACTTAACTATTAACTAAGTCCGTTATTGACATTAATATTCTGTTAAAACTAATTTGCTACGTGTTACGTAACTTGTATGGATCTACGTCGTATTCTTTCGAGTTTAAAGAACAAACAATTTTTAGTACCTGCCAGGTCCTGGTGCTAAAATGGGAGATTTTAGGACAAGTGTTCCTATCTTATATATTCACTGTTAAACATCCTCTACTATGCCCCAAACTTTACAATCATTTTTCAAAACACTCTGTGGATGTCGCGTAAATAGCTGCCACGGCTTCGACTAATAGTATGAAGTCGAAATCTCTAGTTCTCGACAACATTCTCACATAAATCCGACGTAATTTCATCAATAAGTTTTCTAATATTGTTTATTAAATCTGCAGTTCTTTGAGATGCATTGGCATAAACTTTGACTTTCAGATAACTGCGTAAAAAAAATTAAGATCGGTACATCGCAAATCTTTCTTTAAAGTAATAGAAGTATAGCACGTCTTGTTGAAAATTTCGCCAGATTTCGTCAATAACAAGTAGAACATTTTAATATACACTCTAATCATTTGTACGCGTGATGCGTGATATCGTGTAATTTTCTATGATAGTTTGGTACTACTGACGAGTTGTAAACACGTGTCAAATATTATTCTAATATCAGTGCCAATTTGGCCACTAGCCTCATATGAAAATCGTTATTAGAAATTCCTACCAATTTCAAACATACTGCAGCCACATGTACAGAGCCTTCATAAATGATTAAAAGCCACGTGACCAGTAATTTTGTTTGAAACGGTTATTTTATTTCCTTGGTGTTGGCAATTAAATTGTGGCAAATTTATTAGTTCCTAAAGAATAAGACCAAGGTTACATTAAAACACAATATTACGCGGCTGTGATTTCAACGGCTGATTAGTGCAATTTATTCTTGACATTTTATTCAACCAATCGGCGATCGTACCATCTCGCGCATGACACACAACCGTTTCGCATTATTCATTGTAAACGAATCTTTATGACGTTTGACGTAAAATTGGCATTTCTGTATCTTTCAGTAGCGTTCGTCTTCCCGCTATTTCCTGCGCCGTTGTTGATTTATTTTATCCTTGCGATTTTCTAGTGTCTTATTGTTTTCCTTTGCCTCATTAATAAATCATACATATTTCAAACTAATCAGTTGTTTTCATAGCTAAACTTTTGGTACTTCGTCGTATTACTGGTAAGTTGTAACAGAAAGAAAATTTTAACTATGTAATATTAAATTTAATGTATTAAATTTCAATAGTCGAACAATTTATTAGGTAATGTACTCAATTTCAAAAACAAATTTATTTAAATCAGTAATCCCTTCATCCACACCACTGACATCCACTGATGTTTAGGGATTTTCATGAACCTGCTATAAACTGTGCAATGTTGGTTGCATATGCGCGTAGGTCACGTGCCTTTTAATCATTTATAAAGGCTCTGTACTAAATAGACAGTTAGTAGAAAAATATATGTTTACATTTCTAAAATGCTTCTAATAATATTGTATACATTTATTTTACCTTAAAATTACATGTAGGAAAGCAGCTCCATTTTTCAGCTACAGTACATAAATGCTATCATAATTTTTCCACTACCGTATGTGAATGTATAATTTTATTACGTTCATTTAGGCAGAAAAATAGTTAATAATTACCTAGGCAAAACATAGTACCGACTTTTTCGTTAGTGTTAGGTAATTGTTTGTTAATGTGCCCGAAGTATAAACTTGTATTCAGTCAATTAAAAAAATACATAAAACAATCTTGTGGAATATGAAGCCACGCACTCACTTGTAGCGGAACCTCGTTGCAAACTTCATCTCGAACAGTTCAAAGTAGGTCGTGGTATGCGTAACATGTTGGCGAAATATTTCTCTCCGGACAGAACTTCGTTGCAGCGCGAACTTTTTATGTTTCCATATTCTGTGCAGTTCAGTCAAAATTCACATCCACACTCTGCGTAACCTCATACAGTATCATCCTTTGATGTGAAGCTGAATTACAAGTGTTGGGAATGCTGCCAACCTCGATGCAAACACCTATATTCGCTGTAATGTGACGCGACGAGATTACAAGGTTTCGTCCACACAGTCGTGTTAAAGCCACAAGACAAGATTCGCGGCACAGTTCTGTTACAAGTGTGTACGCAATTTAAGTGAAACATATGATGGTATACTTACCTCTAATTTTAGAATAATAATTTGATTTTTTTATTATGTTTACTATTACACCCTTTATTTTTTTTTAATTTAATGTGGATATAGGTTATTCATATTTTTATTAATTTTTTTTTCGACGTAACATAATAAATAGTTCCATTGCATAATTTTGTTAAATACAACATTGTTATACATTATTGAATACTGCTTTTAATATAAAATGTTTGCATCCAACTGAATGAGCTTAATTAAAAATGAAAAAGGAATTGTTTACTCACCAGAGATTTTACATAAGGATATGTAAATAAAGTATGAAGTTATGTTTACTTAAAACCCGGCGGATATAATGGAACCCCGAAATAAATTCAGCGGTGTTGAAATTGAAGACGATAATATTATAATTAACCTTTGAACACGGAAAGAAGATTAATACACTTATTCAAACGCTAGCTTAGCTTCACTATTCCTCAAATAATACTTTATTGAAAGATTAACTTATTATTAAACAATAAGATTATATATTGTTATGTGTTAAATGATTGTGAAAATGTTTGTTGTGTGCCCTAAGTTTATTTTCGGATAGCTCAGCTCAGAATCAATCAAATACCTTATACTTACCTTATTTTCTAACACCAGTCCGAAAATATACTAAACAGTTGTTTTATGTTGCTTCAGACACATAAAAATTTAAAGCAAGATAATCAATATTATTATTATTATTGTTATTATTATTATTTTCCAGTCACACCTTCCGAATGTGTCGGAGCTTCGGAAGGTGTTTACTGAAAAACGAAAACGTTTACGTCGAAAAAATAATAATAAAAATATGAATAACCTGTATCCATCCACATTAAATTTTCAAAAAAAAAAAAAAAACAAAGGGTGTAATTGAAAACGTATAAAAAAATCAAATTATTATTCTAAAATTTGAGGTAAGTATACCATCATATGTTTCACTTAAATTGCGTACACACTTGTAACAGAACTCTGTCGCGAATCTTGTCTTGTGGCTTCAATACGACTGTGTGGACGAAACCTTGTAACCTCGTCGCGTCACATTACAGCGAACATAGGTGTTTGCATCGAGGTTGGCAGCATTCCCAACACTTGTAATTCCGCTTCACATCATAGGATGATACCGTATGAGGTTACGCAGAGTGTGGATGTGAATTTTGACTGAACTGCACAGAATATGGAAACATAAAAAGTTCGCGCTGCAACGAAGTTCTGTCCGGAGAGAAATATTTCGCCAACATGTTACGCATACCACGACCTACTTTGAACTGTTCGAGATGAAGTTCGCAACGAGGTTCCGCTACAAGTGAGTACGTGGCTTCATATTCCACAAGATTTTTTTATGTATTTTTTTAATTGACTGAATACAAGTTTATACTTCGGGCACATTAACAAACAATTACCTAACACTAACGAAAAAGTCGGTACTATGTTTTGCCTAGGTAATTATTAACTATTTTTCTGCCTAAATGAACGTAATAAAATTATACATTCACATATGGTAGTGGAAAAATTATGATAGCATTTATGTACTGTAGCTGAAAAATGGAGCTGCTTTCCTACATGTAATTTTAAGGTAAAATAAATGTATACAATATTATTAGAAGCATTTTAGAAATGCAAACATATATTTTTCTACTAACTGTCTATTTAGTACAGAGCCTTTATAAATGATTAAAAGGCACGTAACCTACGCGCATATGCAACCAACATTGCACAGTTTATAGCAGGTTCATGAAAATCCCTAAACATCAGTGGATGTCAGTGGTGTGGATGAAGGGATTACTGATTTAAATAAATTTGTTTTTGAAATTGAGTACATTACCTAATAATTGTTCAACTATTGAAATTTAATAATATTACATAGTTAAAATTTTCTTTCTGTTACAACTTACCAGTAATACGACGAAGTACCAAAAGTTTAGCTATGAAAACAACTGATTAGTTTGAAATATGTATGATTTATTAATGAGGCAAAGGAAAACAATAAGACACTAGAAAATCGCAAGGATAAAATAAATCAACAACGGCGCAGGAAATAACGGGAGGAAAGACGAACGCTACTGAAAGATACAGAAATGCCAATTTTACGTCAAACGTCATAGAGATTCGTTTACAATGAATAATGCAAAACGGTTGTGTGTCATGCGCGAGATGGTACGATATCAAGAATAAATTGCACCAATCATAGCCGTTGAAATCACAGCCGCGTAATATTGTATTTTAATGTTACCTTGGTCTTATTCTTTAGGAAGTAATAAATTTGCCACAATTTAATTGCCAACACCAAGGAAATAAAATAACCGTTTCAAACAAAATTACTGGTCACGTGGCTTTTAATCATTTATGAAGGCTCTGTACATGTGACTGCAGTATGTTTGAAATCGGTAGGGATTTCTAATAATGATTTTCATGAGCCTAGTGGCCAAATTGGCACTGATATTAGAATAATATTTGACACGTGTTTACAACTCGTCAGTAGTACCAAACTATCATAGAAAATTACACGATATCACGCGTACAAATGATTAGAGTGTATATTAAAATGCTCTACTTGTTATTGACGAAATATGGTGAAATTTTCAACAAGACGTGCTATACTTCTATTACTTTAAAGAAAGATTTGCGATGTACCGATCTTAATTTTTTTTACGCAGTTATCTGAAAGTCAAAGTTTATGCCAATGCATCTCAAAGAACTGCAGATTTAATAAACAATATTAGAAAACTTATTGATGAAATTACGTCGGATTTATGTGAGAATGTTGTCGAGAACTAGAGATTTCGACTTCATACTATTAGTCGAAGCCGTGGCAGCTATTTACGCGACATCCACAGAGTGTTTTGAAAAAATGATTGTAAAGTTTGGGGCATAGTAGAGGATGTTTAACAGTGAATATATAAGATAGGAACACTTGTCCTAAAATCTCCCATTTTAGCACCAGGACCTGGCAGGTACTAAAAATTGTTTGTTCTTTAAACTCGAAAGAATACGACGTAGATCCATACAAGTTACGTAACACGTAGCAAATTAGTTTTAACAGAATATTAATGTCAATAACGGACTTAGTTAATAGTTAAGTAAATGATCGGCTACAAGATTGACTCAAAATGAGGACCTTAAACTTCATTACACCTATGAAGGCCACGAGCCAAATTTTCTCGCATTCTTTGGAATAGCTGCCGGATATATTGAATGAAAAGACATGCGCTAAGAATTCGACTAATACGTTCATCTTGGCATCTTTTTAACCATTGATATCATATAAATCCACAGAAAAAAGTCCATTGTTGTCAAATCAGCACTTTGGGCTAGCCATCTAAAAGATCCCACCTCTCCTTATTTACCGATATATCATTGAGTTCATATAACCCCACTGAAAAAAGTCCATTGCTGTTAAATCAGCACTTTGGGCTAGCTATCTACCGGATCCTGCCTCTCCTTATTCATCTATCATGGTATTTCATGTTTAAGTCATTACGTATTCAAGCTCGGAATGAGATGGGGCTCCATTATGGTGTAACCACATTTTCCTAATTATGACCAAAGTAACAAGTCGTGCCATTTTGCATAAAATTTAAGTAAATGTTGCCATGTAATTCAGGTGGTAATATGTATGGTTTAATCAGATCTCTTGTAAAACAAAATTCGACACCTCCACAAGGCGCTGAATAAATTAGCGACAAAATTCCATCGTCTGTTCGTAATTCACAGACTTAAAATCTTGTATTCGTTGCAGACGGTAGGGCTGCAAAAGCTATCCGTGCATAACACGCCAAACGGTAGAGTAGGAAGCACCCATCCTGGTAGCAATTGCTCGAGATCTTGTCGAAGGTTCTTTTTCAACTTCAACAACATAAAACCTATCTTGGATGCTTTGAGCAGTCGCGATGCTAGAAACCTCCATGTTCCCGAAACCTTCTGTGAAACATTTTATGCAATAGATAATGAGTAATGACGATCTGAAAATAGCTGATAAATACCTGCAGCCGTCTGACCATTGTCCCTGGTTTATCAATACATAAAATGAATATATTAGTTAGCTCACTAAAAATAATAATAATGCTTTATTTCTCAACAGTTCAAGACCATTAACAGGACTTAATTAAAAAGACCCAATTAGAGTCATCGATTTTATTAATATTCATTTCACATTTGTTGAGGATTTTAGGAACACACGGTAACAATTTTTGTCTTGCAACAAAAACTTTTTGAGACAATTTGTCATTTGCCACAGAAATTATAATTATGTCAATAAAGTAAAGTAAGTAAGTTAAAAGTAAAAGTAAAATTATGTAAGTAAGGTTATGTAACTTGTATGAACCCCTGCTGTTTTCTTTTGAGTTTCCCACGAGTAAAGAAAACCGCTACTGAATACAAAATTGTTTTAGCAATTTTTTTATAAGGCTCTGGTGCCACAACGGCACATTTTCGGTCAATAGTTCCTATCTCATGTTTTCATGTCGCCTCTTTCTCTATTATGATGCATAGTTTGTATTTTTTTCTTGTAACAGCCTGTATAATGATATCGATTTTAGTTACTAATAATAAATGTAATACTATGTTTTATTTCAGTTGAAAAGTAGGACAACTTTAAGCTTACATTAAAACACGCTTTAGCAACAATGTGTTTTCTCTTTCACTTGCATTTTCTTTATCTATTTTCAGAAAAGTGGAGACTGCTGCAAGCTAAGCTAAAAAATAAAAAACTTAAAATTTAAATATTCAGTAGAGTAATATCTCTTCTAGGAACTTTATGCACGCACGAGTGCATAAGATATGAGTATAGGGGAGACCAGGTACGAAAGTAACATATTTTTGTAAAGCCGGATAATAAAAAATTAACAAAGTTATATAAATTTACTTATTATAAGTCGTTTCCTTGGCATTTTATATATAGAAGAAAAATAATATTGAAATACAAACACGGAATTCCAGGAAACAACTACTCTGCGGGCTAATGCCCCGACCAGCATTGGATTACACCTGGAAAACCTATAGCAACAGCTAGAGTCATTCGTCAGACGCCCACCAGACATATACCGGTTTCGAGCTTATTAGCTCTCATCAGTATGCCATGGGTGAGGTATCCGACGAATAATCCTAGCTGCTTTCGTCTGTCTAACCCGACAGAAGGGACCATGAGTACGCGGTGTAGAACTAACTACATCTATCGGCCGTTCGCTACTCCATGTCGGGGCATTAGCCCGCAGAGTAGTTGTTTCCTGGAATTCCGTGTTTGCAAAATATCGTTTCTCGCCGATCGCGATAAAGGTCGACAGCTTTCAATGGTGTCTACTGCATGTAGAACGCTTCGTGCCTGTGATATTTTCAGTCCGGCATGGAATAGCGAACGGCCGATAGATGTAGTTAGTTCTACACCGCGAATATTGAAATAATTAAAGTTCATATTGATCTACAATTAATAAAAAAGTAGAGTGTATGTCGTTACAACCTACCCAATGGTATGGGTCAAAAGTAACATAACATGGGGACGTTTGTAACATATGAATAACATGTAATAACTAGGTATAGAAAGCAGTATTTACATGGTATTTGTTTATTGATTATACCTATATAAAAGTAAGTTGTAGTGCAGGTACATAATATATTTTTCTATTTGAAAAAAATAAATAAATAAAAAAATAGAATAATGAAACAAAAATATAAAATAATAATAATTTTTTTGGTAATAAGAAAGAATCCTATCTCTATCTGGCTTTTGCACGGTTGTCTGTCGCCAGACTCGTCCATATTCCATATTTGGGATGGACCAAGTTTTTCCCAATCCATAGCATTCTTTCCCACGATCTGTTGTTCGTTGTCTTTTGTTAAACATCCTAAATATAGAAAATTAATTTGTATATTCCCACACAGTATAACAAATACTGTAAGTATTTATCTGGATATCTACAGAATTGTCATTTTAAATATGATAAATACGATCATAGATATTAAATATGAGGGACGGTTGTAACATGTTACAATCGTCCCCTATAGCATTGTTACAATCGTTCCATTACGCATTTTTCACGCGATTGACAGGATACTTGCTTAAAACTTTTTTTAACGATTATTCTTAATTAAAATACCATGCTTAGGTTATAGCCAATATTGGTATTAACTGAACAAGCCAATAAAATAATTCAAAATAACGTTCAGTTCTATGATTATGATAGATTAAGATAAAGAATGAAAACTTACTTTGCATATCATTTTGCACCGTGCAGGTCTTAACTCGAACTAAAACACACTACGGATATTGTTGTTCAAATAAGTTAATGTAGATTTCACTGCCGACTCTGTGATGATATAATATCATAAACAAACCTCTAGAAAGACAATAGGCTTATTGTTACAACCAACCCGTGTTACTTTCGTACCCGATCTCCCCTATCCATTTAATTGCAGATATTTTAAAGTATAATTTGTATTTGCAAAAAAAAAACACAACAGAGACAGTAATTTCTAAAGGTAATATATTTTCATGACATTGTTTTTAACCTGAAAAATGAATAAGTAAAATATTAAATGATATAATAATCTTTTCGTGTTTTAAACTGAACATTTTAACAATAGAAGCATCCGAGGCAAAATACAGGAAGTCATTAAGCGGAAGCTTTAATAATTCAGGAAGGGATTTGTTCAATAGTTAACATGACTAAGTTTAATATTAGAAAATCCATGCAACTTAAGATTATATACCGAGTCAAATCCTAATAGAAATATTTCTAATAAGACCCTCAAAAAAATGTTATGTTATCAGTATTTGGCAGTTGTTAAAATCAGAATAATCAGTACAGTTTTCACTAGATATATTTTAAACCTACCTATTATATCAATATGACAGTACGAATTTTCTTAGTACTGTTCTTTGTTTATACCGATTTATATGCATTTACATGACTGGTTTCAATGTTACTCAGTTGTTCAAACAACGAATGTCATTTACAATAAAACTGCCGCAGATTCATAAGACCTAAATAATACGGTTGAACTAGAATTACTTTTATCCCAAGTGATTCACTTCGTTGCTAAATGAAGTCAAACTTGGAAAAATATGTTAGTTTTCATTCCATAACTCATGGGTCTTTCTTGATTTAAATGAAATTTAATATGCTGGTCCTGCTTTATTTTAATACTGCAACCGAAGTAATTTTTAGTCTGTTCTCTCTTGATTTTTATATCTGTTTCACTCTATATGAATCTGTTCTATATCTTGAGAGTATATTCTCTGTCTTTACAGCATAAACTAGACTTTTCAACCTTGCCAATAAGAAATATTCTAGTATATTCGATCGAGTGGCCCTGTTCGCTAAGCAACTCTAGTAGCTTCTTTAATTCAGCGGTTCATATAACTTAAGATTTATCAAGAAAACTTGTAACTTGTCTACTAAAGTGAGGAGGCGTGTCATCGTGCTCTCTCCACAATCGATGTTTTACAGTAAGAAAAACTTTTCAAGATACGTGAATAACGAACGACCGTTAAATGTTCTTCTATTGTAAACGGCCCAATGAAATGATCGACAATAATACCACACCAAATATTCACCAAAAATTTATGTTAGAAATGAGTTTCTCCAGTTTCTTCAGGATTTTCAAATGTGTTATCGATGCCGTTTTAGGTGACGGCGACATCATGCAATAAACAATAATATACCCCTGCATTCGATTTCTCATTAACCAGTGACTAAATTCAAGTCTTGCGGCAGGTTTTAAAGCCTGTACAGGTAAGATATAGTATGGGCTCAAACCGAAATTAAAGTTCTTCAAACTCTCCTCGTCCTGCGGGATGTTATTTGAACACTATTAGAGTTATGAAATCAACCATATCAATCTAGAACTAAGCGTTTGGGAATTCCAAATCACGCCACACAGTAAACGCTGAAGAAGCGCAAGTAGAAAATTAAAAATAGTTTTAAAAATTAGTTCAGAAATGAAATCCGCTACTTCTCGTAAGTAGACAAAAATTTTATAATACCGATTCCCCAGTTGTATTACCTTAATCTACCATTTGATGCCTCAGAAATCAAAATAAACACGATTGTTTGGTGTTACAGAAAAAGTCATTCAAGTTTCAAATGAAGTCAAGATCGAAGTGCTACTCCAGTCCATCAACTCAGTAGTAGTACCGTGAAGAAAAATTCACCTTGCGCCTTTTTTGTTCAAATTATATATTTGACTAAAAAGAATCATGGTGTCTTATGACTATCGCAGTTCACACAACAAGACACTGATGTATTGTTGTTATATATAGAGCAACAAAGTGAAGAAGATCAAGAGACTTGAAACAAAGATTTTAAAATGATAAAACTTAATTTTTCTATAATTTAATTTAGTCAATGTTATGATAAATCGAATTATTTCAGCCTTGTTTGTTACTTGAGATTGGATTTATAGAATTAAATTATCATACCGATGACGTAATCCTCTCTCAGAAATGCTGCAATATCGCTGAATCAAAGTTTGTAGCCACCTATATTTACTTTAGAAGCCTCGAATATTGCTTACAATTTTTGACGTTTGTAGGTGTTAGGAATATCAGAAATGTACATCATAGTGAAACTTTACAACAATATTGCAGTGAACACATGATATTCGTGTTTTACAAACAAACATATTTGATTTGATTTAGGTTCAGTCTAGACAAAATGTTGAGCATATGTAATAAACAACAAGTATATAGTGTACCATCTTGATAATACAGATGATTTCAATTTAAATAGGGTAAAGCGAGGAGAAATATACAACATTTTACAAAACATATCTAAAAATATCTTCTTTATTTAAATAATTAAAAATATGTAAAAATGCACCGATAAAACTCGGTATTTTGGCCATGTTTAAAACCAAAAACATATACCTTGCAAATGTGAACGTTAAAAAAACTGAAACTATAAACTGGAGCTAGGTGAGATGGACCACTTAGGGTAGGATAGATGTTTCTCGGAATTTTACTACTTTTTCTTTTTTTACTATATTGTCAGTTAGTTTCACACAATATTGTTAATATCTAATAAAAAGCGTACAGCCTTCATGTAACTACCTTGAAAACAATAAAAACCGAATCGAGTCATCTTTCATTTTGTCTGGTTAGTCTTTATTACATCAAAGTATTCATTCTGTAAATGAAGAAAATAAATTGTTGTTCTTCAGCTTTGTATCTTTCGCCTTCTTTTCTTTTGCTTCTACCTCCTTCCTTTTTTCACATACACTGGTAAAGTTAAGACTACTGCGAATTGGCTTCTTCGTTTTCGATATTTACTATCTAAGAAAATTTGGATCTTCCATCTCTCCTAAAGGAGTAGGAAAGGTGGGCCAGATAACATTAACGAAAGAGGACGTTGCAAATAGGTTTCTATGTTATGCAGAACATGCATGACCATTTCAGTTCAAAAACTTCGTCTAAATCTTACGACTGTAGCATTTATCAAGTGCAATCGACCACTATACGTCTGTAATGGTATGTTTTCGTGTGGGTGTCGTTTTATTGATACAAGATGTTAAGCTTACGATTCAAATTACATTTCTGGGGAATATATTTTGCATTTCTTGTTAACCAGTTTCATTTTACGGTTTTGAGTTTAACTATAAAGAGACTTGGTATGTGTGAACACTGAATCCGATACTAAGACCAACATCGATAATAGTGTCCTGTGTGAAACCGTGCTTACTCAATAGATATGATTTCTTGCCTCGATTCACTCTATTAGGTTTCCAGTAGCGCACAACCATTTTTTGTTTAATATAATAGTTGCCTTAGAGTACAAAAATCGTTCATTACACTTGCAAGAAACATTTTAAGCCATGTGAAATGATGAAATATAAATAATAATAATATCTCAAATATAATTTAATTTTCTTAATACTTTTTTCCGGTGTTATTACTTTTACAGGTATGGAAACAAAAAAATTACAATTACAGTATTACAAGAAATATATGTATCTAAATACGTTTCACATCTACCCTGTCCACTGAAAACAGTATAAAATATGTAGTGAGATTAATAAAACAGATGTTTGTTATTTAGACACAATACGATAATGATTAATGTTTTACATAATCTGCTATTGAAATAAAACTGCAGCTAATTTGCTTTCATTAATAAATTACTCAAACAAATTTTGTTGCATTTATTGGAAGTTCATTCATTAAATATTTGTGTGCAATCCAACAGCACACTATCGAAATATTTGAGTATGCCATAGGCATATTATCATCGGCACTGTAATCATGCTGCTAGTTTAATAGATAGTTCACTTGCCGCCGTTTTTTACAACAAGCCGTATAGTCGCAGCAAGTTGCGGATTAAATAGGGAAAAGTTCCGTACAAGATGGATCGGAATGCGGTTTTCTGCATTTGCTTCTAAAAATTATTAATCCAAAATTCACCTAGGTGGGAATATGCTGAAATTCGTAGTTGCATCGCTGCAGCCAAAAATGCATTCGAAAAATGCATTTTTTGAGACGCCCTTTGGACGACTTAATAAATTTGTAAAAAAGAGTCGGAATTGGCCCAGAATGGGTGCCCTGGGGTTTTTGAGGTCGCTGATCACGATTATGATGTCCAAATTGCCACCCTGACCACCTGGGGCTCAGGAACGCCGACGAAAGTCATCTCCGTGGAACTCTCACAAAATTCATCCCGGGAAGGAAAAACACTTGGTGCCCGGGGGTTTTTTGGGTCGCTGAATTCAAATATGGCATCGGCAAACACCCCCCAGACACCTGGTGCGCCACAACCTGGACGTGAACGTCATCTCCGTGGAACTCCCGCACAATTCATGCGGGAAAGGAAAAACACTTGGTGCCCGGGGGTTTTTTGGGTCGCTGAATTCAAATATGGCATCGGCGAACACCCCAGACACCTGGTGCGCCCCAACCGGGACATGAACGTCATCTCCGTGGAAATCCCGCACCATTCGTGCGGGAAAGGAAAAACAGTTGGTGCCCGGGGTTTTGGGTCGCTGAATTCAAATATGGCATCTGCGAACACCCCATACACCTGGTGCGCCCCAACCTGGACATGAAGGTCGTCTCCGAGGTTCTCCAGATATACTCGAAAAAGACGAACGGAAAACTGTTAAGGGGGCTTTTTGGGGCGTCTCATAATTTCATACATTCATGTCCATGTGTCATGCCCCCGAAAAAGTTCATCTAGCCCTGTAAGAATGACGAGAATATTATAGCGTACGCTGTATTGATGCATGTGTATTTTACTTTGTTTCCCAATAAAGTACCTAGTGACGCTTGCGCGGGGGGTCAGTTAACGCGCACCCCTTGTACACACAAATTTTGGGGACCTCAGATTTTTAAAAGATTTGATTATTAAGAGGATTATTAAAATTCAATTTACTTTCGTCATTAATGTTCTTTCATTGTTTATGATTTTTTGGAAGCTTCAACTTTTATATAATTGAATTTCTAGGATTATGGATGCTGGAGAGACGTGCGTTCTTTGCAAGCACTTGAAAGGTTGGCAGAATCATTCCTCAGACGATGTGATCATCACCGTAAAGGCTAGAGGACTGAAACTCAATTACATAAAAATCGACTTTCTATTCACTCTATTTCTTTCCAGGATACATAATTGAACTTTAATCCTTTTCGACGTCAAATTCTGCTTTGGTGACCGAAAAAACCCCCCTTAACAATTTCTCGTTCGTCTTTTTCGAGTGTGTCTGGAAAGCCTGGAGACGACCTTCAGGTTAAGTTGCGGTGCACCAGGTGCTCGGGGGATCCTGTTCGACGTCAAATTCTGCTTTGGCGACCGAAAAAACCCACCTTAACGATTTCCGGTTCATCTTTTTCGAGTGTGTCTGGAAAGCCTCGGAGACGATCTTCATGTCCAGGTTGGGGCGCACCAGGTGTATGGGGGTGTTCGCCGATGCCATATTTGAATTCAGCGACCCAAAAAAACCCCGGGCACCAAGTGTTTTTCCTTTCGCGCATGAATTGTACGGGAGTTCCACGGAGATGACGTTCACGTCCAGGTTGTGGCGCACCAGGTGTCTGGGGTGTTCGCCGATGCCATATTTGAATTCAGCGACCCAAAAACCCCGGGCACCAAGTGTTTTCCTTTCACGCATGAATTGTGCGGGAGTTCCACGGAGATGACGTTCACGTCCAGGTTGGGGCGCACTAGGTGTCTGGGGTGTTCGCCGATGCCATATTTGAATTCAGCGACCCAAAAACCCCGGGCACCAAGTGTTTTTCCTTTCCCGCATGTATTGTGCGGGAGTTCCACGGAGATGACGTTCACGTCCAGGTTGTGGCGCACCAGGTGTCTGGGGGGTGTTCGCCGATGCCATATTTGAATTCAGCGACCCAAAAAACCCCCGGGCACCAAGTGTTTTTCCTTCCCGGGATGAATTTTGTGAGAGTTCCACGGAGATGACTTTCGTCGGCGTTCCTGAGCCCCAGGTGGTCAGGGTGGCAATTTGGACATCATAATCGTGATCAGCGACCTCAAAAACCCCAGGGCACCCATTCTGGGCCAATTCCGACTCATTTTTACAAATTTATTAAGTCGTCCAAAGGGCGTCTCAAAATGCATTTTTCGAATGCATTTTTGGCTGCAACGATGCAACTACGAATTTCAGCATATTCCCACCTAGGTGAATTTTGGATTAATATTTTTAGAAGCAAATGCAGAAAACCGCATTCCGATCCATCTTGTACGGAACTTTTCCTTATTTAGACCCGTTTTCACGTATCTTGCTGCGACTAGTATATCACTCCGATACGCGCGTTACGGGTGTTATCAGCAAGTTTTACAGCAAATTATCTAAGGCAGAGTATCTACCAGGCTTAATATTGTTGTGCTAGGAATTAAAATTCGTGTTTATTAAAAACATTAAAATGGCGTGATAATATTTTTTAATTGCAATTTTGTAATATTATTAATTTAGGATTTTCTTACTTACAATTCAGAGATTATATTTTCCAATTACCAATTATCAGGTGTAATAAATTCTGACTCCCTGATTGACCCTATAGCAAATTTGATCATTTGCGTTCACCATTAAGTAAAATTAACTTCACTCCAAATTTATCAGATGTACGAAGTACAACCGTTGCGAGGGACAATTAAATGGCGCAACAAATTGCCGAGTTAGGAGGCAAAGCTAAGTAAGTTGGCTGGGGAAAACTTTATGCACAAAATAAAGGGTAAGTCAACTTATTTGATATTTCAGATATAAGTGGTTTGCTACTTCCTGCTCGGCCTAAGCGGCTCGAATTGCAGGAAGCGACCTACATTGCAGCAGGTACCTAAATGCAGACCTCTCGCTCTGAGCGACGCGCTATTAAATCTACAAATGAAAACAACTACTCCGCAGACTAATGCTCCGACCAACATTGAATTGCACCTGCAGTATCTGTGTAAACAACCAAGAACCATCTATTTGATATTTCGACGATGCTGATAGTAGAAGAAATGAAATAACAGCAATATAACAAAGTTTATGAGTTTCTTCTACTTCAATCTCTGGGATCGCCATTCGAAGAAGTAATATACAGGGTGTCCCATATAAAACTTTCCACCTGAATATTTCATTTAATATGAAGTTTTGAAATAATTCCGAAAACACGCCGATTTTTAATTTGAGGGGGACATCAAATTACATTTTTACTTATTTTGTAGTTGACACCTCTTCGTAGATTGAAGTATCATCTTTGAAATTCCAAATGGCACTATAGGGCGTATGATGATACATCGTTTGAGAGCTCTTTTGATACTCACTCTGAATCCGTAAAAAAATTAAAAAATCATTATTCGTTTTCAAGAAAAAAACATTGAGATATAAATTTTAGGAATTTCGTATTTCTGGGCGAGTAATGCATCGTTTGAAAGTTCTTTTGATACTGACTCTGAATCCGTAAAAAAATCATTATTCGCTTTCAAGGAAAAAACATTGATTATAGATTTTTGGAATTTTGTAATTGTACATTTAAAATATTTATAATAGATACTCAAATTATGCAACCAGTTGTTCTTGGCAAATATGGATCCTGTCTACAAAACATTTTACATTTGAAAAAACATCTGACAGTTAAATTCCGACATTCATTTACAATACGTAGTCTTAAATCTTCAAAATTTTCAGGTTGACTTGCAAAAACCACTGATTTGAGATGTCCCCAGAGAAAAAAGTCGTTTGGACCCAAATCGGGAGATCGAGCTAGCCATTCTATAGCCCCACGACTACCTATCCATCGTCCTGGAAAATTCTGATCCAAATAAACCCGAACTTGTTGCTCAAAATGGGGTGGAGCTCCATCTTGAAGATTTTGATCCAGCTGATCATCTTTCTCAGAAATTTCTGTGATCATGTGATCAATATGATCTAACAAACGTAATTAGCTGATTCCAGTCAAAGTCCATCTAAAAAAATGGACCAACTATGTGATTACCCAATATTCCTGCCCAGACGTTCAGCTTTTTTGGATACTGGGTGTGAGATTCCCTAACGGTTTTCATCCGACCAATAACGAATATTATGCCTATTCACTGTACCATTAAGAAAAAACGTATACTCATCACTAAAGCAGATATTGTAAAGTATATTCTTATTTTCTGTTATACATGATACCACAAAATTCTATTATTTGATCCGGATCATCCTCGTTCAAACAATGCACAAGTTGTATTTTGTATGGGTGACATTTATGTTTTTGCAAAATCCGATGAACATTCGCCTTAGGAATCCCTGTAGTACGCTCTAACGATCGCATGGATTGGTGTGGATAAATGGTCAGTTCGCCCAAAATTTCTAGTTCCATTAATTCGTTAGGAATATTGTTTTTCTTAAGATTTGCTATGGACCCAGTTGTTCGAAATTTCTTAACAATCTGGCTTACGTACATATGACGTACGTGATCAGGATGCAACTCATTGAAAATTCAAGCAGTCTCTAGCACATTCATTTTGTGTTCCATAAAGAAAAAATATTTAACTTTTTCAGCTAACGAATAAACCACAATGGAAAATTAATAAATGTAAAAGTTACTGTAAAAAGTGATTGTAACCGAAGATGAGGTTTGATATAATTGAAAATGGTTTCAACAATAATACATTTCCGATAAAATGATGCCAAACAAAAAGGTAAAATGGAATGGAATGCGATGGAATTCATAAAAAAATTATGATAATGATGACGTAGAAACCTTTTTGCAGTTCAATAATTATGTTTTGATGAATGAAAATCTTATCAGTGGTAAACATATGCTATAAATTAATATGGAACAATTTTAAATGTAAAAATACAAATTTCCAAAAATTTATATTTCAATGTTATTTTCTGGAAAACGAATGATTTTTGTATTTTTTCAGTCAGTATCAAAATAGCCTTCAAACGATGTATAACGATTTTTTCAAAACATCATATTAACCGAAATATTCAGATGGAAAGTTTTATATGAGACACCCTGTATATGTACTGCCTTGCATTGTTTTATTTTTATTGAAATTCTTAATATATGAAATTGTGATCAGTGATAACTGATGTAAGAAGAATATGATGAATTCTTTCCTCCCAGTGCTGTATCAAATATTCCAAATTTCTCATCTTATTTTTCCTGTCTAGTTTTTGTTTTACTAATTTTTGCTTATGTTGATACTTCTACAATAAATATCTATATTTGTTAAAAGTCATTGTTATTACATCCTAAAATGTCGCCACGTTTCTTCATCTTATCTGATATTTGTCTTTAGTTTATTTTTTGTACAAATTGGTACATTAAACTTTAATTCCATGTTAAATCTTATTGAACTAAATAATTTGGTGACATTATGTGTTCACTTTATAGTATTTCCAAGCATTATTTTCATCTTGTCCTTATCCTTCTTCACAACACTTCTCTGTTTACGATAAGTAGATTTTCTTCGACACTTTTTTGTTCCAATTTATAATGCAATTCTTCATACAACAACAGATAAGTTTATATGGACGGTTAATACATTTCATTCATCGTATTGCCTGTTGTATTACTTGCTATAGTTTTAGATAAGATAATACCAATATTTTTGCATAAATCCACTACGCCATCATATCCACATGATGAAATTTTAATGGCATTAGTTTAAATTCGACAGAAATAAAAGGGGTTTGAGTAAATTGATGGATCAACTAATGTATTAAGTAACGGTGGCATTTGGAGTTGATTTACAATGGGATACTCTAATAGTGCTATATTGGGTTAAATATTGATAATAATTTACCAATAACACTGTGCAACTAAAGACAACATAAGCATCATTGATATTATTTAATTAAAACTTGCATTGCATAAAATTCTATTTATGTGTACTGTGGCCAAATGTTATAAATCGTAAACTAAATTTTGACTCATTTCTAATCAGTTAAAATAATAGAGTTAAATTATTTTTTTATTTAACAAAATTAATAAACTATTAGACAAAAAAATTACAGCTGTAGGTACCTACAGGTCTCTATAGAAACATAAATTAAAATGTTCTCATATCTATCTTACTGGTCATTTGATTAAGACAAGATCATTTGCTCACAAAGCTCATATAAACAAATACAATTATTTAATAAGAAAATCCAGTTTGTTCATTTTGTTAACAAATAATTATACTAACTTCCAACTGTTCTACGAGTAGGGCTAATAATAACAAATTTCATTATTATGCGAACATATTTCTAATTTTTTAAGTTTCTGTGGAAGTGACGAACGCAATAGATCTCTCAAATTTGAGTATCTTACCTGGAAATATCTACAAACATAAATTTAAATAAGTTTGATCAAATTACCAGATATTTCGGAACATTTTACACACCCTAAAGAAGTTTCAAGTTAACTCAATTTATTCAAGGCATTTTATTCTTGAACTGAAGAGAAAATTGATAAAAGGATTCGGTGCAAGGAAACGACTTGATATATACATCTTGATATAATATATGGGGGCACTAAGCGTACGTGTTTGATATTGGGAATCTGCCCTAGGAACGCTGCAAATCTTCCTTAAGAAAAATGAAAAAAGATAAATCAGGTTAACGTTTGTAATTTAATAAACAGAAACTGAAATCGTTGTGAAACACATTTATACAATGATTTTACGATTTTGTCTTTATCAGTTTAGCACTAATATGTAGGTACTGGATTTTAAAAGTTAGAAAACATATTTTTTTGCCATTAGTAAAGTCTGCTTTCTGTATTAGGAGACACGACAAAAAAATTCGCATAAGATTGGTTGTTTATAATGAAAACCTGAACAATAAAGCAACATTTTAAATACTTACACTTTTAACTCGTTTATTAACAAAAATTGTGGTGTGACACTAACAAAACTAAAAAATGTATATATATTTAATAATATAATCAGCTCATTTCATTGTACATCAAAGCATATAACTATATCATAGAATAACTTCTTATAGTAGTCTCCTTTATCTAGGTGAACATGTTTCTTTTGTTAGCTGTATTTTGTGAATTGTTTGTGAAGTAAATCAGTTAAAACAATCATTTTTAGCAATTTAGTGCAATATATAATGCAAACTTTGAGTGTAGTATATAGTTTGATTACTATCTGTTGCAGTTTCTTAAATACTTTGATAAAAATATTATTGAATTATTCATTTGTTCGCATGACGTAAGTTGTCTGAATTCTTGTAGCGAGTATATATTGATTGTTCTCGAGCAACATGTTGATAGCATAGTGTACAATAAATTTCATAACATCATCTTTGAAGGATTATGGAGAATTATTAGAAATTCTATAGGATAAAATTCATTCAATTTGATGAAAGTTTACATTTTTAAAGTATGTAGAAATGTGACTGTTATGCAATATAATACACACATTACTTATTTTAGACAAAATGTAAGTATGAATGTAAAGTATATAACGACTTTAACGTATGCCGTAGGGAGGTAAAAAACAAAATTAAATACTTTCTCTGCCGCAGCTCCCAAGAGAAGCTAGAGAATGAAGTAACAAACAGAGATTTCAAAAGTTTCTAATATAAAAACTTTTCATGCCACCGCAAATATACATGTAGAGACAACAAAGCATGTAACTTTTAATAAAAATATGACAAACTTACAGACTTTAAAATTTAATATGCCTTCTTAAATACAAAATTTTCATGAGCAATATACAGGTTCGAAAAGCACAAACCGCTCCCTTGGTCTACAATATGATATAAAGAAAAAAAAACTGTTGTAGTATGAAGTATTCAGAGAGACTGATATTTTCATGGTGGCCAAATTGTCTCCGTAATTTTATGTAGTTTGCCTCATCTCCGTTAATTACAAACATAGAAATAAAAAAAACAGGACAGATAGAGTTTCGGTGTTCGAGAATTCGAAAAGCGGGGAGATACCTACACACTGATTGTCTTCTACACAAACCATAGCAGAAAGCAAAGCATGCATCGATTTCTAAGAATCATGATACTTGAAAATTTTAAATAAAGTAAATTTTTTATTATTAACAGAAACAGTTCATTCTTATAAATATCAGGTACGATAGGTACCACCACTCCAAAAACAATTATTTGATTTGTCTTTTATTTGAATTACTATCATTCTAGCTCTAGCTGTGTCTGCAAAAAATAATACTTATTTAATTTTTTATTAAACACGTCGATATACACAAAGGAAGTAAAGATGCAAATAAATTAAGTGGCATTATATCTCCCAAGTCAAAGAAGTCGTTTTGGATAATTAACTGCTTCGATTGAAAATTGATCAATTTCAAGTGATACATATTAGAGTGCTACCTTACTTTTATCTAAAAATCAAGGCCATAACACTTTAAAGACTAAGAACTATTAGTTTTTAATCAAAACAGCCTGCATTTTTCGTGAGAATTGTAAAAATAAAATCGCTAAACAAAATCTGACAATTACTTTTGGTTCACTCTAATACATAATTTGCATGCATCACCATCTTTAGATGAGTTTTTAACGGCTGCTTCTAGATACTTCAATAAGGTGTACATTTTTTAAGTAGAAAAGGTAGGGAAAAATGGTTTTCTATTCCGAAATGATGTACACCGTAGCAGAAAAAGTTGAAGTACTTTAAAAAGATTCTAATGGCCGCTTGTGGCGCCCTCTTGGAGATACATCCAATTGTGCATAAAATTTCAATTTCCCGTTCCAAGAAACCTTCGCATACAAAATTTCATGAGTTTAACTTAAAGTAGTCGAGAGTTATTAAAGAAAATGTTTGTTGTTGTTTTAAACTTGATATCCTGTATATCCTAACCGAAGCATTTTCAGATCTAAATTCACAGGAAATTTTTTGCTTAAAATGGAACGTAGAATAACATACTGAAGTATGCACATCTCCTCTTGAAACGCCCTGTATAAACACACTTTTTTCTTTTTTTTTCTTCTGCCATAAGTTGCTGAAATGATTTATTTTTTACATTTCTTTAAGGTATAAAATAACTTCAAAATTTCTTTTAGCATTGATAATATGAAACGCTTCCTTGAACGTTGACCTTTCCGAATCTATATACAATATACAGGATATGGCATCTTTAATGCAGAAAAAAATAAAATATAGATTTCTGGGAATACCGACATTTCACAATAATTATTTTTATTGTTTCTTCAGGCTTAGACTAGAATCAATAAAAATTAAATGCAAGAGGTCGGTTAGGTTTAAAACAAAGGTTTATTTTCAGCAACAAGCCAAAATTTGCATAGGAAATGCAGTTAAAAATCAGTATAAATCTAGACATTAATTAATAATTTTAGATAGTTTCATAGAATTCTCATTGTAATATAGAAATTACATATATGCTTATCTGTAAATGATAATGTGTGATCTGAGATAAGAACAAAATACAAGACCAGTAAACTACTCTAATTTTAACAGGTGATAAACAAACAAAATTAGGTGCAAACTTACCGCTTTTATAGAAAATGATATTGATTAGCGAACATTTAGTCGAACAAATAGTAACTGACGTTTCTTATTTCTTACTTAATGTAATTTACAATTATTATACTCTTCTGTCACTAAAATCAAAACACAATACAATGCAAAATAAAATAACGTAGTAGGTACACCAATCTTCTTTACAGAACTTGACTTGACAATTTGAACATAACCAAAACCTTAATAGGAAAGCAAAAACAATTAAAAATCTTATTAAAAAGCAGTGTTGATTTGATATAAATGCTCATATATTGAGTAGATATTATAGTTCACAAAGATCTATTTTTCAAAATAATATCAAATGTCATTTATCGATCATAAATCGAACGTCTATTTTACACTAAATAGTTCTAACAACATTTTAGTATGACACATTACATTGGAAAAAAGAGCCTGATATTCGACTATTTATAAATATAATAAAAAATTAATAGAAAACTATAAAACTAAGTTAATCAGATCATTATTTGAATGATGTACACTTTCTGGGCTGTTTTGCCGTGGTTAATGTCTAACTGTAGACGTTTCGCCATACTTAACAGATGACATCTTCAGTGCTTCTCGTATCTTGAGCGGCGGCTGAAGCATCAGTTCAGTTGTAGTTAAGCATCGACCACAGCAAAAGAGCCCAGAAAGCGTGCATCACTCAATTGACACCGGCAGTAAAAAACTACGAACTACAAAAAATTATTCACATTTTAGTGATTTAAAAAAATATTTTCTTCACGTGGACCAAATTTTTTAATGTAGAGAAAATATCTACATCTGACAATACTGATCTCGTAGTCTTCATTGCACTCCACTCCTCAGTGCGACTATCGCAGTGCGGGGTACGAGATCAGCGCGTGCTTATAATACGGTCAGGACCGGCGTTAATTTTCTGTATTTTTTAATTAAATATTTTTAATATTCAAATCTCGTAATCGACCTTTGATGATGATTTATTTTACTTAATTTACTGTCAGGAATCTAATTTTTTAATATTCTGCATTAAAGACATCACACACTATATGCATTTTTTTGAGAATGCTAAATACGTCAATTGTAGTTGTATATTTTAAAATATATAATAATAATAAATAATTTTATAAACTTGCGTTTTTTGTGCTGTAGGTAAACAGTAAACTGCTTTATTCTTTAAAAATTGTACAAGATGGTCTTTTTGTTAGCAGTGAGTTGCTCCATGGTACAACTGCTAAGTGTCGAGTTCCTAAATTTGAAATAAATAAATAAATAAGCGTCTTTCACAGTTATTAATTGTTAAAATATTCCATAGTACCTTTTTTCTCTGTATACAACGCTGTAAAATGATATTTTTATTCAAATAAAATAATAAAAATGGGTGTAAAAAATTATGGGGGCCAAGAAAGCCATTATCTGCTTATTCTTGTTTATTTTAAATATACAGGACGTCTAAAAAGACATTTTTAAATTAAATTTTAGCCATATCTATCCCAAAAAACAATGCATGATCACTATCCCTGAAAAGTCGCTAGCTAGTAGTATCTAAAACAGTGACATTTTACAACGTAACATTGTTTAATATGTTTTGCGGTGTATGTTGCATGTTATAATGATTTTTTTTGTCTTTACACAACAGAGGAATCTTGTTAAATCTGCTGAAACGCATGGCTTGTGACAAAAACGCAATTAATTGTCCTAAAATCGATTGACTTCGAAAGGGAATCGAGAGGGTCACACTTGAAGGAATGTAGCGTCCTCGGATAAAATTGAAACAATTTAGATCAAGTTACCCTTCACGTGTAACCAATGCAGTAAATAGAAGGCTTGTTTGCAATTGACATAATGCGCCTCTCAAAATTTAACCCAATAAAATTGTTTAAAAACACATTTTATTACTGCTCCATCAAAAATTATCACAACGGGGTAAAAGTAATAGTGGAGTCCACCAGCCTATGAAAGCCTTCTAGAAATGATTTTCGTTTGCACTTTGAGATTAAAAGCTAAAATCAATTTTAGATGATTTCCCTCCATTAATTCTATCGAAAACCCAAAGGCGTCAAAAAGAGTCCTGTACGGGGTGGCTGTAGGGGGTAAAACGTGAAAACTACCCCAAATACTATTTTTGGATATTTGAATCTAAAAAAGTAGCTGAATAATTCCACATAAGTACCATTTGCCTCAGAACACTGGATATATATAAAAAAAATTATTGAATTTTCAATAAAGCACGTTGTTAAATAGGAAGCCTTAAGATTTAAAGCGCTCTAGTGAAAAGTGTCTAAATATTTTAGGCATGCTCTACATCTAACCTGCTGTAACTTTTTTATATGTGATCCAATTAAAAAATACCCTGTAATAGCATTGATGAGCAGAGTTTCCAGAGCCTGCAGGATATTTCACTTTTTCATTTGGATGATATGCAATTTTTTTACGAATTTTTATTCGAGCGCGTGCATGGGACCGGCTAAAGTCGAATATCGCTTGCGTTTCTTAAAGTTGCAGCTCATTGTGGTCGAATATCGCTTATTTCTCTCTTGTGTCTGTTTAGGCGACAGTGTTGGATTGATATTCTGTACGGATAAAGCATCAGTGATTTTTAAAAACAGTTCGTTCTGATCAATGTAAGTTTGTCTTTTACGTTTTTTGTATTATATAATCTTTTATTCGTCTTTAGCCATATAAGACAGAACTTCTTCAAACATGGATATAGGCCACTTGAGTAGTAGTAGTAGTACTGACAGTGATTTAGAATCAAAAATTAATACACGAGTTTATCTCCTACCATATTATACTGTCTCTTTCAGGCTGTGCCGGATTTAAATGTTCTTGCACGAAAAAGAAGCTACCTTGTATTGGATCCTGCAAATGTATGGGACAAATACTCACTTGCCAAAATCCATACACCAAAAACCCACAACGTAAATTTTCTAATACGCCAGAGGGCACATCGGTGGAATTAGAATCCGATTAAATCTTCTAAAGTGCCCCGAATTATTGTTGCCTATGATTTTCATTTATATACAGTATGCGCCAAATTCGCATATTCAAGTATTATAATATATAAATTTAAAGCTATACTAATGTCACCTGTTAGCTTTTCATTCATATACAGTAATGTTACTTATTTTAGACATAGACATTCTATAATTTTAATAACTTTGTTTTTGCAATACAAGCAGTGCGGAACAGTGACAACGTGTGAAAAATAAACCCCATAACAAAACTGTTCCCAAGCGTTAAACTGCAAGTTACCTTACTCCAAAATTTTATAGTTTCCGAAATGCAGGATGTTACAGTCTATTTCAGTAACTTCGACACCCTGTTTCTCAGAAAGTGTCAAATTTTGGACTAAGGTAGCTTGGTTTAGATCATCATATTTTGGTCGCAGGAATATGTGGAAGAACGTCTGTCAGACCTTTGAAGAAGGTTAATAAATAATAAAATAGGGAAGTACATGTAATGAATCATTTAAATTCAGATATCTAAGAAAACGATATTTATCAAGTATACCAATTTTTTATAAAAAAAAAAACAACAACTTAGAATAATAATTTTGGATTAAAAATTCAATACACCGGGGCCTAAAAATGTTATGATAAGTTAAGTGCTTGTAAAGTACTGTAGGTGTCGCCCTTTATAATTAACAGCAAACTCCAGACCAGATTTCAGTTTCTTATGGCAGAAAGCTCTTCCGTACTAAGTTTCATGTACTTACGGCATTTAATAAAAAAGTTATTGAAGAGACACTAAAATAAAATTGGATCTTCAACACCCTGTATCTTGAAATCTATCAAATTTTAGACAAAGGGAAGTTTGCCAGATCTGTTCCCATTTGACCACAGAAAGCTATGTTTAAGTTTTTTCCCACATATTCTGAGAAATAAGCGATATTCGACCACAATGAGCTGCCACTTTGAGAAACGCAAGCGATATTCGACTTTAGCCGGTCCCATGCACGCGCTCGAATAAAAATTCGTAAAAAAATTGCATATCATCCAAATGAAAAAGTGAAATATCCTGCAGGCTCTGGAAACTCTGCTCATCAATGCTATTACAGGGTATTTTTTAATTGGATCACATATAAAAAGTTACAGCAGGTTAGATGTAGAGCATGCCTAAAATATTTAGACACTTTTCACTAGAGCGCTTTAAATCTTAAGGCTTCCCATTTAACAACGTGCTTTATTGAAAATTCAATAATTTTTTTTATATATATCCAGTGTTCTGAGGCAAATGGTACTTATGTGGAATTATTCACCTACTTTTTTAGATTCAAATATCCAAAAATAATTTTTGGGGTAGTTTTCACGTTTTACCCCCTACAGCCACCCCGTACAGGACTTTTTTTGACGCCTTTGGGTTTTCGATAGAATTAATAGAGGGAAATCAGCTAAAATTGGTTTTAGCTTTTAATATGAAAGTGTAAACGAAAATCACAATTTGAAGCTCCGTGGACTCTACTATAAGTCTTGATACGCGTAACATTTTGGCGAAGCATTTCTCTTCGAACAGAACTGCGTTGCGTCGCGAACATTTTGATGTTTCGATGTTGTATGCTGCTTCTTTGAGAACGTTGCGAACTTCGATGCGAACACCTATGTTCATTGATATGTGACGCACCGAGGTTACAGAGTTTCGCCCACATGGTCGTGTTGAAGTTACGCGATGAGGTTTGCAATGAGGTTATGTTACAAATGTGTGTGCGGCTTAATAGTATTATGTTTTTTAATTTGATCAACGGTACAAAAAGTATATCCACACTGCCCTCCACATTACTAAAACTAGCAACCATTTGATACAATGGAGAGAGTTTCATGATATTACTTTCATGAGATATGTTGTTTCCTCGAGAGGAGAATCTAGGAACAACCCAACGATACTGAGACCTTTGCAACAAATAACTATTTAATTTGTAATTATATTTACATATATCATCTACCACTGCGAACCCAGAAGGTCTATGGCTTGGTTGACTATCCTCCATTTTGTTCTATTTCTTGCTTTTTCTTTTCATTTTGTAATTTGTAGTTGCTGTAGGTCCTTTTTCATTCTATTTTCCATCTTTCTTTCACTCACCCTCTCCTTTTCTTACCCCCAATTGTTCGTGTCATTACCATTTTTGGTATTCTTGTCTCTACCATCCTGACATTATGCCCTAGCCACCTTAGCCTTTGTGCTTTTAGCATGGTTACTATGCTCGCCTCTTTATATAAATCTTGTATTTCCTCATTCGTTCTTCTGACCCACCCTTCTTCTGTTCTTTTACCTCCAAAAATATTCCCCAATATTTTCCTTTCCGACACTTCCAGTCTTGTTTGTTCTGCTTTATTGAACGTCCATGTTTGACTACTTCTCTTACTACTGTTTTGTATAGTCTTAATTTTGTTTGTCTTGAAATATTTTTATTTTTCAGTGTTATCTGCAGTCCTCCTACAGATTTGTTTCCTGACATTATTCTGACCTCAATTTCCTCTCCTATTTTCGGTTGTCTGGTAAATACAGTTCCTAAATATGTTAACAGTTCCACTTTTTCAAACCTGTATATTTTCCTTCAATTTGTGCCTATTTTCAAAATCTTGCCTTTTTGATATGCTTCTTCCATCCATTCCACCTACTTAGTTTTTTTTCCTCATTAATATATAGCCCTGGCTGGCTGTTCATCTATTCACTTATTAACTCCTTTAGTTCTGTTCTATTTCTGGCTAGCACTACAAGATCATCTGAGAATACGATATACTGATATCTTTTATATTATATAATGCCTGATCCATTGACTCCTGTATCTCTTATGACTTTTTCTAGTACTAAGCTAAATAACTGATGATAATGACCTCAACCCGTGTTTCATTGTAACCATTTCTGTGGTTTTATTATTTACTCCATTCTCAGTCTTTTTCAATGTTAGGCATGTTCCTTTATCTGCTTACTGACTTCCAATTCTTCTAAAAACATATAGTTTACCAAATTTAAAGTTTTCAGCCTGTATGTTTTTTTCAGAGTGAAAACTTGGTCTACTGTACTTTATCATCCACTTCTACTACCACCGCCATAATGCGTTATCCTGTATTACTATTGCTTCTTTCCGTTTCATTGAATTCATCCCCGTTTAATAAATCTTAAAAACATTCTTTCGACATATTCAATATTTTATCCTCTCCTGCAACTATCTTTCCATTTTTGTCTTTATAAAATACTGGTCTTGGCTAATATTTTCTCCTCTCATTCTTTACTCCTTGATATATGTTTCTAATATTATTATTTTTCAAGTTCTCTTCAATATGTTCTAATATAGCTCCATAATTTTTCCTTTTTTATTTCTTAAAACTCTTTTGGTTATATTTACTGCAATAAATTTTATGTGTGAACGTCATTATAGTACCGACTGCACAGATAATTTAGGTATCACCAAATCGCTATTACATTTAATGCTCTTTGAAGTAAAACACAGTCTGATTTCGATTTAATTTCAAACGTTCCAGATCATCCGCATGCAACAAACAATGGTAGGTGTACTGATTTTTAGCTATGTATTGACACTTTTTCAGACGACGTTAGTAACCGTTGATATGTTCTTCATAAAGACACTCGATAAATATTGTGCATTTGGAATCTGACTGTAAATAAGTATATGAAGAATAATTTATAAAACTTTTTCCACAAGTTGGGAAAACAAAAGAAATGAAAAACTAAGTTAAAAATAATTGCAAGTAAGAAGTTCTGCCAAAACTGTTTAGCAGTCTTTAACTAAAAATGCAAGAACTAAGTCTGTTCTCATAATCATAGAAGGTTTTGTGGCATTAATAACATGTTTGATGACAGATTTGTTAGGATTGTTATTTGCCATGCCTGAAATTGTAAATAACTTAGTCAGCAAAACTATTGGCTATCGATTTCGGATCATCAATCTTCAAGTCTTCATCATATTTCAATAACGAAAAAGCATGGTTACATTTATGCAACTATTTATAATTGCAACTGTTTATAATTATTTATACAGAGTGTTCCATTAGGGAGGGTACACCAAACAGCTGTAAGTGGTAGACGCCAAAAAATAAAACAGTAGAGCAAACATGGCCTAGTAGATGTGGCGTCTTTAATTCAGAAAAAATAAAATAGATTCTAAATTGAATTGTGTAGCGGGAAGATAAATCCTAGTACCATAAAATGTTATTATGTGATAGTTACGAATCTAGGGCTATCAGATGGTATCATTTTACGGAAATTTGTAAAACAAACAAATAATGAGATAAGAGGTAACACTAATTAATTTTGAATTGGATTTTTTAGTAAAATTTAGGCTAATAGTTAATATAAATCAATAAAAATTAATTGCGAAAGGCTGGCAAGGTCTTTTTTTCAACGACAAGCCTGGATTCCCATAAGAAATGCTATTCAAAATCAGTATAAATGTGGACATTAATTAATCATTTTAGGCAGGTTAATAGAACCCTCGTTTTAATAAGAAGTAAACTGTAAGTCAATTGGTTACTTCTCTGTTAACGGTAATGCGTGATCCGAGATAAAATGTTTGTAAAAACAGTGGAATATTACAGAAAAGATTACTATTACTTTAACAGGTCGTCGGTTGGATTTCTGTAAATAAAATTAGGTGCAAACTTGCAACTTTTATAGAAAAATGTTGTGAATTATATTAGCATTAGAGCGGAGGTAGACCTGGCAGCGACGCATTCAATTTAGGCGAACAAATATTACACTGTTATACACTCTTCTTTTACTAAACTCAAATGAGCAAAACAAACACAGCATAATGCAAATCCATAAATACAACGTAATACACCGGTCTTCTTCACATAACTTGGCACTTTGAACATTTCTTCAGATAACAAACATCTCAATGGAAAACAAAAACAATTGGAATGCTTATTAAAAAGCAGATTGGATATAAATGCTTATAAATTCGGTGGACATTATAGTGTACCGATACGTTTTTCTCTAACCTACCACCATGCACGAAAGTGTATGGAGGGTGGCCTATCCTTTCCGTCAATTTTAGGTCTTTTTAAATTAGAGAGTTTAAGTTGTGTCCGATACGTGAACGTGTACGTAGAATTTGACCGTCGCGCATGCTTAAATTAAAATTTTCCACGTTTACGTTACACGTGGGCTCACGGGTCTTTGCATAACGTAAACAAGAGACGTGCCGAAGAGGTGGCCGAAAACTTCCGTGAAAATTACACGTTCTACATTTTACGTATCATGATAATCAACAATCGACTTCAACTCTCTATTGTCTATCGCCCCTCTACGTAAACCGTGTGCTTCCATCAGTGAAATTTACCTAGAAATTGAGCCAATTCGTGCTAATCAATCATATCTTTATATTTTATTTGAATAATTTTGTGAAAAGTTCCCCCCATCACTTAGATTTACTTTTGTTGTTTGTTAATATATTCCTGTACTTGTATGCGTTCTCTGTTTATTAGTTAGCATTGCAATGTCTACTGCTCGACGCTTATATTATTTTGTATTTTTTGTAGAGTAAAATATTCACTGCCGGAGACATTATCCGTATTCGTATTTAGTAGTTTCATTGAGCGCTGCTCCACAAATTACTTAAACGTCCCTGAGATCTATCAACCTCACCCGATATTTAATGGGGAAACACTGCAATAGTTAGCAAAGGCCTATTGCTAAAAATGTCAAATGTCATTTAATAGATCACGAATCGAATGTCCACTCTACACCAAATAATTCTAATAACATTTTACGACACACTACACCGGAACAGAGAGCGACTATTTATAAATCGAATAAAAAATGTATAGGAAATAGATAACTTTAAAACTAAGTAAATAAGAAAATTCTTCACATTTTATTAATTTGAAAAAATCTTTTCTTCACAGGTCACATTTTAGGCCAAAATGTAAAGAAAATTTTCACATCTGGCAACATTTATATTATGTCGTGCGTGATACGACTTCGCCTCGCGTCATAATACGGGCAAGATCACTGTTAACTTTTTGTCATTTTATATATTTTTTTATTAAATATTTTTAATATTCAAATCTCATAATCGACCTATGATGTCCTATACATTATTTTACTTCGTCTTCTGTCAGGAATCTAGGTCTTTAATATTCTGCATTAAAGAAACCATATTATTATCTTGTAAACATACAGGGCGGCCAAATGAAAAACAGACGGCTCTGAGCGTTTTTCTACAATCTTGACGCAGTTTCAAGTCTTTTGCTGGAATGGTAAGCAGGTTTTCAGTTCATAGAATTCTAAAAAGGAAAACCAAATTCCTTATCATTTCACTCCAGTAAAACAGATATTAGCAATTGATCCGCTAGTTATAGTGCAATTTATTTCAATTATATTTATCAATAATCACTTATTGAGTAATTTATATACCAATTTAGTGAATTTTTGCCTTTAATTAAGCATTATTTTTTTAGTTTCTGCATCAAAACGAGAAAAGTTTGACAGGAGTGACAAATCATGCAAAATTTGGAAAAATATTGTTTTGTTTTGCAAAACAAGACAAGAGTTTCTTTACAGCCTTGTTCTTGCTCGATCTCCTAAAATCATGTTTTGTTTTGCAAGTTTCCAAATTTCTTGTATCGCAATTTTGCAAAGCCTCTGCATGATCCTTACGAGACTTGCAAACAAATCGAAAATATGGAACTATCGATATGGTCGATCGCCGATAGTAGGCGGTAAAAAGGTACGGTTTCGCTGGTGCGTCTGGCCGCTGCGACTCGCGACTGCGGCTCGACTTTAATGACTGCTCAAATGGATATTACATGTACGTGGTTTCACTGATGCGACCGAAGCCGTTGCGTCTGGAGTCGCAGAGCTCTGGGATCAGTCTAGCCGCAGTCGCAACCGCAATAGTCCAGTCAAATGGTAGTTTTTCTGAAACAAAATTGCGGAAGTCTTTTTCTCAGCGGTTCTATATGTCGCCTCCTACAAGGCAGCAAACTTAAAATTTGAATTTAGCAACCCCAAAAAACATATATAGTACCATGGAGAAAAAAAAATCCCGCAAATTTGTTACGAAAACGTCAATTTTGAACATCATCAATTGACTAGATTAGTCCAGGCAAATGGTGGTATTTCTGAAACAAAATTGCGGAAGAATTTTTATTAGGGGTTCCATATGTTTTATGGGGTGCTGAATCGAAGTTTGCTGCCTAGAAGGTCGGCTTTACAGCGAAAAACGTAAAAAATCTAAAAATGTTCGCAATCTTAACGAACTTTTAGCCCTTCTGCGAAAAATGATCCCTCAATGTTCTGTCTCTCATCGGCGCTGTAATTTCGGTATATTACGTTTAAAAATGCTTCATTGATAGAAATTGTAAGAAATTTGATATATACTAGCTTAAAATACCTTTCTAATACAGTAAAAAAAGTAAGTGTGTATATTTTTAAATTGAATATCTTATTCTTTTTTATCTCAAATGAGTACTCATTGGGTGATATCTTTCACCATTATTAATGGTTTAAATTCCGACATATTCAGGTTAATTTACAGTATATAATTTTGGACCACCTTGTATTTATTAAACTTAAAATTCGAGTAATTGTTTTTTTAGTTGGAAAGCAACCTACTGTTAGAATTTATATTTATACACATATATATTGCCAATTTGTATTACAAAGTGCCAGCCGGTTTTATTCCCATACGGACATTTAGTTGATTTTAGAATTTAGTGTGAAATATAGATATCTCCATGTGATGTAGATTATTTTAATTATAATTATTTTTATATATTGTACTATTTCATGTTTTAAATTGTGTATTTCATGTTTTAAATTGTGTATTTTATATTGTGTATTTGTATTTTTATTATTTTGTGTTTTAAATAGTGTATTTGTATTTTTATTATTATTTTATATTTTTTATATATGTGTATTTACTGTTCAATTGTTGCCTGTAAATGGACTTTATGTTGGGCAAATAAATAAATAAATAAATAAATTTGTATTCCTCCGACATCTACAGAAATGCTAAATAAAAATACACTTGATTTCTAGCATAGATGGAATTTTCCAAATTGTGTTGGTGCTATAGATGGCAAACACCTAAGAATTTTTGCGCCCACTAAATCTGGTTCTTTATATTTCAACTATAAAGATTATTTTTCTATCGTTATGCTTGCATTGGTTGATTATAAATTTGTTGCTGTAGATGTTGGGTCATATGGAAAGTAAGGCGATAGTTCAATTTTTAATAAATCTGCTTTTGGAAGGAAGGTATTATCCTCAGAAAATTTCTTTCCGCCGGATCAGACTACCTAATTCAAATAAAAAAATGCCACATGTAATTGTAGGAGATGAAGCGTTCCGTTTGCACAAACATATAATGAAACCATTTACCAGAGTTTCAGCCAGGTCTGACAAGAAAAAAACTATATTTAACTACAGATTGAGACGGGCACGAAGAGTAAGTGAAAATGCTTTTGGCTTACTATCGCAGGTGTTTCGAGTATTTTACACGCATATAGCCATCAAACCTGAAGTATGTGACAATTTGTAATGGCAGCTTGCTGTTTGCATAATTTACTGCGAGATTGGTATTTGGAAAAAATGGACGTCCCCACTATGAATATGATCCGAATGAAACGCAAACTAATAATTTTCAAAATTTTATTAGAGCAGGAGGATTCCAAAATGCCGAAGGATTTGAAATCTGAACTGAGTTCATGAATTATTTTAGCGAAGAAGGAGCCGTAAATTGGCAAGACAAATAAAGGTTTTAAAAGTAATGTAAAATTATATACATACTCATTAATAAATGAAAATTACCGTAAACAGTTATTTTCTTCATCCCGATACAATCATTCAAAGGGGTATGACACGATGATAAATTTGATTAGAAATTTCACAATAAATAAATTCATTATTTTTGAAATTGAGAAGTTCCCGAAAAAATCCCCTGGCACGTCGATTTTGTTTTTAAAGAAGGCACTTTTTGCGACCCACATTTGTGACGTCATCGTTGTTTCTTGAAATTTTTATTATGTAACAACATAATTTTTCATGATGTGTATGTAGAATGGCACGCTCTTTCAAATGGCATGGTAAAAATTGGGGGTTGCCATATAAAAAAAGTGTCGATGACGTCATATCTCGAACAACGATGACGTCACAAATATAGGTCGTATGTCAAAAAGTGCCTTTTTTAAAAACAAAATCGACGTGCCAGGGGATTTTTTTGAAAACTTCTCAATTTCAAAAATAATGAATTTATTCGTTACTTTTCGAAAGCACTGTATATAATTTTTATTGTGAAATTTCTAATCAAATTTATCATCGTGTCATACCCCTTTGAATGATTGTATCGGGATGAAGAAAATAACTGTTTACGGTAATTTTCATTTATTAATGAGTAGGTATGTATATAATTTTATATTACTTTTAAAACCTATTTGTCTTGCCAATTTACGGCTCCTTCTCCGCTAAAATAATTCATGAACTCATTTCTTAATTCAAATCCTTCGGCATTTTGGAATCCTCCTGTTCTAATAAAATTTTTAAAATTATTAGTTTGCGTTTCATTCGGATTATATTAATTTTTTTTCCAAATACCCATCGCGACTGCGGCTAGACTGGTCCCAGAAGCAGTCGGGTCGTGGCCGTTGCGACTCGAGCCGCAACGACCGCTGTCCGAACGTAACTGTGGCCAGGCAAATGTATTTCAAATTGCAAGTCGCAGCGGCCAGACGCATCAGCGAAACCGTACTTTAGAGCCCCGCGCACTAGCGACCAAGTCGCGCGGCCAGGTTGCGACGACCAGGTCGCGCCACGAAAATTCAAGGCGGCCAATCGAGCGCGACTGTCAAGCACATTTATCAAAAAATAGTCACTCAGTGTAGTTGTGAACTGAATTCCGAGCAAGCATTTGCTATATGGCAGCAGGGCTACTGTACTGGCCGCTGTCTAGTCGCTCTTTAGTGCGCGCTCATCCATTGAACGTAATGTAAATAGTTGGCCGCGCTGCTGCTGGGCAGCGTGTGCACCGCCACAGATCTCGTTGGCCGTCGCGACTCTCTAGCCGTCGAGGCCATTGGCAGTCAAGTGCTCTGTGTACATTTGAAGACAATTTAATGATTTGGTCGTCTCGACCTGGCCGCGCGACTTGGCCGCTAATGCGCGGGGCTCTTAAGATGAGTCGTAGTCGCAAGTCGCAGCGGCCAGACGCACCAGCGAATCCGTACCTTAAGGGCGTTAGTCGCGTAGTGCTCTCTGGGCGGCCTAGAAACGTCAAAATTTCTTGCCAAAAATAAAGGCTTACTTTGTCTTATCTAATGGCGAAGCTTATATCGTTAAATATGATAGCAAAGCTTATAATGTATAATAATGTCGCGTAGATAGACTACTTTAATTACATATGTAGATTTTGTTAATAATAATAGTTTGTTAATGATTTAAAGCTGACAATAATTTACTGTCATCACTACTATTCATTAAATAAATAGAATTGTGTATGTACCTTATGTTGTATGAATATGCAATACAAAATGCAAACTATGTTAAATATACCCATCGCTCACTATTAAAACACTTCATCAGATAGTAGACCTTATATTGAATGAATTTGAATCCAAATGTAACATTAAATCTTTTCACATAACACAGCGCACCTGCTGCCGTATACAAGCTGATGTTGATTGATGTATTGCTAGTTTGGATTTTTACAATTAACTGTGTTATACAACTTTATTGACTGCATATTCTTGAAATATAACATGAATTGAAAACAGCGGTAATATACGGTGAAACAGAAATGGTGAAGTGATTTTAGAGAGATAATATAACTTATTGTGTAAGGAAAGCAATAATTAAGTTTCCAAAGGATCTCTCAATAAGAATATGATTCTACTTTTCAATTGAACAAAACAAAATATGCAAATGATATTGTTGTATTTTTCTTATGTATGTAACTATTCTAATATTGTCAAATTTTTAGTTAGTTAAGGTGCATTGACATAAATCCTAATTTTCAGATAAGAAGAGGCTGTCAAATCGCAAGATCTATGTCGAATGCTATATGCACAGTAGGTACTACCACAGTCTATTATACAGTCCGTCGTCTTCACGTCGGCTCCTTTGATGTCGAGGTCCCAGATTTCGTTTTATTAGAGGACCAAAAGACAACTGCGCATTTAGCCGCGCACATTCGTGCGCTCAAGGTTCACGATGATTTGTCAAGAAATAGATTTTCTCCCAGTTCGTCGTGTACAAATGAATTTCATTGGTGTTCACTGCGCATTTTGCCACGATTTAGCCACACCTTCTGGAACTTTCACTCGACGAACTGTATAAACTGTGGTACTACACGCAGCGACAACTTGTTGAAACCAAACATTTCTAACGTTAATTTCACTTGATCATTCTCATAATACACTTTAATTTGTACGTGTTGTGTAATTCTCAATGATAATTTGCCACGTGCCATATATAATAAAATAATAATCATAATTTTATAATTATCAGAAAATAAAGGTCTTCAATACTCAACATTCCTTTATTTGGATGACCAGTTTCGAAATGTCTAGCACTTCATCTTCAGATTCCTGAGACTACACAAAAGCAATACAATTACACAGTATGAAAAAGTATAAAGTATGAAATAAATTCAATAAAAACGAAACAATTATTTTTTGGGAAAAATCTTCGAACAGGTCGATTTGTAATTCAAAAAATACATATTTTAGCGTAAAATGCGATTTTCAAATGTCATTTGTTTTCGAGTAATGACGTCATTGATTTTTTTTTAAATGGCAACACCATATTTTTTTTTGATTCTGAAAGATCGTTTAAATCTCTATCAGACAGTACTAAAATTTTGCCCTCTTACATAGGAAAGTTTTCGAGTAAATGACGATTGAATGTTAGGAAACGTAAATTTTATCCATAAAAATTAACAATTCTGAGGTATGTAAAATAAAATACAATTGATTAAATTTTATACTTAAATTAAATGTTCGAATTGCCATCCACCAACTTCTTGACAATGCGCAAGTCTGTGAAAAAATTCTTCATGCACATTATGAATGATTTCTGGGGTAACTCTGCGTATTTCGTCCCGAATGCGATTTTGAAGTTCTTCTAAATTACGTGGTTTATTAATGTACACTTTTGACAATTCGAACATTTAATTTAAGTATAAAATTTAATCAATTGTATCTTATTTTACATACCTCAGAATTGTTACTTTTTATGGATAAAATTTACGTTTTCTAACATTCAATCGTCATTTACTCGAAAACTATCCTATGTAAGAGGGCAAAATTTTAGTACTGTCTGATAGAGAATTAAACGATCTTTCAGAATCAAGGAAAAAATATGGTGTTGCCATTTAAAAAAAAATCGATGACGTCATTACTCGAAAACAAATGACATTTGAAAATCGCATTTTACGCTAAAATATGTATTTTTTATTTAAAAACCGACCCGTTCGTTTTTATTGAATTTATTCCATACTTTTGGCTCATACTGTATAAAACACCCAGAAAATAATGACAAAGGACTAGAATTATAAACAACAACAATGGTGAACGATAACAATAATATAAGACTTAAAAACTATATCTGTTTTATTTCATCTATTAAGGATAACTTATAAATAAATTATACAGGGTATCCCAACGAAAATTTGACCCCTCCTATAATTGGAAAACCGAATAATATTTTAAAATTCGCCGAGACCCGTCGATTTTTGTTCTTGGGGAGAGCTTTTTTCACAGTCAAGCCAACTCGATATGTTCATCCCCCTAATGCCTAGCAACCCCAACTTAAAAATTTCAAATGCAACTACCCCACTTGTGGCACATCATTTTAAAGCCCTTTTCATTGCGAATACAGTGACGTACCGTTTTTAGAAATCGGTTGAGATTTGACAGAATTATTGGTTACAAACGAAAAGATGACAAACCAACTTACGCGTAGTAATTTCTACACAAATGCCCACCACTAATAAGTTTTTCATCTACTACACATGAGCGCATTACCTAATTGTTATTGATGTGTCTATCAGTTTACAAAAAAGTCAGAAATGAAATAAAAAAGCTGAAGCAAATAATAAATCAGATTTATTTGATGAATTGCTCAAAATGACCCCGTTAACTTCCAAACAATAATACAGTCTGTTTTCAAATTCTGTTCGAACATTATTAAAGACATCCGCAGTTATTAATCGGCATTCTTCTACAATTCTCTGACGTAGCACTTGCAATGTTTCCGGCTGAGTGGCGTACACTCGTGATTTTAAATGACCCCACAGAAAAAAGTCAGGGGACAGATCCTGACCTCTTCTGCCAATCCAATGCCCCGGAAATGGTCATCCAAAATTGTCGCACAGCAGCAGCATAGTGCGGGGGCGCACCATCTTGTCGGAAGGTTATTTCATTTTCTAGTAAATTGTCGTCACTTTCTAAAATCTCTGTTATTCTAGGATCAATTGTACTTTCCAATAATTCTAGATAGGTGTTTCCATCGAGATTACCTTGGATAAAAATGGTCCAACAATATGGTCGCCCAAAATGCCTGCCCAAACATTAAATTTTTGAGGTGTCTGAGTATGAAATTCCGTGTTTAAATGCGGATTAGTATCACTGCAATAACGACAATTGTGTCTATTCACTTCGCCATTCAACATAAATGTGCATTCGTCGGAGAAACATGTATTGTAGAGAAGATTTGGATTCAGTAGAAGTTATTCACTAAATAATAATAATAATAATTATATCTCTACCCCTCATTCTAATCACAGGGATTAGTCCAAAAGTCGGAGACTTGTGCGGGAGAGGGGGCGGCATATTATTATTAAGCAGGCCGCATTTGCGCCCAGGAGCGACTTACGTTGGTAGGCCCTAACCACTATTCAGTGCAGGAATGAGGAAAACCTGGAAAACCTCATTAATTAGGGGGGTAGTCAAATATCAACCGGTATCAATCTCTCACATTGATCCAAGCTAACATTATTCCACCCTACCATACCCGCAGAGAGGGTGCCAATCCTCTCCACGAATATAGCTTATATACGGTCTACCGGCAGCTGGGCGCGAACCCAGTTCAGTCACCTCGATTCAAGTACTGACGGCTTAAACCGCGCGACCACTGACCGACTAAAGTATTCGCAAAAAAGGTTACGGCGATCAAAGTCAAAATAATGAAACTCTTGAACCATCGTCAACATAAATGGATGAAAATTGTGTTTCTTCAAAATTCGCACACACTGGAACGGGATACGCCAGAAGCTTGAGACTCAGTTGTAATCGATTGCTTATTATCCATCTGTACATGACCCAAAACTGCCACTTCAACTGCTTCATTTCGAACTGGCCCAATTACTTCACGTTTCTTGTTTAAAAGCGAACCTGTTGCAACAAATTTGTCAATCAGGTGTTTAACGTACTGGTGGTTTACATTTTTTTCAGGATGATTGGCATTAAAAATTCGTGCTGTAGCTTTAGCGCAATTGTGATTTCGATAATAAATTGCAACAAATTCTACTCATTCAGCGATAGAATAAACCATTTCGAACACACGTTAATAAATTCAATAACGGCTGAAACTAACGATTTCTTGGTCACAAGCAAAAACACCGACTTTTTCGTAGTACTGATTTTTGTTATTTTGAAAAGGTCTGAATTCCTATAAACTTAAGTATCTTCTACTAATAACTATTTTAGTATCTAGTTTTATTTGCTTCAGCTTTTATTTCATTTCTGACTTTTGTAAACTGATAGACACATCAATAACAATTAGGTAATGCGGTCATGTGTAGCAGATGAAAAACTTATTAGTGGTGGGCATTTGTGTAGAAATTACTACGCGTAAGTTGGTTTGTCATCTTTTCGTTTGTAACCAATAATTCTGTCAAATCTCAACCGATTTCTAAAAACGGTACGTCACTGTATTCGCAATGAAAAGGGCTTTAAAATGATGTGCCACAAGTGGGGTAGTTGCAAATTTTTCAAATTTTTAAGCTGGGGTTGCTAGGCATTAGGGCGATGAACATATCGAGTTGGCTTGACTGTCAAAAAGCTCCCCAAGAACAAAAATCGACGGGTCTCGGCGAATTTTTAAATATTATTCGGTTTTTCAATTATAAGGGGTCAAATTTTCGTTGGGATACCTTGTATACTTATAATAATTACTCAAAATTTGTCAAAAACGTAGTTCCAAAAATATATATGCGCTGTATTAGATTTGTAGAATTCCAATAAATTTGTAAAAAACCAGATTTAATTATGATTGTTGAAATAATACCAAATATACATATACAACGTCAAAACACCATGTGCTGAACATTTTTTGTAACACAATGAAAAACAAATAAACACACAAGTGAGCAAGTGTATACTACAACTGAGAACCAATAATTGATATTCAGATATTCTGAAGATCACAAAATCTCAGCAGAGGTATTGCCAACCTTATACAGTAAGTAAACCTAAGGAATTAAATAAGTTAAATTTAATCATAATTAAATCTGGTTCTTATTGAAATTATACAAATAATAATATAGCGAGATGTATATATATTTTTTGAACTACGTTTTTGAAAAATCTTGAGTAATTATTGTAAGTATATAGGATGGCCCATCCAAACCTGTCCAGCAAGGTTTACGGCTTTGTACGTAAAAATTAAAAAAACCCTCGGACCCGTAAACTTTTGTTTTGAGGGGGAAACGTTTCACTATTAATGTCATCCCTGTAACCACAACCTCCTACCGGTGGGGACTACTGCCATTATTTTTTCAAATGGGAAGGGGTATGTTGTGATTCATATTTTTAAAGGGCATTAAATTCTTTTAAAATGGCGCTTCGTTTTTTAAATTTGATCTACGCGCCTCTGAGAAATTGCGTTTTAAAAAATGTAATTTTATTGAGTGTTATCTTATTAAATGTTGAAAATGTCCGCCATTCACCTCCAATAGTACAACAACTGTTCAAAGTGTTCTCGGACATTGTGAAGAACATCTGGTGTAATTTGTTGGCAGTCATTAGTAATGCGGTTCCGTAAATCTTCTAAGGATTCGGGCTGGGTGGCATAAATTTTGGATTTTAGATGTCCCCACAAAAATAAATCAAGGGGCGCTATCCAATGGCCCGCGAGATCGCCCGATTTATATCTGTCTCGAAGATGAAATACGCACGCGCGCGTACAGTTAAATAAAATGCCCATTTATTATAAGAAAATCGAACGAAAGGAATACTAATATTATAGATATATATATATATATATATAATAAGTCTTCTGCATAAGCAGCAGTTTTTAATTATAAAATTTTGTCCGATAATAGCGTATTTGACCATTTTGTCTTCCGTCCGCCGTAGTTGTGTTGCTGGTTGCCGTACTCTCCACACGTCAAACGTGTCAAATAAATAACCTCGGAACGGACGGGCGCCTATAATCGTCGATGAATAAGCTTTAATAGTTTTTTAAAAAAAATTGTGTCGTGGGTGATTCCGTTATTTCTTATTTTTCTTTATCCTCTCTTAAAATATTTGTACTCAGTCATAGTTAACCCTGTATATAAAGAATATAAAAAAAATCCACATATACCTCGTTCCCTATCTAATAGAGTTAACCGTATTTTCTTGTTAAAATGATATATTCTACAAGGACTGTTCTTCCCTTCTCATTAATGTTCAAAAGTAACACTATGCGAAGGAGCAAGGGAAACAAAAATTATTTGGGTATATTTAACTTGACTCTTGTAGCCACAGTCACATTTAAAACCCTCCTCGCACAAACCTCACGTAGAGTTTCTGATATATTTCGATCCTCATTTGTGATTCATTAAATTACTCCCCGAGTTTCCTTACAGTTTGAAAAGGAGTAATTAAATAAGGGTTTTGATTTGAGTACCCACCCTCTGTTCCTTAATGATTGTTGCCTTTAGAGTTTGTCTCAAAGCAGACAAAGACAAATTTTAACGCTAAGAGGCTATTTTTTATTTTATATTGTTTATTAGTTGCTTCAAAGAGAGCATAAATGAGTATTTTAAAAATTATATAATTGGGCATGTTTTCTGTTTCTACAAATAAAAATTATAATTGCAAGTTTGTTGCGTTAAAATGTGGGGATATTTAAAAAGTTTTAACTACTTCTCTTTGTTCTCTCAGTGACATTAAATATTGCTATGTTCAGTTTCTTTATTGTTTTATTTTTGCAGGTATATCAAACGAAAATAAATTGACTTTATTACTATATATTCTTGAACCGTATACTTTATACAATAAATATTTTCTTTCTTTTTATTTAAACAATCAAAAGAAAAATCATCGATTGAGGTTTCGACATTCAAATGTGAAAAAAACTAGTCTACTTTTTTAAAGTTGCGTTATATATTCATTTTAGAATTAATTTTATTATAACTACTGTTTCTTAACTAAAATATCTTAGAATGCTTATTGCTTTTACAAAAATCAAAAACGTTTGTTTATTAAAGTGTCTTTAATTGTTGGTATTTCGGGGGCAAGGGTTATTTCAACTTATTACACAAAATATAGAAAACCTAGGATCGACAACTCTTGTTAAAGCATCGGATACTAAAACAAAACCACCAAGAACATTAACATTATTATCGGGGGAATTCCACGAAATTTTTAAGAAATATGCTAATTTTTTACCAACTGATATACAAGGTGTCCCATAATGGTGTGCGTTTCTTTGGAGGGTGTATTCTTTGGGTCATTTTAGGGGGGATACTTTCTATAAAATTTTTCGATTTGAGCCTTCCTTTACGAGATAAGGGCTTCTAAAAAATTTAAAAAAATTCAGTTTTCATTTTTTTCTCAAAAGCGGTTAAACTTATAAATCTAGAAATCAGTGAATACATTTAGTTAATTAAGTGACATTATTGAGTAAAATTTTTATTTTTATCAAATGTCTAAAAGGGTGGTAACCACCAACCTCTGTTGTTTTTTTTTTAATTAAAACTTTTTTTTCTAAACGTTTCTCGAATATGAAAAAATTACAGTAAATAGAACAATCAATTTACAAAATTTTCCCCCTCTTAGTATTTTCATGCAGATACGAGTTTTTTCTTTAAAAAATAAAAATCACATACAACGTAGTAGGCTGGTGGTTTTAATTTTAGACATATGTGCCAATTTTGAATCATTTTTATCAAGTAGTAAACTCAGATATTGGAAAGTGCAAAATGTTTAAATATGGTGGCCAATGTGGCAGTCGGTAAAGAACACTGACTAATATTTGTTGTTGTAAATACATAGAAATGAAGAAGGCTACAGACAAAATTTAATTTTATTCAATGTTTACATGTGGTGTTCAAAATGCCTTCCCAGATGTCGATCACATAACTTCGTCTTCGTAAAAAATTTAAATTTACACTAGTAGTACCTAACGGGAATTTTTTATGTCGTTGGATGTATTGAAAATTTTTTCTCGTAACTCATCTTCGGTATTAATTTCTGTAGCGTACTCAACTTCTTTAATACGTCCCCATAAGAAATAGTCCAAAGGGTTTATGTCGGGAGATCTGGGTGGCCAACTAACTGGTGCATCTTGGCCCCTACCTATCCAACGGCCACCAAAGTTTTGATTACGCCTTTGTCAAACAGGTAAACTAAAATGAGGGGGGCACCGTCGTGCATATACTATAACTGTTGTCATAAATGTAAAGGTAAATCTTCCAGGAGTTGGTAAAGCACATTTTCTAAAAAATTCAAATATTCCCTTCCGTCCAAATTCCTGGGTAGTATGTAGGGACCAATTAAAAATTCTCCGACAATTCCTGCCTACACATTCAAACCAAAGGTGTGTTGCAATCTTCTCTGCATAGTGATTTTCATCAGCCCACACTGTAAAAAGAATTCTTTCCAGAAAGTCGGGTTGCCTGATTCTCTCTTCAAGCATTCTTCTGCAAAGTCTGACGCGCACAGGATAATCACGAGGTAACAATTCTTGCGTTCTTCTAAAATGGTAAGGATATAAACCATTTTGCTTTAAAATCCTTGAAATAGAGCACTTAGATAGTGCGAAATATCGCGCAGCATCTCGAATTCTTTTTCTAGGGTTTTCTCCAAAAAAATGCAAAATTTGTTGTTCCCGATCTGGGTTAACTACATTTTGCCTGCCCCCGTCTGGTTACCTTTAAATGTTCCTCTTTCTCGTAATCTTCTGTGGATACTAACAAAAGTTCGGGCATTTGGTAGGCGTTGGCGGTTGGGAAATCTATCATGGTATACTCGTCTTACTAAATTTCCGTCCCCTCGGCATTCACCGTAAATGAAGTGGATATCTGTAAACTGTTCGTTCGTAAATGCGTTATTCATAATTGCAATAGAAATTAACAGAAAAGAATAACTAATTTGGTGGTAGATAATTACATCTGACATTAATGATAATTGTTAATGATAATCCAAATAATAAAAGCACGTTTCATATGAATTAGTTTGCTTGCATATTCTACACCCGAGGATATGCATGTACGTGAATTTTATTTTTTAAAAGAAAACGCGTATCTGCATGAAAATACTAAGAGGGGGGAGAATCGTTTAGAATAAAAAGTTCGAATTAAAAAAACCGCAGAGGTTGGTGGTTGGTCTTTTAGACACTTGGTAAAAACAAAAATCGTACTCAATAATGTCACTTAATTAACTTAAGTTTAACCGTTTTTGAGAAAAAAAAATGAAAACCGAAATTTTTTCAATTTTTTAGAAGCCCTTATCTCGTAAGGGCAGGCTCAAATCGAAAAATTTTATAGACAGTACCCCTCCCTAAAATGACCCAAGGAATACACCCTCCAAAGGAGCGCATATCATTATGGGATACCCTGTATAAGAAACCCATGTTTTTTAAACTATCATAAAGGAAAATGCTCCAAGCAGCCGACAGGTGTTAACAAATTTGAGAATGTACCAAAAGTAATAGCCAGTCATTTAAATTTAATGATCCTGAATTATTTAAAGGGCCATTGCTTTCAGAGATCATCAGGTACAATTCTTGTGGATGCAGGTTTAACCGATATGGAGGATGAAAATAATTCGACAGCTGTGGTCTACATTGACGAATCTATAACAAATAAAATGGGAATTTCAAATAAAATTTTGAATGCGATAAATGCACCATAAACTTCCAGCACTTCAAAAATAGGACCGTGTATTCCAAAATGAAGCGGAAACTGTACAGTTGGTTGAACAACAATCGTTATCCCACACTTATATTATATATAATTATATGTATACACATATATATTCTCTCATCCTATAAATTTTTCTAATTGTAACAATAATGCAATAATTACCTACTATAAATATGTTTAATAGCGAAAATAAAATGTTTCAGCATGTAGAATACTTGTACTATGCAAAATAATTTCCATACAACTTCTTATTAAAAATATTTGTATGTTTTTAATTTTTTTTTCTTACGTTGTGGGAAACATATTGTAGACAATGCATTAAAACACTCGTGTGATTTACGCGTGTGAAATGACACACTTGTATGTTAATGCTACTTACCACGCTCGTTGCACAGGGTCAGTCAGAAAGAATGGTCAACACTAAACTGGATATACTAGACATCAAAGTATTATGTTTGAGCTCATCATGCGTTATACGAATATCGCTGGTTTAAGAAGTACAGGGTGTTCAAGGTTTAAATTTTATTCTGAAATTTTTCAATAATTGAGACAGTTTTGATAGCATGACTGAAAATTTGTAGTGTTGAGTTTTTTGATATGAAAATTACGAATTTTAAGCTTATTTTAACGTTGCTCCTAGAGGAAGCTAGTTTCATCGTAGTATTTAGGTAAATCGAAACATATTTTTTATCTGTTGAGCTATGCTTTAAAAATATAAAAAAAACGTTCAATTTTACATAAAAAGTGTACTCTTTTTTAGGATTGTTAGGTACTATGGATGCATGGAAAATCAAATTACGATGCTAACATTTCTGCTATACGTTGTAACCAAAAATAAAACTAGTTTCTACAGAATAATTTCGGTAGCTCCACTCTGAGAAGGTTTCGGACATACCCATAGCAATAAATAATGCTCTCTTCAAGAACAGTTTTTGAAAAAACTATCAGAATAAGAGCACTTTGAGATGGTTATTTTAATAATTATTATTTTCATTGAAAAACAAAAGAGTCTTGGAACAAATAACTTAAAACAAGTGGTTATCTGATTACCATCTTTTGGCACCAGTAAAGAAAGGAAAGAACAAATATTTCGGTTTTCATGACAATTACCCGCAAATAGCCAATACAGAAGGACGAAGTATTTCCAGAATTAGTAGAATCAGAAATATAATGGTTCGGTTTTTTGGAGAATGATACTGTCCAAATAGGGACCTAACACATAATAAATCAATGAGCGCACACCTGGTGCATCAGGTCATAGCGAAAGAAGATTTCCAAAATCCAGTAGATTTTTATTTAAACAATAATTACAATATGTACGTTACTAATAAAATAATGTCATCTTTCTGTATCTGTCAGAAAACAAGTACTTTCCTGACTAATGGCTTGAGCAGCATTAAATTACACCTAAAAATATATAGCAAATAGACACGATTAGTTGTCAGCGGCATCATATATTGCGCTTGCTAGCTGTTATAAGTATATCATAGGTGAGGCAACCGACGACCAACTCTAGCTGTGCGAGACGTGGCCCGCAGAGTCGGACCTTGTGGCCGTATTCAGGTCCAGCATTGAATAGTCAGCACTAGATATAGACACGTGCTACATCCCGCGTGACGTGCTAGCTCTTGCACTGTTTTGAACTCTATAGTTACCGGCATGCACAATGGGTAATTAAACCCGAGTGCTGCGGGTAAACAAATACCTACCTCTAAAGTTCGGATCCCTTTTATTTATTTATTTATTTATTTATTAATATGCATGGCAACCCAACATATCGTTAACAAACGTTACAATTACAGGGTGCCCAATTAAGACAAAATAACAGATACTTAAGCAAAATCAAGTACACTGAGGTACACTACCAGTTAACTTAATAATAAACACTTACACTAGACTAAAAATACAAATAAACGAAAAAAAAAGAAGTAAATTAGAAAGGAGCAAATACTCAAGCATTAACAATTTTTAAATACAAGAAAGGCTTGGCTTTTTACAGAATGTAATGATAGATTTAATATGTCTATGTGATTAAAAAATTGATTATATTGTTTTTGTAACATACAAATAGGTGAGTTAATAGAAGCATTTGTATTATATATTTGAAAATAGAATAAATTTGATGATCGAGATGAATGGTGTTTAATATTGAAACACAAACGACCTAGAATATAACTACAGTTGATTTTACCAGTTAAAAGATGAAACAAAAATGATATATATGCAATAATTCTTCTACATCTTAATTTAAACATATTATAATGACTTAATCTTAAATCATAGCATTGAAACCGCAAGTTTTGATTATATCGATAATGAAGATGTTGAGTAAATTTTTTTTGAACATTTTCAATGCGGTCGATATATTTAACATATTGAGGATTCCAAATTAAACTTGCGAATTCAAGATGCGATCTAACAAATGCATTATATAAAATAATCAAAGTCTTAGGATCACAAAAGGACTTGGAAACGCGCAGAATAAATCCCAAATTACGCAAGGCTTTCCCTACAATATTATTTATGTGGTTTTCAAAGGACAATTTGACATCTAAAGTTATCCCCAAATCTTTTATATATTCAACTTTCTTTAGTGAAACATCATTAATTGAGTAAGTAAAATCCGAACTTATTTTTAAACGAGTAAATTTAATGAAGTTACATTTATCGATGTTTAAAGACAGTCTGTTAATATTACAATATTCAGAAAATAGATTAAGATCACCTTGCAGATGTTGACAATCATTAAGAGATGATACAGACTTGAACACTTTTAGGTCATCTGCATATAAAATAAAATTTGAGTGTGGAAAACAAGAGGCAATATCGTTAATAAATAAAGAAAATAGTAAGGCCCAGATGTGATCCCTGCGGTACACCTGATGTAATGTTAACAAAATCTGAAGAGGAATTGTTGATTCTAACACACTGTGACCTATTGGAGAGATATGATTTGATCCACCTTAAAAGATTACCATGCACACCTAAATTTTCCAATTTGGCAAACAAAGTAGGATGATGAATTTTGTCAAAAGCTTTAGAAAAATCGGTGTACACGGCATCTACTTCACATCTCTCATCCATATTTTCGTATATAAATTGAATATAAGGTACAAGATTAGTTACAACAGATCGACCTTGAAAAAAACCATGCTGTTCTTCTATAATGATGTGTTTAAAATTAAAAATAATTCCTCTGTTATAATTGCTTCCAACAATTTACCAAATATCGAGAGTAGAGATATTTGTCGATAGTTTTACATCGCTTCTACTTCCGCCTTTATGAATGGGGGCAATTTTTGCTATTTTCCAAGTACTTGGAAACACACCTTCAGAAATAGACTTTATTAAACATTAGATAAAGGGGATGTAAAAGGACTGTTTGCAACAATTTATAAAAACTTCTGGTAAACCATCTGGTCCCGAACCTTTACTAACATAAAGACATATTTGATTCGTCAGAAATTTTAATATTAGAAGGATTCGACGACGATTCATAGACACTACTAAAATAATCTGAAAAAGCATTGGAAATATCTTTGTCAGTATAAAATATATTATTGTTGTATGATATAGAAGTTGGTACAGACTTATTTTTGTTTTTACTTGCAACAAATGACCATAAGCGTTTCGTGTTTACCTTGATATTATCTTCTGTATGTCTTATATAATTTTGATAATCTTTTTTTATAGCCTTTCTGACGGTCTTTCTAAGATTGGAAAATGCGATATAGTCTAAATTATTTTTAAACTTTTTCCATTTTCGGTGCAACTTATATTTGTCCTTAATTAGATTTTTCGTGTTAACAGAGAACCACATGGGGTATTTATTATTGACTGTTTTTAAAGGTACATAACGATCTATAATTTGTTGAAGTTTAATGTAAAATAGAGAAACAGATTCATCAATACTAAGGCTACGAAATAAAAACTCCCAGTTAATAATATCAATTTCTCTATTAATGGCGTTGTAATCTGCTATATGAAATTTATATGTTTCGTAAGACGCTTTGCTTTTCAAATTTACATTATCAGATAAATTTAAATCAATATTAAGAGATTTATGATGAGGGTCTTCTGGTACAAAAGGTGTATCGGAAGCAGAAGTAATGACGTTAACTATATTGCTATAAACAAGATCTAATAATTTATTATTTGCATTTAAGATACCATTGTATTGATCAAATTGAAGAAGATTATAAGTATCAGCAAGGTTTTCACCAAAACGATCGCCGATTTCAGTAATGACATAACAACTCTTATTCATATTAAAGTCCCACTTCAGTTTTGGGGCATTATAGTCACCAATAATAAGAAAATATTCATTAGGATGTCGATCTACAATTTCTGAGACACTATTTAAATGAGCAACAAGATTGTCTTCAGTGGCGTGCGGTGGCACATAAACACAACAAATATTCAATATAATTTTAGAACCAATAAATAACGATACCCATATATCCTCACAGATGCCTTGAGACGACCACGTGTTACGTAATTGTGATGATATTTCTTCACTGCAACCAGCACACCCTCCATCCTTTTTCCCACTGAAGATAGCATCACGATCTCTACGAAAAACTTGAAATATGTCCAAGTCAAACAACTCCCCGTCCTTAATATTGTTGTTGAGCCAAGTTTCCGTTAAACAAATAATATCAGCTGAAGAGCTAGTAGATGATATAAAAAAGTTTTGTGTTTTGGACCTAAGGCCCTGAGTATTTTAATAATATACCGTAAGACCCATTAAAAATAAAATGCAAAAAGAATGAACTTGCATAGGATAAAATAATTTATGATGAGGTTTTCAGTTTATTTAAACTGTTTACATCAGATATACAGTGTATTTTACCATTCTGAGTCATGCGCACGTATATCTTACAGTCCCTAGTCCAACACAAATTTCCAGTAACTTTGCAGAATTCTCTGGTTTGTTTATAAAGTAATTTATTTCTAGGAGTTAGGTGATCGTTCAAAAAAATTGGATTTTCACTTTGGAAACCAACTTCATTCAATTTCAAACCTTTACGTTTTTCACAGCAGCTAAAACATTATCTTTATCAGATCGTGAATGCATCTTCATTATAACAGAACGTGGATTTTTATTTTTAGAATCGAAATGAGGAACTCGAAAAATAGATTCATAAGAAGTTGTCAAACCAAGGACAGCAAATACATTATTAATAGATGTAGATAAATTTTCATTCGAAACATCAGGAATACCATTTATTTCAATATTGTTTAGACGAGCTTGTTGCTGGATTTGGTTAACTTCTGCTTGGAGTTCAATCACAGTGGATGATAGAGAAGTAACATCAGATTCAAGTTTAGGAACAACTTTCAATTTGGTTTCAAATTCGTTTATTTTCGTTGTAAAATCGTCGATTTTATGACCATAGAATTCAAGAGATTCTGTGACAGAAATTTGTTGACTTTTTACTATGCTAATATCTGCTTGCAGATTATCAATTTTGGTATTGAGATTTTTCAGAGTGTCCATTAATTTCAACATATAATTGTCATCTGTAACTGGCTTATTGGATGAATCCACATCATCACATGATGAACACTTGAACACAAATCCTGGAGATTTTAACAATTCTGGAGGAACGGAAGGCTTGATGCAATTCAAGTGTGATACGCCACTGCAGATAGTACAACGGATAAGGTGCCGTCCAATGGCCTTGCCATCACACACTGTACAGTTTTCTGACATTCTTGAAAACAAAAGGAAAAACCCTCGCGATAAACAGCAAACAAAAAGTGACCAGCAGTAAAACGAAATGAAATATGCACTCAAATACCACTTCGCATACAAGAAACTGCAGTATAATATTTATTAGTTCAATAACTTGAGTGCATCCCGTTACACTGTTAAAATTTGAATAAAATCTGTAAATGATTAACCACCTTTTAAACAATCACAGCACGAGCGGTCGTACCACGTGTAGACTTGATTTACTGATCAAAACATATGTTTTGGGTTTTTAGATGGTCTAGTTTAACTTTAGACTCTCGTGTAGATAAAATATATTCGCATTTGATCAAAATTAATAGTAGTTTCCAAATTCCGTTCTCAAATTGCGCTCTATAAATCTTAGTAATAACACTGTTGTGTTTAAATGAGAGATCGCTACAGTGCTTCTTTAAAAATCGGTAATAGATTTCCTTGTGCAAAAAGGAGTCGATTTATTTTCGTTATTGATTATTACACATATAAAAATGTGATGTTCCCTATTTCTTTTCAAGTTAAGTATTGTTTGTAAAGTAAAGCCAATCTGGATGTCATGCCAATTGCAGAAACGTGATTGACGTAAGTTATTTTATCTCAGCGATATTGAGAAGTTCCCAAGGTAATTAAACCTTGGATGTTCCTTAACATACTTAATATCTATAAATAACACGAAATATATTGTTCGCAACGACCCCTTAGGCTACAATGTATAGAAACATATCCGTACTATCCAAAAATATTTTAAAAGGCTTATTCCAAAGTTTAGGTTAAAATGGGAAATTAAATAACATTGTATGAGGTATTCTCATAATCAGAGAAGTTTAATTTTTTTTTGCAGATCAGATCTTAAGTAACTTGTATCTTTAGGGCCTAAAGGAAAGCTAGCAAAAGAAAAGTTTCATTATTTTCCATCAAAAATATTTACGTACTGTTTTGTACCCCCTATACATAGTTTCATGAATTTTAAGATACAGATTAAAAATATTTTTACACCAGTGTCAATGAAATACTGGTTTTTTTCTAATATCTACATATATATTTTATTAAAAACAGTAGTTTTATTTATTTTCTCTGAAGTCTGTAGCTTTTTAAAACCGAATTTTAGTTAAAGTAAAAAATATGTAACAAGTAAATCACAAACTAGCACGTTTTTACTTGTTACACACACACTTTAATTGTTCTTGTTCGTTTTCAGTAGATCAATTTATCTCACTGGATAAAATATGAACAACATCCACTTATTTTATTTATTCCATCTCAAAAATGTATATAAAATAAAAATATAATTTAAAACAATGTATTGTATAAATAAGTAGGTACATGTTTAATTTCAGGAGAATTTCACGTAATTGTCTGAAGATATTTATTTGTGGCATAATTTTAGTTTTTCTTTAGTTTTATTGGTTTTTTGCCACACTTCTGAAAAATATACAGGGTGTCCGGTAAGTACCTCCTAATCTCTCGGGAGTGTATAGGGGAGGTCAAAATAAAACTAGTCCTTCCTATAATTTTTTTTCCTAATGTGCCCCCTAATGGAGTTATGGGGGGTCAAAGGGGTACCTAGAAATTAACGTTTAGGGTTATAACTTTGAAACCACTCTGTATATTTTAATAAAATTTTCGTACGTTGTATTACACATGGAGCTCTACGATTTGATGCTAAAATCAACTAATTGCTATTATCAGGTCTACAGAAACGGACATTCCCTATCACAATTTTTCAAAATTTTGACAGAAGTAATTTTATCAAATTGAAAATATTATTATTAGATACTCTGAAGGTTTTTCTTTAAAAATGATACTCTTTATTTATTTCGAAAATGAACGGTTTGCGGTTTTGAAAAAATTGGTAACAAATACAACAACAATTAAAATTTATTTTTTACAATAAAATCATTCCCGCTTGTGCCAGCCTACAGATTCACCATAAACATTTACTGGTGGTGAATTAAGGGAATGAATAATGCCGTTTGTTGTAAAATCAACATCTATGACCAAAATACATCTGCTCTTGTCTCCATGGAGTTATTTTCTCTTGTTTTCGTTGTTAGACCCTGTTGATTTTAAAATACTTGTCAAAGGCGCGTGACAGAATAAAAATTCAATTTTATTGTGGTATTCGTTTTAAGCCGTTAGAAATAACATTTAAAAATGGAAGAATATTCCTGTGCAGAATATGCACCTAATTTATGGGGAAGCATTATGCAACTCCGTGGAGGCAAGAAGACTTTATGATGAGAGGTTTCGGGTCGACATTTGCCGAGTCCAAAACTTTTGAAAGAGTTGATCGTAGTTTAAGAGAAACAGGTAAAAAAACTGTGAAAAACGTTAGTGAAACTAATGTCCTCCGAATCCTCATGTAGAGGAACAAATATTGGAAGACGTTGCTAATTATCCTTCAAATAGCATAAGGAAGCTTGGGGCACAAAACAATGTTACAAAATGGGCTGTACATGAAACTCTGAAAGAACAATTGCTTTACCCGTACCACATCCAAAAAGTACATGCTATGTCTCCAGATGATTATCGAAAAAGACTTCAATACGCCAATTGGTTTTGACAGCATCAGATCGTATCGCATCATAATTTTGGTACATCTATTTTGTTCATTGATGAAGCAGGTTTTACAAGAGACGGCATAATTAATTCGCATAATCTACATGTCTGGGATGAAGAAAACCCTCACGCTTTAGTTCAAACTCGCTACCAACAAAGGTTTATGGTGAATGTGTGGGCTGGAATTATCGGGAATCATTTGATTGGTCCATTTATTCTGGAGCAAAGACTTAATGGTGCTCTTTATTTGCAATTTTTAGAGGAAAATCTAAATATTTTGTTAGAAGAAGTGCCCCTTTAAATAAGAACTGAAATGTGGTACATGCATGACGGTGCACCACCCCACGAATGTTTTTGGTGATCGATGGATAGGTCGAGGCGGACCTGTATTATGGCCACCTAGGTCGCCCGATATAAACCCATTAGACTTTTTTCTGTGGGGTCATTTAAAAAATAACGTTTATTCAACACCCGTAAATAGTAGAGAGGAACTTCTGCTGAGGATAACACAGAACTGTGACCATCTCCTCAATAATCACGGAATATTATTTCAAGTGCACCGGGAAAACATTCGTAGGATTAGAAAGTGCATTGAAGTACGGGGTGCTCATTTTGAACATCTACCGAAGTAACATTTAGGTACCTTTGTTCATTGTTGAATGTTCTTTGTTGCATGTCTTGTAAGTAAGTTATTTTTCAAAGTATCTAATAATAATATTTTCAGTTTGATAAAATTACTTCTGTCAAAATTTTGAGAAAAATTGTGATAGGGCCAGTCCGTTTCTGGACACCTGATAATAGCAAAAAGTTGATTTTAGCATCAAATCGTAGAGCTCCATGTGTAATACAACGTACGAAAATTTTATTAAAATATACAGGGTGGTTTCAAAGTTATAACCCTAAACGTTAATTTCTAGGTACCCCTTTGACCCGGAGTTATGGGGCACATTAGGAAAAAAAATTATAGGAAGGACTAGTTTTATTTTGACCTCCCTATACACTGAGAGATTAGGGGTACTTACCGGACACCCTGTATATAAAATTATAGAAAACAAGCTCACATCAATAGATATTCAAATTTTAGATCTAACCATCACATTGATATTGAGAAAGCTGTTGTTAAATGTTTGTATGATAGAGCAAAATTAATTTCATCAAACAATGAAATTTTTAATAACGAACTAAAATTTATTAAAAATATTTTAATAAATAATGAATACCTTCCAAGTTGATAGAACATTAAAAAATATTACAGATAAAACAGACACTTTAAAAGACCAACAAATGAAACTAATCATACAATAAAAACTCCATACATTCGTATATTATCAGAAAAGTTACAACGGATCGGTAATAAATTTAATATTCGAACAGTTTTTCAGACAACTAATACTTTACGATTATTTTTGTCTAAAACACGTCCAAAAAATGATATACAAAATTTAAAAAATTGCATCTACAGCATACCTTGTGAATGCAATAAACATTATGTTGGAGAAACGTCTCGGCCTATGAATGTTAGAGTTGAGGAACATAAAAATTATATAAAAAGACGGGAATTTGAAAAATCCAAAATTTGCGAATATGCTTGGGAAAACGGTAAAAAAAAGAATAACCCAACAAAAAGAAAATTAAAAGAGACCGCGATTATTTTGTTGAACGGAGATAAGTGTGTATCAAACTGTTCAGTAAACATCGATCATTGTTGGCTACAGTTGTATCAAAAAGAAGCAAGTAACAATAAAATAAAAATCATTTAACATCTCTATGGAAGCAGATAAACAAATTTTAAACTGTCAAACTTGACATACGTTTAATATTTTTATTACTATTTTGAAAACGAAAACAGAGAGATTTTCGAAACGTCAAAAATACGGAAGTGCGCGATTTAAGTGATGCGATTTTTGTTATTTTTTACTTATCTGCTTTTTTCAGTGTGAGATTTTTTGGTTAGGCAAACTTAGTTTCAAAAAATAACCCTTGACTGATCCGTTAGGCGCAAGGGCTTATTTAATTAATCTTTATTTTTTTCAGAAGTGTGGCAAAAACCCAATAAAACTAAAGAAAAATTTCATGTAAATCCAATAATATTATATTTAATTATTATTTATATAGTTAAAATACACTTTTTATTGAAAACGTATAAAATTAAATAGCGTAATGTCCGGCTAACATGAGGCTAGTTTTTGTAACTAGGATAGCAAACTAGCGCTAGTAAGCAACTCTGGTTCTATCTAAATAGAAGTAGCTAGGAAGCTAGTGAAGCGCGAGTAAGCGCTATGCCATGATAGTTTCAATAGGATGGTGTTCTATTATTTGTGCTAGTAGCGCCTCTCATCAACGAATCTACTATATTGGCTTTTCTTTGCGTATTAACTTCATGGGTTCCTCATGCGTTGTGAATGGCGAAGCTAAGTACATCATTGACTAGTATATGGTGAAAATGCACCGTTTTCTATTTTATGCACATACACCTCGGAAATGCCCAAATAATGAAAATAATTTAAAATTCGTTCAACTACATATATCGTAGTGAAGAATGTCTTTAGAATATGCTATGGGGAAAAACAGATGTGTGATGCATTGCTATACAAAAAATAAGTATAAAAATAAGTATAAAATATATAAAATATGAAATTTGCCAAATAAATGTTTCAGTGTAATAATTGTGCCCATTATTCTCCACGGTAAACTTCAAGATGATATTAGCTTTGTCTTAAAGCTTCCAACTTCGTATGCACCCTCTACCTGGTACCAAGCCAGTATTATAGTGAACCAGAATTTGCTATTCTAGCTCGTGTTGACCGGGATAACGACCTTTTGCACACTAGTACGATTTAGTAACGTGACTGAATTGCAAAGAACGCGACTGAATTTATCGCCTAGATATTTGGATGCGTCATCCAATGATTACAGTAACAAAGTAATTGAACAAAAAAACTGTTGTATAGGTTAGTGATGATTATAGGTAGTCCAATGTGATTGTGCTTTCTATGGATTGAAATTATCCGTCACTAGAACTTGAGTTACATATGTTTATCTTCCTCTATTGGAAAAACTAACTATGACGAATGGTTAGTTCATGTAATTTATGTATAATTCGACGGACGAATGTTGTTTCCCCATATTCAAATTTGGCACTGATTACCTAGTTGGTTTTATATTCAACAGTTGACATTAATCAGGTTTGTGATTGCTTTAATAGAGTTATATAACATGTTTTTAATGATTGTGTCCCTAAAGTCAAATTTTGCATCAATAACTGCTTTCCTAGATTTAACTTTTTTTTTATAAAAATTTTGTATTAGAAATTAATAATAACGTGTGAAACTACCTATTCTGTGGTCTAATGCCCCGACTAGCGTTGAATTACACCTACAATATATTCTTAATCATTAGATTTTGTAATATTTTTACTGTATTGTAAAGGATTTAAGTTAATATAAATAAATGTTCCTACAATTCCTATTAATAAAGTTGTATGTGCTGTGATACCAAATATCTGGGTATACTAAAAAACAAATCCATAGACAATTTTTCAAAAGTAAATTTGTGTTTTCACAATCATTAATTGATTTCATTATATAAAAGAAATTATAAAATTGTATTGTTTTTTGTTTCGAAGAAATTGTTCTAATTTTCAAAATGACTTTCTTGTTAGATATACAATTACCAATCCTTTGAGCATTACGCATTATATTGCACAGTAATTAGATAATGGTAGTCAAGTTGATGTAATTTATATACATCTGTTTAAAGCTTTTGACAGGTCAGCTGATGCTCTCTTGTTGAATAAATTATCTAATTTTAGACTAACTATATCATTTCTTCAATTTGTGTCTTCTTATCTTTTTAAGAGAACAATGTATGTACACTATCGTTGAGTTACAACCTTGGAGATTGATACCGGTCGGCATTTGACTCCCCTCCTAATTAATGAGGTTTTCCAGGTTTCTCTCATTTCTGCTGAATGGCGAAATTACAGATCATAGATTACAAATGACAAATGGTCAATGTTTTTGTTTTGTTCGAATTGCTCTATTTCCGATTACTGCCGAAAGTGCCGAGACTTCACGACGGGCAATCGCGTGGTGGTAGAAGAAGGATGGCTATATAAAAAAACTTACATGTTAAAAAAAGATAGTTGATGGCAACTAGTTGCCTGTCGTGAGTTTTATTTGCGGGTGTAACGACGCTGTCCCTATCATTCAAGGCCGCGGACTATTAGATACATATATGAATGAGCTGGAGGCTTACGGCGCTTAGCTGCCAGCAGCTCCGTTGGCATGGGCTACGTATTCGAAGAGCGCGAAATTTCAAGAACATTTAAAAATCACGTATTTATTTGCTCACTTGAGATCTCAATTAATTATTAGTTGTATGTGAAAATGGATTTATAACAAAATATATATGAAAATCTGATATAGGTAGGTACTTCTGTAATGTAAAATAAAAAAAAGACATTTTCTTAGCAATGCTATAAACACCGCAGAGGCCTCCCCTGCCTCCTCTAACAAGCTGCCACTGTATTGTAACTGTATATTTGTTTTTCTTTCCTGCCCTATAACTGGATATATTCTGTCTGGACAGTTGTATCAAAATAAAGTAAATAAATAAAGAGCAGACTTTGAAAATAATAAATTGAAAATTTATTTTTCAAAGAAGCACACAATATAATTATAATACCAATTAGAAAATATGATAGGAATTGGATAATAGAGGAATCAGTTTATACAAAAAAATTCAATAATTACAGTTTACTAACCCCTTGGTGGCTTTAGTAACATCATCGAGGATTTTTCTAATGAAACAAATGTATAGAATAAAGGCCAGCACCATGTTATGGCTCATGAAATTCTAATTCTTTCAATTTTAATTTAAAAACATGCTCTATTAAATTGATTGAACTCTCTACTTATTCATTAAAATTTCCAAGCCAGTTTTACACAGCTAAGCGTATAAGAAATAAATACGGTTAGGAATATTAGTTTATTCCTAACCGTACCTACAGGGGAATATTTAGAAAAGTTCAGTGTTGGTAATTAAGTTTGTTATAGGAGAAAGAGACAATTTATACAAAAACAAAATTAAAGAAAATGGCCAACAAGTGTATTATTACTGATTCTATCAATTAACAGAAAAACTAGGTACGTGTCAATTCCCTGAAGAGAAAAAAGTAGTTAAAGTTGAAACTGAATAACTTTGGTAAAAATGAAAAAATTAAATTAAAAAAAAAAATTTTGATTTAAATTTAAAAAAAGGAAAAACGGACTTTTTAAAGGCGGTGTGGTGTACCTTTTCAGACGATAGGGTATAGACTAACAGCGCCGATAAGCGGGAGTAAGTTGGTAAGCAGCAAACCTGCTTCCATTCTGTCTGTACTCTAACAGTTATATTACTGCAGCAGCATCCGACAATCTGTATTAAACAAACTAACAAGAAAAATTGGTCACCTATGAGAAGAAATAAGTAAGTACAGTTACGTTTCTTGTATGTAATTGGGAGTGGTTAATGGAAATCAAGTAATAACAAAGAGCTTAAAAATTTATAATAATAAAAAAATACCGCAGGAAATCAGAAATTGAATTATCTAATTAAACAGGTATCAAACAATTTATGTCGGAGATGCACAATGCTCGGATAATTCCAATCAATCTTCTTTACAAGTAAGTCGATTGATTTTACAATTTTCTCATATGTAAAGTTATATGTAAAGGATATATATGAGTTCTTGTTTTTATAAATGTTGTTAATATAATGTGTTTTGACTATATATATTTGTTGTCATGTCGTTTATCGTTAAATGCGTTTGGATGAATGTTTAATAAACAAATCTCTTTACTTATGAAAATAAAATCTCCTATTTTCCGTTTTAGTATTTTATAAATGTCCTGCACAGCAGTTGTTTTCCTATTAAAATAATACCCTTTTAAACAGTCTGCTATTTTACCGAATCTATAAAGTATTGTGGGCGAGTTAAAAGCAAAAGCTTGCCACACAATCCAACAAAATCAGCATAGCCATTTGAAGAAGCAGATTGACCTTCTCCTTCGTACAACTTATAAATTGTTTTGCTTTCTGCTTATTTTAATAAAACCCTGCATTTATTCTTTAACTTTTAAATGATGCTGTTATTTTAAAAACAGAACACCAATAATATCTTTGTAAAAAGGAACGTAATTTAATTGAAATTATATGTATCAGAATGAGGAAATGAATTTTCCAAATATGTGCATACAAAGAATGTATTAATTTAGTCGCAATGACGTTTGTCCTAGACAATTTCAAGGAAAAATAAACCTAAAAACGGCATTTAAAGTTTTTGTTTGACCTTTCCCCCAGAAAACGGTGGTCGTTCAGCGAAGATCTGTGACATCAGACGACGTAAACAAAGAAATAAGTTACGTTTAACAATACCACAGCATAAGTAAATACAGCAGTGAATCTCTCGGGCGGCGCCTTTCATCTTTGTCTCTGTGTCCGCCATCTTGCTGGACTAACCGCCAGGTCCGGACTCGCTAATTTCGTACAGTCGAACAGAGGCGTCTTGAGGAAAAATGTAAAAACTACCACGTACAAATTGCTTTCTTAGCAATAAATTTAAAATCAGGAGCAAGTGATTTATTATTCTATTGTAAAATATTGTTTTACATGAAAATGTTCACTTCATTCAGTTATTTTGTGTTCTTAAACACGCAGAAACATTATTTAAATATAACTTTATTGAATATTTCCTATATCGTTGATGTCCTATTACTGGGTATATCTAATTTACATGTAAAACTAAACAAATAATATTAATTCTGCTCTTCTAGTTTTTGGAAGTTTTTCCAAAAATATATATGTATATTCTTAATTAGCTACAGTAAATAAAATACTTTATTATTTATTTATTTATTCATACAAAAGTTTTCAAATACAATGGTATTTTCAGGTATAATGATAATAAAAATAAAATTTTATTTCTATTAATACACAAGTGAATTCATTTACAAAAAAAATTAACTTTAAGATGTGGAGTACATACATGTAACTGTAATAAATTACTAGTGCACGTGCACAGAGGCAAGTTTATTTACGGTTATACTTAAATTTGATGTAAATTTGCGAGTGTATGTATTGTACTAAAGGTGACAAAAGTACTATATTGAAACCAATAATTCAGCTAAACTGCCACACAAAATAAAATTTACTGTTTTTATGTACATCAATTTTAAGATTACATGTAGTTACAATTACTTTCAAGGCTTTGGTTAAACTGAATTTTGAAGACATGTAAGCATAAAAATTATAAATTTTCGTGCATAATTGCAACTATAGTTGCGGCAAGAATTCAGACGACTTAGCTGACGTTGCGCAACTTTTTTCATCAACATAGTTTTCGATAGTTTATTGCGTTAAAAACAATATTTTTTGTAATTTAGTGTAATATATAGTGCAAACATTTAGTGTAGCATATAGTTTTATTATTCTCAGTTGCAGTTTCTTAAATATTTTGGTGAAAATACATATAATGAATTATTCATTTGTTCGTATGACGTAAGTCATCTGAATTCTTGCCGCAACTTTCCGTCTCTCAGATTAACTTAAATCTTTATTATAATGTAAACGTCCTTGGGCTTTTTCTGTATTTGCGATAATTGTATATTTATAAAAGCTGCAAGTTCTCTGGGACAGAATTTGTTAATTGTTAAAACTCTTCTAAACTAATATTTTCAATACGTTCTTGTTGTGCAAAATTTTCTACTTGTTCCCTTAATTGAGCATTTTCCCATTGCAATTGTTTAATTTTACTTTTATAAAAATTTTTTCGTGGTGTATTTGAAGTGAGCGTACTTGGAGTTTGGGTAGGTACTTCTTGGTGAAAGTAAAACAGGGGAGGTTTGACAAGAACTTGAAGGTGAAAGTAAATCTACAGTTGCATCTTCCGTGTTGATGTCAATAGTTAGTGGTGTCATAGTATCTGAAAAAGAAAAAATTACATAGTTTGAATCAACGCCAAACATACTATATCATTATTATTTGATTATTATTATTTTGATAATAGAAATTGAACTCTTTTTATAATATAAATAGAGGTAAGTTTGTATATTTATGAAAAAGAAATATTTAACGAATATATATATAGGGAAACAGCGAAGAATAAATAGTATTTAATAATTTTCTCTAATTTGACCCTGTAATTTATTAAAACAAATAAAAAAGAATAGAACAGAAAAATATGTTTACACAACTTACCTAAATTGTGAATGTGGACTTAAAGAACACCCTGTATATTATAAAGCTAACAAAAATTCAGTACATTATGTTTAAAATAAAAAATTGTTACCTTTCGTAGAATAATCCGCTGTTTGAAACATCAAAGTGCTCGAAGAAAAACCCATTTCAATTTCGTCTGTAGATTGCCCTTGATGTGAAGATGAAGAACCCTCCAACTGATAAAATATTGTAGTAACATTTTGATGTAATCTATTTTTCAAGTCATCTATAACTGGTATACAAATCGTCTTTTCCAGCAAATCTTGTCTATCGCAAGCTATGGCCCATCTTCTAGCACTAAAAAAGAGAATGTTATGTTGTATAATTCCAAGTAACCATCCAGTAGATAGGTAAAAAAGTAAGGTAAAAATATATATTTATTCAAAATTGTGTTTGGATTGCATCACGTACTAGGTAGGTGTTAAGTTTCTTGTAAAACATTATTTACGTACTTACAACCTCCCAGTTATCTAGAATGTTTTTTATAGTAATTTTATTTTATAGTGATCTTCGAAACAAATTTGTTTACTTACCGATGAATGTCTTTTGAAATCTTCTTTTGATTGTTTGTACAGCGAACTTCTGCACAAGCATTATAACCTCTCGAAGTTCGTTGCATCGTCGAAAAAGTTGTAAGTTCTAAAACACACACCACAAAATAACAGGATAAACATTAAAGAGTAAAATGAAACACTTGAAATATTATCACAGATATTACTGATAACCTCACTTTTTTGACACATAAACAGTTCGGGACACAGCTGGCAGTTAAAATGATGCTGGTTAGTCCAACAACATGGCCGCTACCTGCGCGTCGTTGGCTGCGCTAACTTGCCCGCCAACTAGGAGATTCACTGCTGTATTTACTTATGCTGTGACAATACCTTAAGTTCACCACATCACCACTAATAATTATGGAATGTTAAAAGCGGAAAATATAATTCATGCAACTTCCCAATTTCTACTGCTTATTCATTAATGACAATTATTCCTCTTTAAAGCAGATTTCTATGGGCAAAGGGTCCTATTTCCACATATTTCAGAAAATTGGTATCGAATGCCTTTGAATTTAACGGACCGTGCAGCACGTTTGAAACAGACAAAGAATTATTTAAAGCTAGACCATGAGTGGGTCATCGCTCACTCTGGAAATTAATCTTGATTTTAGTTTCGCAATGTCAGCTGCCATGTGCGGGTTCGGAAGGGCTAAAGACAATTTCGGCATTTTATTGGATTTACTTTTTATTTCCAATCAGGTTTTGTATCGTTAAAGTATATTATTTAGATCCACTTATTTCATTGGTAACGCGAAAACTGATATACATTTTTTAATGTTTTCTATAACAAAAGTTTGATGTTAATTTGCCATAATGGTAATGTGTAATACAGGCTGCTGAATTTACATAAAATAATTATTATGTTTTTATAAAAATTGCTCAGAGAAGAGATTTTTAAATTAAATAAGCCAGTAATTTCTTAGCTATGGAAATAAATGGTGTTTTCGTAAATGACATCACATTATTTATTTTGTTCTACTATTTTTTATGCGCACAGACGTGCAAAATACATAGGGCGATTCAGAACTTATCTAAAAAAAATGAGAATAAATACGTCATGAGAAATGGAGTCAATATCATAAAAAATATATTTGTAAAATACTTACTGTTTCTGAGAAAAAAATATTGAAGTTCCAGTAATTTAAATTTTTACAGCGTTGGGCTACTGCAGTCTGTAGCCAGGCAATTTAAAATATTAGATTACTTATCGTATTAACGTTTTTGTGATGCCTACATTAGTTTTTCAAAAGTCAAAAATGGCTTACGTGTATAGCACGTGATATAGTGATGGATACCAATTTAATTTATGATGAAGAAATAATGCTTTAGCAGAAATAATTTCCCCGGTAAACATGTTTCAAATGTAGCTACTTGTACAATGGTGAGCAGTGAGTGCAAGTGTAGAGCAAACGCAGACGTGACACGGGAAATTTGCATCTGAATCGTGGAAGGAGGTCCAGGGCGTCCACGGAGTATTGCAGTAGTGTGGTCAATTATATCCGTACCATGTATAGCATGTTCAAGCATTAATACCAAGGGATTGGACGAGGAGGACTAATACTATGGCCTCTACGATCTCCTGACTAAAGCTTTTGGATTTCTTTTTTTGGGGATATTTAAAAAATGTGTATCGCACCGAAGTGGGTACTATGAATGATTTACGGAAAGGTACCATAACTGCTGCCAATAACTTATGGGTTCAAAATAGACAAGAAGCGGAAACATTTGTTGTCAGTTTGGAAAAATCTGGGTAACACAGGCCCAAAATTGTATTGGTGTAACATCAGGTATGAAAAACTGTTTTACTAATTAATACCACAAATTGATTCTAATAATTATTAATTAACAATAGCGGCAAAAACCGATGAATTTGCTGTATAAAATAATTGTTATAAAATGTTATTTATTTCTTTCCTTAGAAATTTCTTTCAATTTTTTGTCCGGTTGCTCATTGCATGCTTTGCCTTTACAGTGGGCCAGTTTCCAGTGCCGTGCAGAAGTATTTTTAAATCATTTTCGAACTGCCATTTTTGATTTTTTTTACAAAATTGTATTTGTAAGAGCCCTGTACGTAATTTTTAACAGCACATGATCCTAAATCTTTAAAGGTGCTACATCGAGTTAACCTTGTAGTATCAATATTATACATATAGAGTAACTGGTCTTTCTTACAGGAAAATGTGACAGCCTTCCATTTTGGGATGTTAAGTAAGTTAAGACCTAAAGTAAATGACACTCCTGAATATAATTTACAGAAAGAAATAACTTTAGATCATCGGCATATAAGAGAGTTTTGCACTGTAGCTCTGAAGTAATGCCATTAATAAAAAGAGAAACAATAATGATCGCAAATCACTGAAATCCACGATATTGCACATACTTACTTCCTATGTTTACATAAGAAAAGTTAGGCGTAAACCAGATAATTTTTGTAAAATAATAGTCTAGTCTGTCAAAGCTTTAGAAAAATCGATGTATATGACATCAAGCTGGCCAGTCTGATCCATATTCTGACTAAAATATTGTGTAAAACTTACTAAGTTATTATTGATATGTCAGAAACAAATCCATACTAATTGGTCGACAAAACATCACATCTTTCTGGTAAAAGTTAAAAGTTTTTTAAAGTAGTAATTTATGTCTTTTTCAAAATTTTGATAACTTGTACAGTTCAGTGTCAAAAAATGTTGTTCATGCAAATGGGCCCTAACATTTATTGTAAAATGTGGAGGATCACCATCGTGTATGAACCCATTCCTCTTCTTATAAGTAGGGGTACATTTTCTGGTTCAGCGGGTAAAATTATTGTTTCCAACAAATTCAGATACATTTCTCCGTTTAAAGTGGATACTGGATCTGGAAATCCCAGTAATATTACCAACTACTTTAAATGGAAGATATGAATTTAATTTCTTATAAATCATTTTACCCGCTAAACTAGAAAATGTTAGGTTAGGTAGCCCATTTGCATAGATAGGAATTTTTGCGACTAAACGGTTCTAAATGAGTGGGCCAAAAACTAGCCCTCCACTGCGACCGTATGGTATATTGTGGCTCACATTCATGTTTTAGTTCACCCAAAAAGTTTAGCCGTTTTATGATGCCAATAATCTTATTAGGTGAGATTCTGTCTAGAACTTCTGGCAAGAAATGCATTTTGCCAACGGTAGGTACAACTTATCAAAGTTTTAGAAGACATAATTTATTTAGCTTTTACGAAAGAAAATGTATGATAACACCACATTTCAGCTCTTTCTGTTGAGAAATAATGATGCTAGATGACATTTTCTAAAACCGCTATTTTTAGTTGTTTTTTTTTTTAAATAATATTTCAGCAACGGCAGTACCTAGATCGTGGATCTGTTTGATTTATTTTAAAACTCATCAAAAGGTGTAACTTGCGCCACTGTATTTTTACGGCTTTGGAAATGCCAATGGTAAACCACTCTATATATGTATATGGGTAGATATTGTGCGTGCAATTCAACGCTAGTCAAGGCATCATCAGTCAGTAGAATTAGTTTCACATAGTATTATTATTACCTGATAAAAAATGTATTGTTAGATTTAGGGGTAATAAATCGCCCCTAAGCTCGAGATTTACATTAATAAATAATCTCAAAAGTTAAACATTACAAATAAACACTTGTATATTTACTGATTTGACTAGTAAATACGACTCACTGAGTAACACTACCGTTACACATGTAATACACGAATATTAATTATATGTGATTACAATTATATCACTGATTACAAGATAACCAGCGGCCTTTCAATCCAGGCAGCGCTCATGTTCGGTCGGAGTCCGAATTATGAATCCACGCTGACAGGAGGCGGCTTGGGTTTGGTGACGACATATCCCAATGTTTATAAACACCAGGCCGATAGTGCCGATACGATTCATATATCTAACAGTATAAATAACTAATATATTGTGAAATACTGAAAATGACATAACTGATTTATATTGCTTAAATTTAATTCTTCTAACAAATATAAACATTTATTAGAAACAGTAAACGAAACCTGTAAACTCTAACCAACATTCTCCCACTAAATGATCCTCTAAGTAGAAGCAGTAAATTTGACGCCCTAAACTTAATTCAAGGAGTGACATAAAGGATCCTGTTGGTGCTTTGCGACTCCAATTTTACGATATCTATTCGCTCATGCATAAATTAAAGTTATAGCATCGAACAGTTAAAGTTTATAGAGTCATTTCTGCATTTTACTATGTAATTTTTTAGTTACTATGTCATTAAAAAAAGATAAATTTACATTAAACTCTGTAGGAAATATTTGTAAAACGTTTTTATTCTTGCACAAAGCATTGCTTACTATTGGTTATGTAGTGACAAACCTTTTTGGTCACTATAAAGTGTCTTGCCAAACTTTGCTGAGTGACAAACTGCTACAATTTTATAAAAAAGAATGTCCTATTTTTATGTTTTTTCTACATATTATATCAGATATCACATCAACTAACTACTGTACTATATTACATAAGTTATTTTGTTTTATTAAAATTACCAATGCGATTATTTGTTCTTCATAGTTAATTGACCCTTTCAATCATCGTGTCCATTATAGTGGACATCGATTTCAGTTAAGTAATTTTGTTAATGTGTAAGGACATGCAAAGAAACATAGTTAAAACATGATGTGGATGACTTTTCTGTGGTTATTTTTATTCTATATTTAAAGCTATCGAGCCACCTGTTTGCACATGCATGAGAACATACCGAATAAAACAAAAATTTTTATAACAAATAAGCTAGTAGCTGTTCACCATATTGTTTTTTATTTATCAGTAGAAATAATTTTAATGCTACTGTTTCAACTACCAATGAAGCTTTATAATTTTATTACTTTATTTTGCAGCCTTCCGTAGCAACTACTATTAAAGACTGAACAATTTTCGGGTTGGTTTCGATGTTCGATTCCATTTAAATTTCTTCGAGTTTTGAAACATAGCTCATTCCTTCAAACGAAACTCTAAAACGTATTGTACTACGCCCTAGTTGGTAAACAATTTAAGCGGAGTATAGATTGCTCTTATAAAAGAATTTAAAAAACTAAATAATTACGTTCCAAGGAATATTAGAAGAAAATTAAAAAAATTACAATAGTTATAATTGCCAACATTTTTTTATTAATTGCCCACTTGTAAAAGATGCCAATTGATATACAGGGTGAGTCAGTCATAATGTCATTTATTTTAACCACGTATTCGGGAGGCCTAGTACAGGCAGAAAATCGAAAACAAAAATGCAGTTTTACTTGAACTGTGAGCTGTAAACAGGTTAGTGCCATACTACTTAAAAACAATAAATTTCTAGGACTACAAACTGAATAATTAATAATTGTACTTACGAGTAATACTAAAAATTCATATTTATTTGTAAAACGTAGTAAAACGTAATATCAAAATTATTAAACATTCGAAAACATTTATTTATTATCTACATTTGTTTTTATTAAAAATAATTCAATATTTAAGGAAAATTCATTCATGTATCTAGATTAAAAAAAATTGTTTTACTCCTTGTCGTTAAATAACAGTACAAAAACTAGGTAACTAGGTTATTGACCTAATAATACGGTAGGTAAGATAAGCGGTGTGTCATTTCGGTCTTGGACAGTTTTCTGTCGACAACATGATGGTTTATTACTCGGTTTATTATTAGACATGTTAGAGTGTTGTTGCAGGCATAACTGCTACATTTGCTCAGAGAAAAATCGACACGCGAGTGTACGGGTATCGTTTGATTGGGACGTATTTTCTACCGGAAAACCTGAGTGGACAGCGTTACTTGCAATTTTTAACAGAAATATTTGATTATTATTATTTGATTTTATTGGATATTAACATTTTAAATTATTATTGGCTGAAGTTGAACTGAGCAAGAAAAAGTTATATTCTAAAATAGTCAGTACAACCGTTTATTTGTGATGTCTAAAACCTAGGTAGATAGGTACTCTATAGAAAAATATTACAACTTGACAACATTGCATCAGGTCGACATCGAATTGAACTGTGAGCTGTAAACGACCAAGGCTGTCAACGGTCAGTGACAGTCTGAAAAGGGGGTTTAAATAATGATTTGAAAATATTTTTTTTCGGCGTATATATGCATTTAGATTTTTTTTAATCACGTATTCGCATTATACTCATTATTCCCTATCTCCTTTTAAAATTAATGACATTATGACTGACTCACCCTGTATTATTATATTACATTTACATACTATTTACCATATCAGTTATGGTAATTTAATAGTTATCTTATGTAATTTTACAAATATTAGGGAAATTTACAATATTAATTGAAATAACACCTAAAGCAAATTCTGTTCTGTAGATTTAATACAAAATTATCAATATTATGTATTTACACAGAGATAGGTATAGTAAACGCATTCCAATCCATGCGTCTATAGCGTCTCGATCCAGTAATGGTCGGTTTGTCTATACAATCATGTGCGTTATAGATATTGTAGTGCAGTTAAAAATAAAGTGGTACGAGACATTTCAAGTATGTGTACGGTTTAATTGGGCTGTAAAATAATGTGTGAGAGGCTCCCTGAAGCTGATTTATGAAATACAACATGTTTTAATGCACATTGTGTGGTGTTGTATTTATAGCTGCTAGAAATTACAACATGGGTACCTAGGTACCACAGAAATTTAAGAAATATATGTTTCATGCTTTATACAACTTTTTACATGTTAATATATAAATTTGTTGTGTTCAATAAATATTGTTAGCTACTTGAAAACATTGTTCATATACAGATTTATTTTTGCCTTTCATATATTGCATTCTTTGAAAATTTCTATATTAATAGTGCAATAACACTTCTAATTTATACAATAGTAGTATGTAAGGCGAACTCTACAATAAATCAACCGTAAAATGAATAAATCAACTGTTATTTTTCTTCTTGCTCGACTGGTAAAATGCCTCGCCCATAACTAATTTGCATATGCACCTAATGACTTAATATTAATACCATAACACCTAGATTACTGGTGACTTATTGCTAAGTTCGTCTTCTCTTCCATCGACCATATTTTACATAACATTTACTAGGCCAATATTTCAGAAAATTAAAAAAAACATTCTTCTAGATTTATTTTTCTTAACTTCTTAGAATTCTTGGTAACGAAACATTTACGCACTCATGGTTATAAAAAATTCACAACAAAATTTTATTAAATTTTAGAATACTATGTAATTTTTTACATAAGTAGGCATTACCTAGGCATATCTACTTTATTTAAATACATTGGAGGTTAACAGAGAATTAGTAATTTACATACTAGGTAGGTATTTCCATGGTAAAAATATATGTACAAGCATAGACCAAATGTATGTCTATGGAACAAGTATATTTTTTATATGCATTAAATGAACACTACATTCTAATTTCATAAAGATTTAATAAATTTACATATTATGTATGAGTATACATAATACATTTCATGGTAAAACTAGGTACATATTCAACAGTCAACTAAATTCAACTATCATTTTGATATTCGTGGAATTTAACGAAGCTAAATTATGTGCAGCAAGTACCGACTATTAGATTTTTAGGTGCGCCGAGACAATAGTCACTCTCTCAATTTCAAATTCTATTTTATTATAAACTTTCTGAAACATCCATTACAATACCTTTAAAGTTACCTTAAACTTCTCTAATTTACAAACTAAATTCTTTATAACAATTTCCAACTTATTTAACAGAGTTAAATACTTTTTAAATTACTTCGCGAAGTAATTTTTAACCTAGAATTGAAGTCAATGCTTTTACATACGCATATTTTAGCTTAAATTCATTTCCGTAATAAATACATTAAACAAACATCAGATAAAAGAATTGTATAATTATATTTGATATACAGTATGCGCCAAAAGTATGGAATAAATTCAATAAAAACGAAACAATTATTTTTTGGGAAAAATCCTCGAACAGGTCGATTTTTAATTTAAAAAATACATATTTTAGCGTAAAATGCGATTTTCAAATGTCATTTGTTTTCGAGTAATGACGGCATCGATTTTTTTATTAAATGGCAACACCATATTTTTTTCCTTGATTCTGAAAGATCGTTTAATTCTCTATCAGACAGTACTAAAATTTTGTCCTCTTACATAGGAAAGTTTTCGAGTAAATGACGATTGAATGTTAGAAAACGTAAATTTTATCCATAAAAAAATAACAATTCTGAGGTATGTAAAATAAAATACAATTGATTAAATTTTATACTTAAATTAAATGTTCGAATTGCCATCCACCAAGTATCCTGAAGCAATAATTCAGTAAGTAACAGTTGTTTCCGTACATCAATCAACAAAAATGCTATAGAAATTTTGTATACATTCAAAAAGCTGATATCTAAAGCCGCATATATACAGAACTCGTTTATTGTAACTTTAACACGCCCGTAGCACGGGACCCTGTAATCTAGGCGCGTAACATGAAAGCAAACAAGGTATTCATGAGGTATTCGCGTTGAGATATTCATAGCGCTCAACACTTGTAGGTATAGTCTATATAATCGATATAAGGGAATAAAAAAATTCAAAAGGCACCTACCGTAAATAGTGAATGACAAAAAAATCATTAGAATATGTGTATACGTAATATATGCATAGTATATTAACAGAATTCTATATATCATGCCTATTTAAGTCATCTAACTTGATATTATTCAAAGCGGAGTGGTTCTTAAATATGAAAATACACATTTAAAAAGGTTATATAAACTTTAACATTATACAGGGCGATACAACTTTTTTTCCTAACTTAGAGTTATGAACTCCCGCCACTGATTGTTCAAAGTGCTTGATACTTTCACATTTTATGACACCTTAACTAACTACACTGTGTACCAAGTATGGCTTAATTATCTCCATTACTTTAGTAATAATTTTAATCCAATTTTTTTTAACACCCTGTATCTTCTTTATAAACCCCCAAAACTATTTTATAATAAACTGCCATTATTTTTCAAAGTTCTACTTGCTCTCGAAGTTTGATCGTTAAAAACTGAGTCCCCTATACATATATAAAATACATCAAAAAATATTTTTGTATAGTTGTTTTATATTATTATATTTTTATGTTGTCTTTATTTTAAAAAGGTATAATTTAACTTATTAGTAATTTTTTCTTTCTGTTTTTTTGTTTTTTTGTTTACCTTATATACCCTTACTCTACCCATTCCTAATCTGACAGAGAACGCTCCTACTCCGGGTCCAGACCAAACAGATGAAAAGTGGACACGATTTTGAGACAAAAACACGAAAAAATTTTAGGTATTCAGACAAGACAAAATTGAGACAACCTGTCCACACCACATGGACAAATGTACAAAATTCAGTTGATACGAATCAGTTGTTTAACCATGTGGCGTTTCCACCAGGAAGAAAATTTAAAAAATATAGATTTATTGCTAGCCGCCAGTTGTTATATCTGTCTCTCCTCTTCATCCAATGTTGGAAAAATTAAACGCAAACGTTTTTGGATGAGACCAAAGCGAGAAAGTTATTCCACAAATAAATTGTTAGTTCAGTTACGTGAGGGTGATATTGGACGAGTGAGATTCGTTCAAGCTTTAAGAATTTTTGAAAAATATCCACCAAAGATTTCGAGAATCTGATATGCCTTGTTGGTCCTGCAGTTGCCAAAAGACATACTAAGTACTCCACTACAACAACATAACAGAACTAAATATGTGTGATTTTCCACTGATTTATTGGTCTCCTACATTTGTCAGCGCACACCGTCCACACTGCGCCGACAACTTGTAAAATATGCAGACAAAACAGAGACCCTTTGATCTTTACCGACTCGAGACGGGACTTGCAACTGTCTCCGAATTTGGAAACAAAACAAAAATAAAAGAAAAATGTTGCAGAAATGTATCGGATTTGTCGCCACTTTGTCGCGAAACATGAATGTCTTTGCAAACACGGAAATATCGTTTCTCGCCGAACGCGATAAAGGTCGACAGCTTTCAATGGTGTCTACTGCATGTAGAACGCTTCGTGTCTGTGACATTTTCAGTCCGGCATGGAGTAGGGAATGGCCGATAGATGTAGTTAGTTCTACACCGCGTACTGATGAATGTCTTTGTCTTGTCGTTGTTTTGTCTGCTTGGTCTGGACCCGGCATACCTCCTCGTGGTCCTTGCTGGGAAATAATACTTTAAAATTACTTAATAATATTCAATATTTAATCCAAATATGTACTTAGAACTTTTTTTTTCAAATAGTCACATTTACATTTATTATATTATATACCTCGTTTTATTTTAAATTATTATTGGCTAAATTGAGCGGATACTGGTATCTAAAGCCGTTGATGTTTGTTATAGCAGTTTCTTATGTCGTTTACATACATATATAATTTGTATGCTATTGGTCATCTTGATATATGAAGGTGTAATAGTTGATATTTTTATGATAGAGCGAAATCATTTTCCAAAAGAAATTCACACAACGTGAACTATTTTGAATCTCTCCAGTATTACTAAATACAGATATCTATTTTATTAAATTAAATACCTCCTTTACTTTTCATATGACACCATAAAAATTCTAAAGTCTAAGTCTAACGAATTGTTTTAATAATTATATTGCACGTATGGAAAATGAAATACAATTATATCCTACGCGTTTCTGGCACTTTATTAATAATAAAATGTAAAATTCCGTTTGAATTGTATTTAGGTGACACGGTAGCTAAAAAATCGCTAGGGTGTAATCTATTTTCAACATTTTTTGAAAGTGTTATAACGGTTATTAGAGACAATTTATAATCTATTAACTCATATCCACAAAATTGCTTGAGTTCCATACATGGCATACCTACTATACCTATTTTAAAAAAATGTTGTTCCTATACATTCCCCTCATCTTGCTTTATAATCAGTCTTTTTCTTCAGATAAATTTGCGAGTGTCTGGAAAATAGCTGCAGTAGTTCCTATATTCAGGTTTGGTCAAAGGAATTTAATTAATAATTACCAAACTATAAGCAAACTATCAGTTTTTGCAAAATTGTTAGGACGTATTATTTATGGTTATACATTGAATTAAACTAAAAGCCTCATTATTCCGGACCAGCATTGTTTTTCAAAAAATAAATCAATTGAGATAAACTTATTAACCTACTCGGAGTATCTTCATGGTAGCTTGGACGAATTTTGCCAAGTGGACGCTATTTATACCGATTCACAGTAAGGCATTTGATCAGATATATCACAATATTCTCTTACTTAGACTACTTGCAGGTCTACACTATTTAGTACCGCAGGGGATCCCTGCAGGACAAATGAGGCCATTACCAATCATTATTTACATAAATAACATAAAAAATTGTTTTAGACATTGCAAATTTCTGCTGAACGCTGATGATCTTAAGGTTTACTCACGAATCGAATCTATACTCGATAGCCTGCTTTTACAATCCGACATAAATAACCTTTATATCTACTGTGAGGAATATTCCCTGTTTTTAAATTTTTCTAAATGTTACACTATTTTGTTTAGCCATAACTGTTTCTGATTCAAAATTGAATAGAGTCAATATGATAAGATTTATTCTGTTTGATTCCAAGTTAGTTTTGGTGATTAAAAAATGCTAGGCTTCATACTTCGTAAATGTAAAATGTAAATGTTCGTCATATTAATACAATTTTTCAGCTATATTATGCATACGCATAGTAAATTAAATTTTGTTTTATCAGTTTGGAATTCTCAGAACAATGTTTACTTTAACCGTTTGGTTAAATTTGTTTCAATACACTGTATTTTAAAAGTTGGATCAAGTTGTCCTTATTTAATGTTGAAAGTTTCACCAAAATGAGTGAATGATGAATTTTGAGCATTTTTAGAGAGTTTTTTTAAACACCTTGTATTTTTTCGTTTACTAATGTTTTAATAGACCTTTATAAAACGTTACATGATTTGTTTTAATTCCATTAATTTTGAGGGTTTTTAGAGATTGATCCGATTTTTCTGAAAATCCTGTATTTTTTCCATTTATTAATGTTCTAACAGACCCTTGCTACATAAAGCATTTTTAAAAATTTAATGTATATTGAAGGTTTTTAGAGATTCTCTCCTCCTTGTATTTTTTTTGTCAATTCGTGTTCTAGCAGACCTTTGTTAAAAGTTTCATCTATTTTTTTTTGTTTTAATTCATTAATTTTCAGAGTTTTTAGAGATTGGTTTAGTTTTTTAAACACCCTGTTTTATTTATTAATTAGTGTTAATATACCCTTGTTGAAAGTTTCATTCAATTTTTTAAATTCCATTATTTTGAGGGTTTTAAAAGATTGTTCAGTTTGTTAAATACCCTGTATTTTTTCGTTAATTAGTGATCTAATAGACTCTGTTTAAAAGTTTCATCAAAAATTTTTTTAGATCTATTAATTTTCAGGGTTTTTAGAGATTGTTTTTTTAAACACCCTGTATTTTTATCTTTAATTAGTATTCTAATAGACCCTTGTTAAACCTGTGATGTTTTTTTTGTTTCATTAAGTTTTAGGGTTTATTAGAGATTGTTGTTTTTTTAAACACCCTGTACTTTTTTCGTTAATTAGTGATCTAATAGACGCTTGTTAAAAGTTTCTTTTATTTTTTTCATGCTCTAAAAGCCCTTGTTAAATCTCTGATCAAATTTTTTTTATTCTATTAATTTTTAGGGTGTTTTAGAAGTTAGTTGGGTTTTTTTAACACCCTGTGTTAGCGTTCCGAAGTCAAAACTTCAAAAATAAAATTTTGCCGAAATTTTAAATTTTATTTTTTTCTTATCAATTTTTATATAACACCCTGTCTATCACTCTACTCTTCGAATTTTATGAATGAATTGTGACGTTTTAAAAGATGGAGCGTTATTGCAAGTTCCGCCAAAACGTCTCACGTAAACTTAAAATTACTGTAAATTTAAGAAATTATTGGAAAATTTGTAACCATTTTGCTCAGTTATTTTTATATACAGGATGTTCCAGAATGATGGTAAAATATTTTACCAGTGTATTCCACAAGCCAGTTCAGGGGGGGATCTTCATATGAAATTTTTCAATTTGGGTTCTTATTGTTGAGATATTCAAGTCTCAAAATGGCGGGAAAAAATAGGTTTTTTTCCCTTAAAAACGGCTACATTTAGAAACTTCAATTTTGGTACACATTATCAGCTAGTCAAAAGCTATTTTGAGGTGGTGTCTATTCCTTGGCTCATGTTTCTAGAGGGCGGTAATAAGCAGCTCCTAGATTTATTTCTTTCAGAACTTTTTCCTGCACTGGCCGATTTCAACAAAACTTTTTTTTTAAATACTACATATAATTATACTACTATTTTGCCTCTTGTAATTTTTTCATACAACGAACAGTTTGCGCAGAAAAAAATAAAAATTGTTTTCCTTACTCTAAACATCACCGCCACCGGTTACTGATAATCGCAGTAGGCGGTTGCTATGTTGATGTTTCTCTGATGTCTTATCAAACAAATCGCCATTAGGTCTATAATTGACAGTTTTTGCAAATATTTCTAATCAAAGGTTTTTCTATAATTGTTGACAATCCTGCCGTATGCATATTTCGTCAAATTATTCGCTAATTGTACAGAAGAGTCAGTTGTGTTTACAAATATTTGCAAAAATTGTCAAGACTGATTTGTTTGACAAGACAACAGAGAAATATACCGCCTACTGCGGTTATCAGTAACCGGTGACGAAAAAATGTTTAGAGTAAGGCAAACTATTTTTATTTTTTTCCGCGCAAACTGTTAGTTGTATGAAAAACTTACAAGATAGAAAAAAGTAGTATAATTATATGCAGTATTTTAATAAAAGAGTTTTGTCGAAATCGGCCATTGCAGGATAAAGTTCTTAAAGAAATAAATCTAGGGGTTGTTTATTACCGCCCTCTAGAAACATGAGCCAAGGAATAGACACCCCCTCAAAATATATTTTGACTAGCTGATAATGTGTACCAAAATTGAAGTTTCTAAGTGTAGCCATTTTTAGGGAAAAATTAAAAAACTATCTTTTCCGCCATTTTGAGACTCGAATATCTCAACAATAAGGACCCAAATTGAAAAATTTCATATGAAGATCCCCCCCTGAAATGGCTTCTGGAATACACTGGTAAAATATTTGACCATCATTCTGTATATTGGAATGGAATAACTTGCTTGTGGTCGAATTTCCGCTTATACCATTCCCGTTATAGGAAAACAAAATTGGAAAATTATTTTTTTATTGTATTTCTGGAATTATTGTCAAAATTATAACGCGAGAAAGTTGTAGATAATTATTAAAATAAATTATATTTATTTCACTTGACTCTCTATGTGTGCTCCTAACCTAGGGCTGAACTGTACATTTTTAAAGAGAAATGATTTTCTCTTAACTTTAGTAACTGAAACTTTCTCTAAATTACATGCTCTTAAATAAGGATTACATAAGACATTTTAAATGACTAATAAAACACAAGAGCTCCAGCCTTGAGAGTAATATATTAACCGAGGGGAAGAGATAGCATTATTTAAATCCGAACAGCAGCTACTTATCAAGAAATATGGGTACTGATAATACTAATTAAGTATCTAAAACTTTACATTATGGTTCAGAATAATAAGTGGAAAAGTTTGTTCTAACATGATTTATTTTAGGTATAATAAAAATGTTATAGCTATACAACTGATTCTTGCCTCTGTGAGTAAAAGCACTATTTCTAAATTAGTCGATAATTTTAAACCCACCTATAATTCAGTTTGTAGTTAATTTAATACAAATGTAATTTTAACATCACTATTATTTACTATGTAATTTCTGTGTTATGTTGTCGTTCATACATACCAATAAACAATGTAATTCATCTGAAAATGGGTTGATCCGGGTTGAGAAAATGCCAGTTGATTTAATAGTGGCAAGTGTATTTACGTTCTCCTAGTTCACAGCAGTTGTTTTTTCCCAAACTATTTGAATTGAGGTGATATATTATAGCATAACACTACTAGCATCTTAAGAGTGTTTCTACTGGCGGACAGAAGGATATAACTGACGAGTCGTAGACGAGCCTATCACCTTCTGAAGCCAGTAAAACCATTACGTTGCGTGTGTTGTCATATATTTCATTTATTGTTCATTTTTTGTACATTTGTAAATATATCATATAGAAATTTAAATGAAATTATAACAAAATCCTCAATAATTTGTAGTAATGTGCCAGCAGCAATTATTAAGAAGGCCACCAACATAGATTCAAGTTTATTGCCAGAAAAATCATCTTCAAGGTACGAGTGTGAATGTAGCGACAAAAACTGACAGAAAAAAATATTATGGTCTATTGGTTTACCTCAATTACAGCCTGTTAGATTCAGCCCGAATACACTATGGGCAAAATGGTCTATTCTAACAAGTTGTTTAGAAATCAAGGAAAATGTTCAAGTTTGTAGGTTTGTTTGTTTTATTTAAAATAATAACCTTATAAGGTTACTTATAAGGTAAAGGTTTCTCAAACGAAAGAATGAGCATTATATTCCAAAAAAGGTCAAGGTTTTAACTAAAGATGAGGACGGTCCTGATGACCATTGGTGGTTTGCAAAAATTGTAACAATATTCAGAATTGTAATGAAGTGATTTTTCACCGCCCCGTATGAGACATTGAAAGCCGGCCGACATTCGAATTCCAGCCGGCGCGAAGGAAATGGCGAGAACGGAACGCGCATCGAACCGCGCACCAGAGTCTCTACCACTGCGGAGATATGACGTAGGATGCGCGCTCGATTCAGCGCGTTCGATGCCAAGTCAACAGCGATAGTTTGAAACAGAACATTTCAGTACCTGTCCTAGCCCACACCGAGTACCTGCGTCGTATCCAGTCGTCTACCCAGCAGATCTGCGAGGAACCGTACTACGTCTCCGTTGAGATAAGTCCAGCCGACCGTTTAGTGCGCAAGCGTCACCATTTCACCAAGAAAAACTAGCTAAACGAAACAGTCGTGTCTCCAGTGTTTCTATAGTAAGTTAACCGCCGCCAAGTGGACGAACCGTAAATTTTACAAGTCCACAAATTTGAACGCCGATTATTCGGCGTAAGTTTAAAAGTGGCATTTGAGTAAAATAGTAAATTCCGAAAATCGGTCAGTGCGCAACCGCTACTTCCGACCAACATTATGCCCCTGCCACACTATGCTCCTCGCGCTGCTCTTCGCTCAACTCCTCACGCTGCCGCAATGTTGCCCTCGCTGCCCACACACTGCTCTACTCGCGCAATTAATCGCGACGCTTCGCATTTACTCGCACTCATGTTGTTGCCGGCCCTTTGACTCGCGCCCAAAAAACCGACAAAACAGGGAGTGGTGGGCATGACGTGCGGCAAGACGAGTAATCTTGCCACACTACACATCGGCCTCCTTTCCACGATACTTCCTATGCCACTCGACGAGTGTGTGGCAGGGGCATTAGGCCTTCTCAACGTCGAGTAGAAGATTCAGTTCCTGAGCCGCTAGCATCGAGACCAGTCCTGTTCCGCATCAGCCATCCGATGCGAGGTAGTAGCAGCCAGCTGCGCAAGTTTCACGTCACTCCAGTGCCACAAAGTTAAGACCTAGCGAGGTGAGCTGAGCACTGCAAAGTCTGTACCAGTCGACCGCTCGTGCTAGCTAGACGTGACCCGCATTAGTTGTGTACTAATCATACTTTGTTATCCAGCTTGTGTATTGTGCTACGGTGTGGGTAGAGTCGCTGTTGCATTATCCGGTGATTTTACCTCACCACGCGTTTGATTTATAGGATTCCGTCCTATGAATTGAAACGTGGGCCGTTATTTGCCGACGCTTATTGTACTACCGCGTGGGTGGAGTTGCTGTTGCATTATCCGGTGACTTACCTCACCTCGAGTTCGGTTTGTAGAAGTGCATCCTATAAGTTGAAACGTGGGCCGACATTTACCGATGTGTACCGTACTACAGCGGGTGGAGTCGCTGTTACATTATGCGATGACTCTTACCTCACCACGTGTTCAGGTTATAGAAGTATACCCTATAAATTGAAACGTGGGCCGTAAGTTACGACTGCTACCTGTACCACGACGTGGGTGGATTCGCTGTCGCATTATCCGGTGGTTTTTGCCTCATCACGCGTTCAGGTCATAGGAGAACATGCTGTGAGATGGAACGTGGAAGTGCTTGTTTCTTTTCAGCTGTCCGGCTTTGCATTCCAGGAGAGAAGCTGTATGATTATATTTTGTTTTCTTTATATGTATATATTTAGATAGTGGCCAAGATTTAAGTTTTATAATTTAGGTTTTTTTGCTTTGCTCGCTTGACCGCTTTCTCTTACTTGGTTTCGCATTTAGCATAGATTAACAGTACTGCATTGCTTGCTTGTAACCATTCAGCTGACTTTGTAGTTGCTTATTCTGCTTAAAACCGTATTAGTTTTATAAACTAGGTGGATTGTAATATACAGGCCGGACCTGTTTTATGGCCTCCAAGATCGCCTGATCTGAACCTTCTAGATTTATTTGTTTGGGGATATTTGAAGACATTAGTGTATGGTACTCCTGTAAATAGCCTGGAAGAGCTGCAGCTACGGATTAATTAAAAGTGTCAAGAAATCCAAACCAAGGAGGGTGTTTTCGAAAGAGTTCGAGTATCGTTGAGACGAAGATGTCGTGCCTGCTTGGAAATGAACGGAGGGCACTTTGAACGTCTTCTGTAACTTTGTTTTTTGTTTGTTAAAAGCTTCCTTTGTCGGTTTATTCCTAATAAAATAAAATGTTTGAAAAACGAATAGTGGTCCATATCTCCGAAACCGTTACTTTGCGGACACATGTTTATTAAGACTTTTCTGCTTCTTTTGGTTCATACTATTACCTCCTGAAATATTTTACACTCTTTTCTTAACGCCCTGTATGTGTATTCCATTATTCTGACTTTTATTCCTGGATAAGTCTAACTCCTCCCTCACGACCCTCTGGACATACCGTGTTTTCACTGTAGCCGCCCGAGTAGTGGTGTTTCTGCACTGTAAACAGAAACTGGCGCCCGAGGTTACCGCCACCGCAGCTCAGGCGTCATAGTACACAGCGTCGCACCGCTGAAGCGACGTAGGCCCGTCACAGAATTTATCATTGTTCTTCAGCAGTAGTTGGATCAATTTCAACTATTTCATCGTCCAAATTTTATATTACTGGCTATAAGAGTTGTACCATGATTTTTAATATCTATAGTACAAATAAAACAATTTTCTGATGTAAATAATGCTACTAACTTGTAAAATGGACAGTTAACCTGTAAAATGTTTACAAATTAGTAGCTCATAAAAATAAATCTTATTGTTTATAAATAATACTATGTAATAGACTGTATACTTTTAAACGAATAAAATGAAATCTTGGCGCAAATACAAACCTTTGTCTGATAAAGAATAGGGGTATATTTTGAATAACCTTTCCAAAAGTAAAGATGGGTTTGATTTTGAAGATGAAGATAGCGTAATCGATCCGGATATTGTTCCTGATGCAGAACATCCTGAAAACTATTTTGATAAGTATTGAAAATAATAATATAAATGATGGATCGGATTTTGCTGAGGATGTCACTGAAATTGTTACTGATACTATATCTGATGAAGAGAATGTGGGATCATCTATAATATTTTGATATAATTTGGCCATAAATATTACAAAATTATTTTTTTAGAACCAACCTGTATAATACATATAATATTAATTTCAGCAGGAAATGGGATCTAATTAATTATGAAATCCAGTGTTCAATACCTAATTTACATGTTTATTAGCATTTATTGATTCTGACTGATCACCAGGATCATTTTGGTCTATTTCAAGTGTTAAATTAAATAAACCTTTAATCCTGATATTAGCCAACATACCAACTTTACCCGCATTCATTATTTCAAAGGCATTTTCTTTTATTTTTTTTCGTGCATTTGGAGGAAATTTATTGTAGTTACTCTAGCAAAGTGCAGTTCAGCTTTCTGTTTTATTTTAAAGCAATTTAACATTTACACCCTCTGTTACATCACGATAGTGAGTGGTTAGAGGAAACAAGCGAAACTAAGTAAAATGTAATGTGGGGATTCTGAATGTGAAATTGAAACAAAGATACTAAAATTTACGATCGCAGTGAAATTTGCATGCAACAATTCTGTAACACGAATTTAAAAACACTGTATTGATCTACACAGCAGCAGCGTTTTCCCTTGTTATATGACGTACAATTAAATGTCAGCAAATTATGTCTACGTCCCCTATAATCCATACTTTTTTTACAGCAAGTAGTTTCGATCAATTGATTAAATAGTTGATAACGCAGTTTAGAATTATTTAGAATGTTATTGTAGATCTCAATCACTGCTGTCAAAAATAAATAAAAAAAATCTGAAATAGCCAAAATATTAAAAATTCACTTATATATGTGTTGAAATAAAACATTATTTGCAAAAACTGCTAATAATTTTTAAGGTTGTTGAAGGATCGATTTCAAATTTGATGTTGATTTGATGTGGATGGTTTTTGGAGGTGCCAAATTTTAAAATTATATCACATTTGAAGTTTCTTATAAAGGGGATATATATCTTATCTTCAATCAATCAATCTATCCTCGCTTGGATAAATAATTTTGGTAGAAATAGGACCTGCAGAAGAAAAATCAGTGGTGTAGATTTTCGGGTCAAAAATCAATAGGTACGCTCCTGGATGGTCTGAATGCAATCGATTATGCCAAATGATAACCTACGTATTATGGAAAACTTATAAATTATTAATAAAAAAACATATGTTTTTGGATCTAGAAATAAACAACATTTTGCAAGATAAGGCAAGGTCTGAGGTAAAAAATGCTATAACTTTTTCATAATTTTTTAGTGATATACAGTGCTGAGGAAGCGTTTGCAAAAAGTAACCGCTTTATTAAATTTTTATTGCTTGTTAGATTGGTTCGGTATGTGGCTACTATGATCGAACTGATCAAAACCAAAGAACAAATTTTTTGAGAAACATATTTCACGTGAAAAGAAAAAGTTAAATGCAGTTACCTACGACGATAAGTAATTTCTTTGCAGTGTAATTTTATCTTCCTATTCACGCTGATAAACTTACCTACTACCGCATAATAAAACCTTGGATTTTGTAATCTCTGTTACACACTCTTTTTTACAATAAACTGCTAGATTAGATCTTCCTTGGCTCATTGAATTCGTATAACAAAGCTGCAAACTATCGACTTCCATGACTTTCCTTCACAGGTCATTTATTTGTAAATTTGTCTATTTCCTATGTAAATTTTCCTTTTTATGAGGGGTATTTGCTGAGATCATGAGTAGAGAATGACTAATTTACAACACGGGTGGTGAGGGCTGCGGGAAACAAGATTCCATAGCGTGCCACTTGAGAAGAGTTTAACGGATGCTGTCCTTTTGGCCCATCACCACCTACTTACGCCTACATGATGCGCCCTTCGCGGTTGTCACACTTTGACACTGCAGTGTACATACACATTATGCATTACTGATTGTTGTGGAACGGTCACATATTGACACTTATTATACACTACAGTACACTCTACCTCCTTTCGTATGGCCTTCATTTATCCATGTTTCATCAAAGTGTAACATATTCTTTGATTCGACTTTGTATATACAGGGTATCCCAACGAAAATTTGACCCCCTTATAATTGAAAAACCGAATAATATTTCAAAATTCGCCGAGACCTGTCGATTTTTATTCTTGGGGGGAGCTTTTTTGACAGTCAAGCCAACTCGATATGTTCATCTCCCTAATGCCTAGCAACCCCAACTTAAAAATTTCAAATGCAACTACCCCACTTGTGGCACATCATTTTAAAGCCCTTTTCATTGCGAATTCATTCATTGCGTACCGTTTTTAGAAATCGGTTGAGATTTGACAGAATTATTGGTTACAAACGAAAAGATGACAAACCAACATACGCGTAGTAATTTCTACACAAATGCCCACCACTAATAAGTTTTTCATCTACTACACATGACCGCATTACCTAATTGTTATTGATGTGTCTATCAGTTTACAGAAAGTCAGAAATGAAATAAAAAAGCTGAAGCAAATAAAACTAGATACTAAAATAGTTATTAGTAGAAGATACTTAAGTTTATAGGAATTCAGACCTTTTCAAAATAACAAAAAATCAGTACTACAAAGTACTAGGTGTTTTTTGCTTGTGACCAAGAAAACGTTAGTTTCAGCCGTTATTGAAAGTATTAACGTGTGTTCGAAATGGTTTATTCTAGCGCGGAAAGAGTAGAAATTGTTGCAATTTATTATCGAAATCACGATTGCGCTAAAGCTACAGCACGAATTTTTAATGCCAATCATCCAATGTAAACCACCAGTACGTTAAACACCTGATTGACAAATTTGTTGCAACAGGTTCGCTTTTAAACAAGAAACGTGAAGTAATTGGGCCAGTTCGAAATGAAGCAGTTGAAGTGGAAGTTTTGGGTCATGTACAGATGGATAATAAGCAATCGATTACAACTGTGTCTCAAGCTTCTGGCGTATCCTGTTCCAGTGTTCATCGAATTTTGAAAAAACACAAGTTTCATCCATTTAAGATGACGCTGGTTCAAGAGTTACATGAAGATGACTTTGATCGCCGTAACCAATTTTGCGAATACTTTAGTGAACAACTTCTACTGAATCCAAATCTTCTCTACAATACATGTTTCTCCGACGAATGCACATTTATGTTGAATGGCGAAGTGAATAGACACAATTGTCGTTATTGGAGTGATACTAATCCGCATTTAATCAGGGAATTTCATACTCAGACACCTCAAAAATTTAATGTTTGGGCAGGCATTTTGGGCGACCATCTTGTTGGACCATTTTTCATCCAAGGTAATCTCGATGGAAACACCTATCTAGAATTATTGGAAATTGATCCTAGGATAACAGAGATTTTAGAAAGTGACGACAATTTACTAGAAAATGAAATAACCTTCCAACAAGATGGTGCGCCCCCGCACTATGCTGCTGCTGTGCGACAATTTTTGGATGACCATTTCCCGGGGCATTGGATTGGCAGAAGAGGTCCCGTCGAATGGCCACCAAGATCTCCGGATCTGTCCCCTTTGGACTTTTTTCTGTGGGGTCATTTAAAATCACGAGTGTACGCCACTCAGCCGGAAAAATTGCAAGTGCTACGTCAGAGAATTGTAGAAGAATGCCGATTAATAACTGCGGATGTCTTTAACAATGTTCGAACAGAATTTGTAAACAGACTGTATTATTGTTTGGAAGTTAACGGGGGTCATTTTGAGCAATTCATCAAATAAATCTGATTTATTATTTGCTTCAGCTTTTTTATTTCATTTCTGACTCTTTTGTAAACTGATAGACACATCAATAACAATTAGGTAATGCGGTCATGTGTAGTAGATCAAAAACTTATTAGTGGTGGGCATTTGTGTAGAAATTACTACGCGTAAGTTGGTTTGTCATCTTTTCGTTTGTAACCAATAATTCTGTCAAATCTCAACCGATTTCTAAAAACGGTACGTCACTGTATTTGCAATGAAAAGGGCTTTCAAATGATGTGCCACAAATGGGGTAGTTGCATTTGAAATTTTTAAGTTGGGGTTGCTAGGCATTAGGGGGATGAACATATCGAGTTGGCTTGACTGTCAAAAAAGCTACCCCCAAGAACAAAAATCGACGGGTCTCGGCGAATTTTGAAATATTATTCGGTTTTCCAATTATAGGGGGGGTCAAATTTTCGTTGGGATACCCTGTATATCATTTGAATGTGAAATATATGTAAATATTTAAATTGGATGAGTAAAATTAGAGATATTCGTTTAAGTTGTTTGTTTGTTATTAATATTTTGATTATTTTTCGTCTTTTTCTATTAGCATACTCGTTCAATTTTGTTTTATAAAACGAAAATTCACAATGCATCATTACTCAAATTATGGTCTCGCTTACTAATCCCTTCATACACGTTATCATTCGATATTCCTCACTTATTATATTAGGGCATTTACGATTTTGAGAACACGCTGCGGTAAATATACCCAAAATATACCTACGCGCACGCCCATGATAATGGTGCAGATACAATAGCACTGTCAATACCAATAGAAATCGAGCATTTTGATGTGACGCATGCGTATCTGTTACAGTAGAAGCTGAATAATTGGATATGCTCTGTGATATATGCGAAACTTACAATTTTATATGAAAAATATATAGGCAGCATGTATTTCTTTTTGTGTAGACTGCTGTAAACAGCAGTTAGCGGGTTTAAAACATTTGTTACTCTCTACTACTTTGAAGTTCTACTATAGTCTATTGCTATACGCTCTACTTGTAGTTCTGAAGTGTCAATATAAATAAAATGCGGTACTGTAAAAAAGTTACTATATTATGTTGATTTACGCTGTCAAAAGTTTTCTTTGAAAAATTAGACGACATCCCTTAAAGGAAATCTCTATGGCTTTTAACGTATTGTTGACACCTCTAGTTCACCAAAGCTTCCAACGCGTTTGAACTGACATTGGTTATTATGCATCGTGAAAACTAAACTCATTTTATAATTTGAATGTACTAGTAGGATCAAACTTAAAATTATGATGTTATTTTGACTCATGAATACAAAAGAAGCGGTGCTTCCACGACTCCCATGGACCTCACACCACTGATGTTTGATTTCACCTTGCGTTTCGTTTTCTGATGCACCTTTACAGTTGCGGTTTCAATGCAAAGTAGATATTTTCGGCTTTTGTGTACTCAAAGAGCCTAAAGATTATTATAGCCAATTTTCTCTTTTGTTATACCATTTAAGATGCTAGTTCAGTAAACTGTATTATTTTAATAAAAAATACATAATTATTTGGATAAAACCTCTCATGGTTCTTATATCTGCGTACTGCGAAGAACAAAAATCCTATCATATCTCCACAACTGTAATCTGTAATAGAATAACTGCATTTGCATGCCAAACCAGTAGCGACACTTCAGAAATTTAAAGATAAACTGAGATGAATATCTCGAAAATGGTTCGTTCTATCGGTTTCAAATAAGTATACATTTTCTTCGTAGAAATAATCGGTCTATCCAATACGTTACTCTAAATTCTGCTAGGAAGTTCCAAAAGTTTTAGCTGAAAATAACACCAGAGTCACGCGTAACTAGCGCTCTCCGGCAGCTGTCGCAAGAACGACATCAAATTCGAACTTCTCGCCACCCAAAATTCCCAGTATCAAAATTTTATATATTATCGATGATAATTACAGTAATTATTAAATAAATTTTAAAGACAAAAAAAATACATCCTGCATATCGAAGAGGAGCGACATTTTATTAAAGCACGTTTGGTGAAATCCTAATATGTTGATGTCTAGAATCTAACCTTACTTTTTGGCGCATTCTTTACGGAACACCCTGTATGTCCAATTTTGATATTTATCCTGGCTGAAATTTTGAAATTGGTTATAGAAATGTCGCCTCTTATCATAACTTTTATCCGAACGTATATTATTTTCAGCTTTTTTGTTTATGCAGATCACAAATTTCGTTTTTTCCGTCTATTCACATAACCACGATTCGAATCTTATCGCAAATACGCAAACCGATATGTTTGGTGGAACGCGTCATATCTCATCGTCGGTTAAAATATCTACTAGCCTTTGATTTTTGGAACGACATTTCATCGGTTGCTGGCCACAAATTGCGTTCCTTGTCATTCATTTCTAATGCCCTAATTTAAATTGTCTTGCCAAAATCGCCATAAATCGATGTGCATGGTGAAAAACCATCTACTGCAATCATAGATTCAAATATCTCCGAACATTTTCATAACAAAAAATATTACAACGTTATCTAGATAAATAAATAGATTAGCCTTTGCATTGTTTGTAACAGTGGCCATAATTCGCGCACCAGTGAAAACCGAGTGGGAGTAACATATATCTATTATGAAGTTTGGGATCTGTTTACAATATCTAGGCACAGAATAGTAATCCAGAAGCAACATTTACCGGCAAAAAAATACCGGCATCAGCTCTTCGACAGTCCCCTCAAGCCTAACTTTGAAAATCGTGCCTAGGTTTTTACCGAGGGTTTTGCACCATAATCAAGTGAAAATGGGGTGAACGAATGTAGTTGTATCTGAGATGATTGAAGTATATACACATTTATGGAAAATATAAGATATTTTAAACACGTTGAAAAGAAAATATTTAAAACTGCAACTGTCAGAGATATAAAATATTTTGACAAAATTTCTTAACTGAAAGACATGTGCCTATATTTATTTTTCTCATCAATTTATTTTTAACCCACTTGGTTCCATCTTGTCTTTTTTTTCCTTATCTCTGCTTCTAGTAGGTATGCATAAACCTATTCGAATAACCTTTATTTTTTCTCTCGTTTAGATATTTCCCAATCCCCGTAAACTTCAAGTTATGTTGTTTCTAACCAACCGATCTGGCCTTTCTCATAACACATCATATTTAGAGATCGGCAGACGCACTATGATGTATCTGGACGTGACAAATAGGTCAAAAATCGCTCTCGTATGTACCCAGGAATAGGTTTAGTAGCATTTAAAATAAAACCAAATTACTTGTGTTTGTTTTATACTTTGTACCTAAATTTATCGCTTGTCTTAGAATAGAAGGCACGAACCGCCACTGGCAGCATTTCGCATTAACGTGTGAAATACACTAATAACACGAGTCACGCTACATGCTGTAGTGCTACCGCACCAAACTTCACAACCTTCGGTTAAGGTCGCCGTATTTCTCGCCATAAGATGATCAAATTTGTGGTGTTTTTTAGGTAGGTACTAAAATCTCGAAAAATTAAAAACACGTAGAGCAAAAGCAATATCAAAAATAAAATTACTGATGCTTTGTTTATCCACTTTTACTATTTAAACACTCCTCAAATAATATAATAACTCTTAAAATGTATTTGTATGACACACATTATTTCGCTATTCTAACCCCACATTTAACAATTATTTTCACATACGTAAAACAAAAGTGAACAATCTTATACGCAGAACTATGTCGATGGGCGATTTTGTGGAAAAAGTCGTTTGATGCCAGTTTGAAAATTCTGCATGAATACTAAATTGAAATTCTCAATAAGAGTGTGATTTTTGTTCTGTAGAATAGGACAATAATTGAAATTCATTGGAGATGATGTAGGCTGCAGCAACAAACCTAATCCATTTAGAACTCAGTAGGTATTTGTCGGTATAGAATTTTAAAGTAAATATCAACAATTAGTTTGTCACTTAAAAGATTATACTTATCTGTACGGATCAGCACGGCACGGACCAGAAAAGCCTGCTCATGAAGGTACCCATGTTATTTAATGGATCAACGCATACTAGCCGAGCACAAGCACGTACAGTCACCACGCAACGACCATTAGAGCAGGTCGTGATACAATTATGACCTTCAATTTCTATGCCTGGCCGCGCTAGTCCTACCTAATGTATGAATCCGCACTTGAATAGATCCGCAAATAGTATTGTTTCATGCAATTTCGCTGAACTCTCCAGCACCCTAGCTTATCATCAACTTTTATTTACTTACCTTAAACAAATTACAAGTATGTCAGGTCCCATTTCTCTGTTAAATCTTGTGTTTTGATACTGTAGATGAAGAAAGAGTTTTCGATTCAGGAAATAGATAATGAAATTGGTAATATTGCTTCCTATTTTCATTGATGGTGAGAACCTAAAACTTTCTCTTTTTTCTAGCCTCTTCTTCCTTCTCTTCACACAACATCGTTAAAATAAAATTTTCTTCTTAAAAACTATGCGAAGTTGTGCAGGTTGCATGATCGCGCTATGTTAGTCCGTACAGGTATAATGCGTGATCTTTAAAACTAAAGGTAAGGAACACACATATAATCCTTACCTAAGTTTAGTCTTTATTTATATTCCATAACAATTAAATAAAGTATCAGTTATTTGGTACCTATAGAGCAAATAAAAGATTGATAAATATCCTGACAACCCACTTTATGTTGCTTTTATATAATGTTCTTCTTTGCTTTTGAAAATGGCAATGGTGGTAATAAATAAAGTTATTGTTCTATAATATAAATTATACAGCAGGCAACAACCATTTCGCGAACTAATGCCCCGAGCGGCATTGAATTACACCTGCAATATCTGTGTGTAGTAAAGAACCATTGTTGGCTACACCACCAGACATAGACCGGTTCCTTGGCTGTTCACACAAATACTCCAGGTGTAATTCAATGCTGGTCGGGGCATTAGTCCGCGGAGTAGTTGTTACCTGCAGTATGATTTATAGATTTAATGACGCATCGCCAGAAACGAGAGGTCTGCGTTTGAGTACCTACTGTAATGTAGGTTCCTTCCTGAAACTCAAGCCGCATAGGCCTAGCAAGAACTAAGCAGACCACTTATATTTCAAAGTTATTGCTAATCACGCACAAGTCATTCACTTAATAACGTCTAAAATCATCTGTAGCATCTGAGGCATTATTTTCGAAATATATATCAAATTTATTCTCAGAGATGACTATTGTCTACACGTAAACATATGGACTATAAAGCACGCATAGTTAATTTGCTGAAATTTTATTGCACTCTATATAACCAGGAAAGACGTTACTGTAGTGTACTTCAATAGATTTTATGTTAGTACTTCAGAATTATTGTTGCATGCAAATTGCTTTAAATAAAACAAAAAGCTAAGTTGCACTCTACTAAAGTAACTACAATGTTCTAAATAGATCTAATAACCGTTATATTACTGAGGTAAAAAGACCAAAACGAAAATGTAAATAACAATCAGTTTTAATAAAAGTATAGATATAGGGTTGGGGAATGCAAAAAAAATACATGTATTTTGTGAACAATATGTGTATTGTATAAAATTTAGACATTTAGATAATGTGCTTCGTCGTAACTCTATGTGGCCGTTCTACTGCGCATCATGCCGTCAGGGCTCAAATTAATTTAATTAAGTGTACTGTACTGAAGTTACAGCCTTGTCCGGTCTTTTGTAAATAGTGGGAGAACAATACGAAATAATACTTATTTAAAAAGTTCGAATTTCCTTTGAATTAAAATATTTTATAAAGCTAATCGTTTACTTGTCCGACAAGATACGACGCAGTGCGCCGCTTGGCCTCCAAAATGTGGACAGGGTTAATTAAATCATTCACGTTGGGTCGCGCCCTGTGGGAGCCGTACTGTGCTTATAAAATAAATGAATAACACTCACACGGCAAACCCTAACGTGAAACATTTGTTCATGTATGTTTAGTTGGTATTCAAGAAATTACAAAAGAACAAATCACTAGCTGGGGTCTTGGGTCAAATGTTTGAATTTAGGGTCATTTGTAATTTTATCGTTTGTTTATGCTTGTTATTTGTGTAATTTAGAAGTATTTATGAATCAGGATTTCAGTGTTTACCTATAAATTAATTTTATAAAAAAATAAAGTAACTTTATTTCACTAGTAGAATAATGAAAAGAGTTATAAACCTATAATAAATTAAATTTAATTTATTTACTCATTAACATTTACATTCATAGTAATATACATTTCGTCTTTTGCTTTATCACGTTTAACTTTCTTTCCGTTAATAATAACCCTTGGGGTAAAGTTTCGTTTAAGGGAAATCAGCTATGAAAAAAAACAAATAACAAATAGCATTCAGAGGCCTCTCTGAACACAGAAACATTAAAATTTTCCCGCGGAAATGCGTCATTTCCATTATAAAGGATATTTTGTGGACTTTAGAAAAAGAGAAATCAGTTACATAAAAAATATTGTTTGCTGTGAATTATAGACATTTTTCTTATCACAGAAACGCCAAAATTTTCCCGCGGAAATGAGTCATTTTTATTACCTATATGGACAAAATGTAGAAAAGCGAAAAAATGTGACCAATTTTTATTTTTGAATTCTAAACGTATTTCTGAACACAAAAATCCAAATTTGGTAAACGAAAATGTAACAGAGGAATTGTAGTTGAAGGTCCCTGGGTATTCGGAATGATTGCCGATAACTGAGAAGACTTAAGAATAGTAATTTGTCCCGAAAATAAAAGGGATGCAGGCACGTTAATTTTCCTTTTGAAACAACATGTAGAGAAATGGTCTATTATCCATTCGGATATGTGGAAAGCGTATGAGATTCACTGAATATGGCATTAGATTGTTAACTATAGTGTTAAATTCGTTGCTGAAGACGGTACTCATACCCAACGGATCGAGTCGTCGTAGTCGACTACAATTTTTTTTTAAAAGGTCAACATATTCCACCGGACGAATTTGCAGACCGACTCTGTGAGTACTTGTGGAGACGCCATTGTAAGAAAAACAGTCTAGATCCGATGGATGAACTCATTAATTGTATAAAATTAGAATATGGAGATTTTTCAAATAAATAGTTTCAACATAAAAATCATTATCCGCCACAATATTGCCACAGAAGATACCTTAATTTTTAAATATACAGAATTCTTACAAAGTCACATGATTTGTATTTAACATTTATATTTATATAACAAATATCTGCGAAGCGAGCGCGCCCGGTCCATCGGGTGCGCTTAATTTTAAAAAATGCAACAAATCTACTTACATTTTATAACTTGAATAACATTCGCTTATTCACAAAACTCAAAAAACTAATTAACCGTCGATTATTCACAAAATGCTGAACATGCTGACAAAAACATGAATATGTAAATGATTTTCCTCAATATTTTCCTTAAAAAAAATTCCTCAAATAAAATTATATATCATTAAAGCACAAATTAGTAGTCAAATCAATTATCTAATTATTATTTCAGATTCAGACAGATTTCCCTTGTTCTAAAGTAGAAGGAAAATGGAAATTTTCCGTAAATGTTTACATTTTTACATCAAAGCTGCAATTTTATTAATTTTGTATTTCTAGAGCAGCATGTAATATAAAGACATTTAAAAAAGAAATGTTTGCAATTTTCGGTTAAAATATAATATAAGAAAAATTCGAGTTTTCCGGAAAACGTAACATTTCCACGGAAAAAGAAAATTGGTTATATACTAGTAATCTTGTGTAGAACCTTACTATAGAACAATTTCTTTTGTAACTGATTTTCCTTGACCGAAAGTTGGGCCTAACCCTTGTAGCACTGTTGCCACCATTTTAGGAACGCGCAACATCTGCTGGGTTTGTGAAGAATTTACACAACAGATGTCTCTTCGTGTAAAGAACAACTATATTTTCTTTGGATTTTTCTTGCAATATTAAGTTTGTTAGATGTGGACTCCTCAACATAAATTTCTGCTACAGAAGAGCTCTTCCATCCACTATGCCGTTAATGGCTGTAAGATTAGCACCTTTATTGGCCAATAAAGTTTTTGAGGTGCACTTCATACAACGGCCAGTATATGCTTCTGGATTTGCGATATTCGGGAATGAAGCAACTATTGACGATACCTTCGCCAATGTGTTGATTCCAACAAGCTGAGAAGTACATTTTTGAATTGATGTATCTTAAAAATAATTTGTCTTGTGTTAAGCGAATTGAGCGCAGATAAATATATTTTCTGCATATTTCAACAGCATTCATGCAAAATCCCTTTTTTATAATTGTAGGTTTTCTTGAAATACACGTCTTGGTGTCAGGTATTGAAATTAAGTAGGTAACTGCCAATGTCAGTAATTTTCAAATTTGTCAACGGGCAACAGAAACCTCTATTATTAGTGCAACTTAAAATGATTCAAAGTTCACTAACATGTAAAAGGTAAAGAGATATTTCCTTAATCAATAAATATTTTCAGTTGAAAGCCCGAGTTAAAAATCTTTCAATATGTGCTCTTTCCAATACTGCAGCTTTTTTGCTTTGTATCCTCTCGATTCACTCTTCAAATAAGCAGTAAGCTTGTTATATTTTCCAATATCTATATTTTTGTAGACCTTTATAGTAGCCTTCAACATCGAATACTTCGACCACATATACCTATGACATTGCATATTTTTTCTTCAAATTTAGAAAATACGATAGCATGACTTCTTCATTATTTATTGTCATTACTCTCCATTCGTTAAATTCGGCGAACACTTTGTCGTAATGTTCGCTGGCAATAAATGGAAAATAGCTCAATTATATGAAACCAATAAATCTTGAGTACACACTTCGGTGAGTTATGAAAATAAAATCCAAATATTGTGTATATTAAAAGTGTGTATTTATAATATCAAATCCTAGCTAAGCTTTCGGCTTCAAACAGCCATCATCAGAGCTGATCCTACAATTTAAAAGGGTAAAGAGTCAAGTTATATAAAAAAATTTTCAAAAGATTACTTGCGTTAGGATATCTAGACTTTGACGCAAGTAATCTTTTGAAAATTCTTTATATAACTTCACTCTTTACCCATTTAAATTGTAGGATTAACTCTCATAATGGCTGTTTAAAGCCAAAAGCGCTTAGAGAAGATTTGATATTATAAATACACACTTTTAATATACACAATATTTGGATTTTCTTTCATAAATGGAAAATAGCTTCTTGAGATTCGTTCCACATGAACACAATCACTTTCTTGCATTTTTACCAAATTACGATACAACTGTTTATTAAATAATTGATAAACAATGTACCGTAGCAACCAGTAGGTATAACAAAACCTACCACGTTTCATGAGTACTAAGAAATATCAAGCCGTGCGAATATTTTTTTATCATATTCCAATAATTCTGACTCCACAAATATGATTCTGATGTGATTATGCATAAAACGTTGTATGGCATTCGTGTTTTAATTGTCTTTTAAATTGCACGCTCGAACTACGTTCTCGCGTTTAAACATTCTTGTATGGATAAAATTCTACTTAAAACACATACAATAAATAACTGTTTGTCCTTTGAATTGGAAAAAAGACGGTATTATTAAAAGTTCCTTCGTTTACATTATAGATCCGCTCGTGACAGTTACGGCGACAATGCTGTCGGGTAAGTATAAGATAGATGGTTTTATACTTGAGGTATTTATAAAATTATGCCATCTGATTTCACATTAAACTACTTTATGTAAAAACCCTATCAGAAGTCCGATATATCAGCTCTCTGAGATGAGTGAAAAGTAGCTTTTTAAATTTAGCTCTGTATCTCAAGAATGAAGATGTTTATGAACATTCTGATTGCCGCTTCTTAAGTTTCTCGAAAAAGTAGTCCAGTGTTGTGAAAGTATGTCACTATGGTTTCACTATCATTTGACAACACAAATAATAATTATTTGTGTTGTCAAAGTATTATTGTCATAAGATATCAAACATAGTTATGCTTTCGTTAGCTGGACTATAAGCCAACAGGAAAAAAAACACTAATTTTATAATCATCGACGTTTCATTGTATTACTTCATATTTTCAGGACTCTAGAGAAAATCGAAGAATTTTAGAACACACCAGAAGTGTAAAACCTTTGTCGTTCCTAAATCAACAAAATAAATAGCTCTTGCAGAACAATCTAAATAATAACTTTAAATTTGATAATACCAAAATTATTGGTAAACATAATTACAAAAAAGACTTCTACAGGAAATGATTAATATTAAAAAATATAAAAAAGGTATAAACTAGAAACAAGACATTCAAAATCTAAATGCATATTATTATCTAATAGGCACCATTTTAAAATAAATTTTGGTTTTTAAAAGATATGTCTATATAATTTGTGTATTTGTCGTTTTTTTATTATACCTATAATTGTATTAATTTAAAACAAAATTTAAAAAATATATGAAAATTACTGGTTTTTATGTTTATTTAAATAAGTAAAAGGCATACTGCATTATACAGGGTGTTTCTAAACTATGGTGCCAAATGAATATGACAGATAGAAAATGTCATTTTGAGAAAAAGTTTCATGTAAACATAGGTCCGAAAATAAAAAGTTACAGGGTGATAAAGGTACAGTTTGAGAAACAATTTTTCGCAATAACTTCTACAAAAGTTAGGCAATTTAAATAAATCTTGGTGCAGTTTCTTAGACACTAAAATGCAACAATTTCGTGCAAAAACAATTTATTCCCATCGCCCAGGAGCGGAGAGCCGGGGTAGCTCATAGGATTTTATTATGAAAATTGTCCTTTGCATTTTCGGAAAATTGATCAAATTTTCTGAAAAATAAACTAATATGTCACAAAAAAGGTACTCTTGTTCAATGTCGCCAACATGAACCGTTCTCTTTAAAATTTGCAAAATTTATTGTCGTGCACCCGACAACAAGAATGCTGTAATCAAGAAGGCTATGCTTTATGTGGTAACTGGGTATGGATTTGGTTTGTAAATTTGTTATAACAAATAACATTTATTTAAATTACAACATAACAAAACTACTTACTACAAAAGTTATTTAAGCATATGTTGAAAGTTATCATCTTTAGCTCTAATACATGCTCTATCTCTTTTTAAGAAATGAAAGAGCTTATTCAAAACTTCTTCATTCGTCTTTATTTCATTGAAAGTGTCCGTTATTCTTTGCCTTAAATGATCCTCGTCTTCTATTGGAATTTCATACACTTTAGATTTTGCGTATCCCCAAACAAAAAAATCTAAAGGAGTTAGATCTGGGCTTCTTGGTGGCCATGGCTGAGGAGCATCCCATCCACGACCAATTCATCTATTTGCAAAAATATTATTTAAATGTCGCCTTACTTGTCGAGAGTAGTGAGGAGGGGCCCCGTCTTGCATTAGCCACATATTTCTTCTGGTTTCCAAATCAAGGTCTTCCAAAACTTCAACAAAGTCGTTGTTCAAAAAATGTAAGTAATTTTCCCCATTCACATTTAGAGGAAGTACAATTGGACCCAAAAGTTTATTGCCAATTATTCCCGCCCATAAATTGATTTTAATTTTGTATTGTGAATGTCGCACAACTGTTGCATTTGGATTTTCATCATTCCAGTGATGACTATTTCTTAAATTGAAAATGCCATTTTTCGTGAAACAACACTCATCAGTAAACAACATCGCATCAACACGAACCTTTTCTGATATCCAGTTGCAAAATTGTAGTCGTTTTGGCAAATCTTCAGCAAGCAATTCTTGTACTTTAGTCATATGATATGGATGCAGTTGTTGTTCCCTAGCAATCCTCCATACCAAGGAATGTGGCATATTTTCGGCGAAAGCAATTATTCTAGTGCTTACAGTATAATCTTCATCAAAACGTTAGAGAACACCCTCTTCAGCCCCTGGAGTTCGGATCGTTCTGGGACGGCAAGTGTCATAATGACTTTTTTAAAAGTACCTGTTTCTCTAAGGCGCCGGTCGATGGACATAAACAATTTTCGAGAAGGTATTCTCCTATTTGGATAGGTGATAGGTTTGTTCATATAATCTACTTGCCATTCTTGTATTACAGCCACATTTTCCGTAAATTAAATGCATATCTGCAAGTTCTCCAAAGGTGTATTGTTCTGCCATAACAACTTTTAATGAGTAACGCCAGCTAAATTTTATGCTATCAAAACTTACAATTAACTTTTGACAGGAAAACTGAAAGGTTATTTTAAATTTCATGGCTACTATGATGACGAACTTCCATTGCTACTTCTATCTTGTCGGGTGCACGACAATAAATTTTGCAAATTTTAAAGAGAAAGTTTCATGTTGGCGACATTGAACAAGAGTACCTTGTTTGTGACATATTAGTTTATTTTTCAGAAAATTTGATCAATGTTCCGAAAATGCTAAGGACAATTTTTTTCATAATAAAATCCTATGTGCTACCCCGGTTTTTCGCTCCTGGGCGATGGGAATAAATTGTTTTTGCACGAAATTGTTGCATTTTAGTGTCTAAGAAACTGCACCAAGATTCATTTAAATTGCCTAACTTTTGTAGAAGTTATTGCGAAAAATTGTTTCTCAAACTGTATCTTTATCACCTTGTAACTTTTTTATTATGCATTTTCGGACCTATGTTTACATGAAACTTTTGCTCAAAATGACATTTTCTACCTGTCATATTCATTTGGCACCATAGTTTAGAAACACCCTGTATATTTAACGCATTTTAAAGTTTTTAACTAATGAATAAATGTGGCTCATACTATAGAAAAAAAGAAACCCTTTACAGAATAATTTAATATTTAGAGTGGCCCATAAATCTAAATAACATACCATTAACTGGCATAATATTTGCATTAAGGTAATGGCGGAGTATAATACACGTTATGCAGTATGTACCTGGAAATTTACATTACCCAGCTTTCGAAGGTAACATTTTTATTAAAAATCAATGTTCTATTTCCATATGTGGCTTAACTGAACAACAGTTACGTGGTAATGGCAGGTAGACTGTAGGTATCGGAATGAAATGCCAAACAGAAAATTTGAATAATTCAGCCAACACAAAACTTTTGTTAAGAATACGTTTCCATAATTTAGTTGTTTATTTTTATAGCACTAATGGGTAATGTTATGCAATTTGAAGAAAAATCCCAAATTACTGAATAAATATAAACTATTGATATTGGCTGCTCTATTAAAATACTATTTTGGTTACATATTAGAGTTATTGGAAATTTCTTTAATATCTACTGCCAAACAGTATTTGTGACTAGTATGACTTTATTTATATGCTGTTTTCTTTTAATTTGGCCACAAAAATATAGTTATTGGTTAATATAATTTGTGGATTGGGATTCTCTGATACTTTTGTTCATTTCTCTCAATTTTCGTCAATTTAGTGGTGAATGAGAAAAAGAGAACAACTAAATATTTGGAAAAAAATAAGGATAAGTTTATTTATCTTAATTTCATTTTCTTAAACATGCACGAAACTTTTTAAAAAAGAGAAACATTTTAGAAGGACGGGTATTGCGATTACGACCCAATCTATCAAATAAGGGATTTGTCGACGTTACCTTAATCATACATAAATATGGTCAAGCACTATCCTTATTACTGCTACCTTGATGATACTGAACATATGCGCATGTTTAAATGTCAACATAAGGGAAACCTAACTTTTGCTTAACCTTGCAAGATGTTAAATAACTCGATAGTTAACTTGTCATGAAAAGGGAAAAATATTAAACTATGCATAGTGGACCATAAGCAACAATACACAGAGCAACAGTGGATAAAAATAGTATGATTTAGCTAACTTTACCTTATACCAACTAACCGACATACCTGGTGTCAAAGTTACAAATTTTCTTCTAATTTTTTCGCATAACCATTGACCACATTTTAATGCAGATACGAGATTTGGTATGAGGGATTTCTTGTGTCGATAAATTCAAATGTTTTAACAGATTGCCAGGAACTGGTACAGGGCATTACCTGCGCCACTTTGTATGACTCTAAGGTATCATAAGTTTTTATGCCTCATGTATATTTATTTTAAATGGGTATTCTTATTAACTTCCAGATATTTACCTTCAAAGTTTGCAATGCCTTCGTTTCAAATTATGTATAAGTTTTTCTAAGTAGGATTCAAAACAAAATAATAAAACAGTCTTCAAAATATCGTTTCTCGCCGATCGCGATAAAGGTCGACAGCTTTCAATGGTGTCTACTGCATGTAGAACGCTTCGTGCCTGTGATATTTTCAGTCCGGCATGGAGTAGCGAACGGCCGATAGATGTAGTTAGTTCTACACCGCGTAGTCTTCAAAATTGTTATTTAGTATGTCAAATATTACACTATTGATATTATTATTACGTGCATATAAATATTTAATGCAAATTTAATGCAAAATAAACAACTCAAATGGCTAGTCGAGGATAAATACATTTAAGTACACTAATCCATTTAGCTACAGTTAAAATTTATATTGTTTCATTAACAAGGTGCTGTGAGAAACATTTCCTATGTAATTTGTTCCTAAGCTTGTCCTCTAATAATTTGTTCTTCATAGCGCTTACGTTTTATACTATAGAGACATTCATGGTCACAAATCTTTAAAATAACAAAATTTTGTCAATATTTTCTATGATTTTATGCATGTGACATCAAATTTACGTGCATACTGCTACCACGCGACATCACGTTACACCACCCGACGTGATGAAAATCTAACAAGGGGGGATTTGCGACACGTCGGATGGCATGGCGTGGCGTAGCATGGTGTAGCGTCAGAGCAGTGTGCACACAATATATAAAAATACATAAGAATACACGGTGTCAGATCCTTCTGACGTATCACATGGCGTGGCATCAGAGTAATGTGCCCCCGGCTTATTTTAGCAATTTGCGCCCAATGTTTTTGAGTAAAACATTGTTTTTAGATGAACAGTACCATGTACAGCGTGTCCAAGCATTAATACGACACGTGTACGGATTGGACGAGAAGGACCGGTATTATGAGCGCCATAATCTTCTGATTTTAAATCATTTGGACTTATTTTTGTGGGCATATTTAAAAAATGAAGTATATTGCACCGAAGTGAATCCTATGATTTACGCAGATGTATCATAGCTGCTGTCAATAACTGACAAGTTCAAAACGCATAAGAAGCAGAAACATTTGTGTTAGTTTGTAGAAACTTTGTAAGACGGGCCTAAAATGTTGTAACATCAGATATGTCAAACTATTTCACTAATTAAAATCATAAATTCATTCTAGTAATAATTCATTCAATAGTAGCGAAAGCAGTTGAATTTGCTGTATCAAAATGTAGAATGTAATTTACTTCTTTCCTTGGGAATTTCTTTCAATTCTTTGTGCGGTCGCCAATTATACGCCATATTAGGTTTTACACAGGGTTCTCAGCGTCAGGAAAACCTGAAAAACCTGGAAATGTCAGAATTTGAACTTTGTCAGAAACGTCAGGAAAGTGCCAATAATTGTCAAAAATCAGGGAATTTTTATTGTCGCCAGGAAAATTTCTGAATGCTACTCATGCCGTCTCTAAATTCTCTATTAAATGAACGCACCCAGTTGCCTATTTCTGTTTGTTTTAATCACACGTACCCGCAGATTGATATAAAGAAACATATATATCTGGAGTGTATAGCTGTTTTTTATACATATTCATCGCCTGTTTCAAGACGTATTCAATGGTGACGTTACTTATGTAATGCACCAAGAAAATGTATAGTTTCAAAACGTAACGTCATTAAATATTTGTTTCTCTTCAACATCACACTCACACTTTTTGATTATTGTTTATACAATTTATTTATAACAAAGCTACACTAGATTTGGATTAAAATAGAACGATTATTAGAGGCAGAAATTATTAACAATATATTTCTTGTTCATGTTTTTGTATATATATTTCGAAAATGTGTGAGATCTGCAACAAAAACATGGAACTGATTTTAGCAACTGCAAACCAAAAACAAATAATTACCTACATGTTCGTGTGAGTGACAGGTTTAATGAAATTTGGAGAGAAAAGTAATTGGATTATGCTTTTGTAATGTAATTTAAGATGTCTAAGAATACGTTATACATACAATAATCCACAACCAATTCCTTTTAAATAAACAAGATGAGATATATAAAAGTATCAACGAATTTAAACATAAAATCTGAAAATTTAAATCACACCGATTTTGAAATCTCTATCTAGCAACTGCTGCATAGAGCATCTAAAAAGTTCAAACAGGGCTCAGTGGACGTTTTAAACACGGTTTAAAAAGCGACCTGTGTGACGTTACTGTTTCAGTGCAAAAATATAGTGTTTTGAACCGATTTGAATACATTTAATGACAAAACCAGCTTTAGCTGTTCTTTGTATAGCTGCTTGTTCACTAGTAAAATCTATTTTTATTGGTTTTTGTTGTATTATTTGTTTATACATATTTCTATTAGATCTCTTAAATATATATTATAGGTATACATATTTCTATTAGATTTCTTAAATATTTATATTTGTTAATATTTGGATCGGTCAGTGGTCGCGCGGTTTAAGGCGTTAGTACTTGAATCGAGGTGACTAGACGGAGTTGTTTCGAGCCCAGCTGCCGGTAGACCGTATATAAGCTATATTCGTGGAGAGGATTGACACCCTCTCTGTGGGTATGGTAGGGTGGAATAGTGTTAGCTTGGGTCAATGTGAGAGATTGATGCCGGTTGATATTTGACTACCCCCCTAATTAATGAGGTTTTCCAGGTTTTCCTCATTCCTGCACTGAATAGTGGTTAGGGCCTACCAACGTAAGTCGTTCCTGGGCGCAAATGCAGCCTGCTTAATAATAATATGCCGCCCCCTCTCCCGCACAAGTCTCCGACTTCTGGGCTAATCCCTGTGATTAGAATGAGGGGTAGAGATATTATTATTATTTGACACAGTACAATATGTTGCAATGACTGAAATAAATATTTCTATTAAAATTAAATATCCATGTCACTTATTTGTCATCGAATGAGCTCATTTATGCCATATCATTTGACTTGTTTTTACTTTGGTTTAAGTTTTAAAAATATGATATTTTGTATGCTTTTGTAAGGGAATCTTAAAAAGTATGTCAGGAAAACCTGGAAATGTCAGGAATTTGGCTCTGAAAATTGCTGAGAACCCTGTTACAGTGCACCAGTTTCCAGTGCCGTGCGTAATGGTTTTTAAAATCATTTGTGAACTGCTCTTTGATTTTATTTTCACAAAATTGTATCTGTAAGAGTACCCTGTACATCCAAAACATTTTTTTAGATAAGTTCTGCATCACTTTATATCAAAAATTAAATATTGATCAGGTATTCGGAAGCAATTCTGGAAATTCATGCAGGCTTTTATTATGTCAAAATTTTAAAAAGCACAGTTTCATTACAGGGTATTTCATTTGGTCAAAATTGTGTGCTTTTTCTGGATCTGCAAAATATGATGATATAGTGTTAAATGTCTTCCTTTAAAACATAACCGTCAAAGTCAAAAGCACTTTATTCAAGAACAGTGAAATTTTTAAGCAAGGGTCGTCATGACACCCTGCATTTTTAAAGTCAAAAATGATGTACAATTTATTTCCGGAAAAATACATTCTTAAGATTAATTCAAATAAATATTCTACGGTACTATTAAGGTAGTGTTCTGAAATGTTTAAATCCGTTTTTCGCGGAAACGGAGCACTTTATCGAAAGAAATAAAGAGTATTTTTGTATGGGAAATATTATTATCATATGTTTGCTTCTGAATTTGAAAATATCGACAAGCAAAAAATTGATGATCAATTCAATTTTATGATGCCTCTTTTAGGAGAGTGTATCTCCCATAGGAAGCTTTCTCGACCCATGTTTGTAGGAAAACAATATTCTTATTTTTTCCAACAAAATCAAGTAATAAATTATTCCGCATTAATTATAAGACACCCTGTATATCTACCTTACTCAAAACTGTTCAAACTTGCTGCTTGTAATATCATGTTTCCGTTATTGTATCTCTCTCGTCTAGTTAAATAATTATAACTCTGTAAATTGGTAAACTTAGTTGCACCTTAGGCTGTGAAAACTTTAATTTTACCCCAACTAGTATCACATAATTGCAAATCGACAATTATATCTGCTCGCTTTCTAGTACAATCGTTAAAAGTAAAATGAAAATAATTTTTTTGCAAAATTATGATTTTTTTTCACTACAAAACTGACAATATTTTCTGCAACTTTCAGGCTGAACAAGATCAGAAATAAAAAAAACTAATTTTTTCCCCGTTAATCAACACATTTTGCATATAACATTTTTTCCACAACAAGTACGATTTTTTTTAATTACTGCTATATTTAATATCGTCGTTCTTATTATACGGAACTAACTATCAGCATTGTATAAATATATCTTGCCATTTGTAACCAATAAAAATGATCTGTAACACTTTTTTATCTACAAGCATTACATTCAGAGGAGTACACATCCGTTTAATAAGCTTTTAATGATATACAGGGTGTCCGGAATATGAGTGCCGTAATTTTAAGGACTTATATATCTGACTAAAAGCAATAAAAATACTCTTATGAAAAAAATGTCTAAAACGAATAGTTTGTATAGAAATACATTTCAAAAATAAAAATACAATTGCAATAATATGCAAAACTATGTTACGAAATTACAAACTAAGATACAATTAAAAGGTAAAGGTTAAGTAAAAGTGCCTATAAGGTAATTTGTTCATAATTTGATTTTTGGATCAGTCTTAATGAAGTAAACAATTGAAGTTTCTGAGAATCTTGTTAAAACTGTAACGTTCTGTAACGTTCGACAACGTTGCACTGTCAGGCTGCTTCTGACAACATAAACGTAATATTAGTCATAATGGTGCGTACAGCTAGTGCAATTCATTTTTGTCTACATTTTCTTTGATGTTTGTGAGTGTACATATTAAAATATTTAACAATTTACAGTAACCATAACCAGCTGCATGGCATGTTAATTTAGGGTGAATGTAGGCAAAACTCTTTGGCTGCGAGACGTTTGTATAGTAAACGCTTCTTGCAAGACAAAGAAGTCATTTTAGACACTTGTAACTATTATTATTCAATGTTGTGAAAAGAGCTTTAAGAAAACCATTCACAGTAAGTACCCATGTTTAGGTGTACCTATTTGTAATTATTATGTATAAATACATAACAATCTTAGGATAGTATGTGAGCGACGTTGTCACATATTCAAGACCTGTTTGCTGTCATAATTCTGTTACCGTTAGTCAGAGAAAAAAAATATGTTTTGTTTAATACAACTTATCATATGGCACTCATATTCCGAACACCCCTAAACTAAAATTTTGCCATACATATTTTCAACCATAACAACAACAAAAAAGGAATTTTAGTAGGACGGAGAGTAATTTTTTAAATTTAAAAGGTTTCATAGAAATTTTAATTAATTTCTGAAATTAAAATCTGCTGGTCACAAATTTTTCAATAACACATTTTAAATTCTGTTATTGTTTATACCTATATTAAAATATTTAATCGAATGGAATTTATAAACATATTTGCAGTCCGTTCTGTGTCAATTTTACACAAGTAAGATTAAAAATAATGAAAAGTGTTCAGTTGCGGAAAGATGACTATTAACTATATGATTATTTCCCCTTGCTTTCTCCCAAGGAACTAACCAATAAGACTTAAACTGTTTCAATATTGCAAATATTTGCAAATATGAACAACGGGCACCAGTTTCGGTACGAGATCGGGCGTCATCGACGCATAACAACCTGGAAAATCACAGTGATATTCCGGGTTGTCATGCGGTGATCTTGGTAACTGGTCGCTATTAGAACAGACTCAGGCGCGATGAAGCTTTTGCGGAGTCAGCATTGAAGATGCCAACAGTGAAGAGTGGCGAAACGTTTGAAAGCATGGGATGCGACCAGTTACAGAGGCGGCTACGGGACGCCTCGGAAGACCTCCATTATCCAAAGAACGGCTCCAATGATAGCAGTCATAACACCAACAATAGGAGCTGAAATCAGTATATATGGCGGGCGCAGATACGGATAGTGGGTCTATCCCCACATGCCTAACCCGAGAACAACCAGGGCAGGTCAAAGAATCCCGGCTAATACTAGGAATATGCACTTTAATTCTGTTTTTGGCAGCGACCAGTTACCGAGGTCACGGTATAACAACCCGGAAATCACTATGTATCAAATAATGATCAGTTAAGGGTTATTTTTCAAACTAAGTTTGCCTAACCAAAAAATCTCACACTGTCGCAAAATATCCAACTAAATTAAAGAAAAACTAGAATTATGGCAAAAATAAATAACTAGGCCTATAACGCTATCGCAGATCAAGGACCTTATAGTAATCCCTCAATAAGAAAATGAAAATCAATTGATTCCTTTAAGTTCCTTACATCCCCGTTTAAACTGAATGTATCAGCACATCTCCTTACGTCTTTAATTTATGATTACAAAGGATGTAAGCGTAACGCTGTCTCGCTAAATTTAGACCAGACAGAAGGGAGATTATACGACAGTTCTTTAACAGAATATCGTCAGTTTGATATAAAGGTAAACATTTTAAATTGAATTTAAAATCGAAATTAAAACTTAGTTGAACTAAGCATTTATCGTCGAACAGATGATGTTTTTAAGAGAATTATAGTAATGCAATATTTATTTATGTAACTAGGGTGCGAAATAGCAGATTACGGCCTGTCGTGTAAAGATAGAAGCTAAAGGTGATAGGGCACTAAGCACATGCAATTAAAGCTAATCGCTCATTTGTCTGGGAAGCGCCGTGCGGCGGTTTTGTTGTAAATGAGAATGTTGAGCTGCGCCTTGAGGATGTGTACAATTACTCGTATTTTGTATATTTGATTATGTGTTTAAGTTGTACGTAATATATTTATTGAAATAAAATATCCAACGGACAGAACCCATTTACAGGATGAGTTGACTGTTAAAAAAATAAAATAAATAAAAACATGAATACAAAGTCATAATAAAACACTGAAATGCAAATACAAAAAAATATGTTATAAATAAGATTTGAGAACATATAAGAAACATGTGCATCAGTATAACAATGAATACAAAAATAAAAACAAATTGATAAAGAGTAGGACACTAAAAGGTTTGCCGAAAAGCTGCTTTATGTCACGAAGTGTATGTACATGATAAAATATCTAAGTTTCTTTCTACTTCATGATAGTTACTTAAAATTTGGTGCATGGGGATTTAACTAATATATTTATACGAGCATGTGGTATGGCAAATAAACTGCTGAACCGACTATTAGATATCGGCACTCTAAAATTTAGGCAAGTTAGTAAATAATATTGGAGTGAACATTTCCAGCCACGATTTACCATGTGTCATAAATCGTGGCTGGAAATATGTGGGTAACTTCAGTCCAATGTAAATAATCTGATTTAATAATGTAACGAATAATTTTAAAAAGAATTACTATAGAATGCAACCGACGTATAGAGATAAGGCTATGTAATTGAAAATAGTTATAGAATACGTTTTGCGGAATACCTCTAACAGGATAGATACCATGGAAATGCTGCAGAAAAAAAAAACGCTCTGAACCTTTTCAAGCGCAGAAGTATGACATTTATAAATTGGGCTCAATAAGACGTAGCAGTATTCAAGCTTTGATATAATAAATGTAATATACAACAGGCGAAGAGTGGAATTACGAATAATAAAGCCAAGGTTTTTGTCTGCCTCCGGTATGCAAACATTCATATACCCTGCAAACCTAAGATTAAAGTCAAATAAAATTCCTAGATCTTTAATGACTTCAGGTCTCTCAAAAATATCACAGTCAATCTTATAGTTAAATAGCGAACGTCATACCACCGATAGACATTACTTTTCACTCCGTTTACTGGTAGCTTATTTGTAACATACCAATTGTTAAATTTACAAAATCTACTTTGCAAATTTTCGCAGTCCCTACAACAGTCAATTCTAGAAAATAATTTTATATCATCGGCATATAGAAGGTAACATTTAGGTAATTGACTATCGATAATATACAGGGCGGCCAAATGAAAACGAAACAGCCATTTTCAGGAACTGCGACAAGATTGTGGAAAAACGCTCAGACCCGTCGATTTTAAATTAAAGTGGGACATTCTTTGCTGGTATTTTTGACTCCGCCACTTTCACCCCCAAGCAAGGGTAAACATCACACCAAAATATTTAAATGGCATTGGGGGTTGAGTAATATTTATTTTGAAAGCTCATACAATTCTTTTTACAACAGACTTTAAATTTTATAATAATTTTACAATTAAAAACTGTTATTGTCGAGGTTTGAATTTGAAACCATTTTGCAACAAAGCACAAAGATTTTATCAAAGCAGGCCAATCTTTTTGAAATTTTGCACGTCTCCATAATTTACCGTTCTGAACAACTTTTTCATTTTGCTGTATTATCAGTAGAAAAGGTACTTTACCTGAAACGATAACAGTTTTCAATCGCTGCACTGAATATTTCAAATACGATTATTTCAAAAATGGTTCATCCTAACGATTTCAACAAGGTATACCTTTGTCAGATATAACAGGTAGGAGAATCGATTGTTTCAATAGACAGATGGATACACTAAACAGCAAAAAAGTTCTGACATTTAATAGAAACATGTTGTGCCATAAGTGGCGCCCTCTACTAGTGACGTCAAAATTATTAAAAAATTCTTATTTGCTGTGCCAAAAAAGATAATTCTGCCAATTTTGTTTTTAATACTCCGACAGGTTTCAAAGTTATTGAGATACTTCAAAATAAAATTTTAGCATTGAACGCCCTGTATTTTTGAAACCAGCAACATTCAGATAAGGCATATTTGACTCAATCGACTTTTTTTGGTAACCAGTATCTCTAGCTCCGAGATTTCCCAACGTTTCACACACTGTATAACATCTGAGACCGGGCCACTCACATCTCAAAGTGTTGTAACAGACTACAAATTTTCAAAACAATCGCTCTATACGATCTTAAAATATGGTAAAAAATCGAAACCATTTTTGCAACTTTAACACCTTGTAAAATGAAAAAGAGCAACAATTGAATAAGGCATGTTGGATTCATTCGCTTTATTTTGACGTTGACAATCTACTCTTAAGCTATGTAGCGTTATTAATGACTCACTCTGTATATCTCATTTTATTTGATACATTCAGAGAATTATTAAATAATATTCTTAACTTTTTAAAGACCTGTGTTTTGGTAATGACGCATTTGGGGACTCGCATTTGCATAACTTTTCTCTTAATTGAATATAATTTTGGACATCCTCTATATTTTTATATTCATAAATGTCACGATAATGCTCAAATGATTAAAACTATAATACCTATTAACTACAATAAGTATTTGTTAAACATATAGTAAATTAATACTATTAAAAGTATCACAAGTGACTTATATTGAAAAAAATATTAAGGATTTTCTAAAATAATAATATCTCTACCCCTCATTCTAATCACTAGGATCAGATCAGACGTCAGAGTGTGTGTGGGAGAAGGGACGGAGGCTACATTTACGCCCAGGAACAATTTACGTTGGTAGGTCCTCACCACCACTCAGTGCAGGAATGAGAGAAACCTGGGCAACCTCATTAATTAGGGGGATGGTCAAATGCACACCGGTATCAATTTTTCACATTGACACAAGCCAACATTCTTCCACCCTGCCATATCCGTAGAGAGGGTGCTAATCCTCTCCACAAATATAACTGATATATGGTCTACCGGCCGCGGGATTCGATCCCAAGGCGGACCTGTCACATCGATTCATGTACTGACACCTTAAACTGCTCGATCACCGACCGACCAAAATATTTCGAGATTTTAAGATACATAAATTGACATCGATAACCATATTGCTATACACCAGTACAGCGTGCCCCAATTTCGTTGTAATTGTAAGATATCTCGAAAACTACGAGAGATAGATGGATGCGACTGTCACAATACTTGGCTTCTTTTTCGAGAAACTAAAGATGCCATAATCAGAATTTTTATTCTCTTCGTATTTTGAGATACAGTACAAAATTAAAAAAAAAACTGCTTTTAAGGAATTCTTCGTAAATATATTAGAGAATTAACTTATATGTCGGAACGGTGTTTTGTAGCGTATTTCTTTTACAGGGTGTTTACAGGCTGTCTCTTTTGAAATATCACCTAAATTTACAATTTTTTAAATAGAACACTCTATATATTTATAAATGATACTGCAGGAAACAACTACTCCGCGGACTAATGCCCCGACCGGTATCGACCGGTGTTTCCTGCAGTATTATTTATATATTTAATGGCGTGTTGCCCAGGGCGGCTATTCTTCAGTTCGTGAGAAGTAGTAAATTTCTCAAGAGAAGAATAAAATATCACTTCATCGATATTTCCGTGATGTTCTCTGGTTCACCGAACAAGTATTCTTGAACGTTGTGAAAATTAAAAATTATGAACAGAGCGCGAGCAGAGTTGCCATGTTTAATGTTGATTTCTACCCTATGAAAAGCGGAGCTCGCGTCACGTGATGTACTGTCACACCGTTTTTGTCTTGCTTCGTCTCATCTATCAACCTTTCTACTTAACCTAACATTTAAAAACATTGAAACTTCGGATTTTTTAACTTTAACTGGGTTTGGTAGTAGTATCTTATCCACAAAATATATATTTTATATGTCTTATTCAGCTAGGTGGTTTGATTTGGAGATAATGGAGAAAGTAATAAATAAACGTACTAGTGCTGCAAACAAAGCCCAAAAGCAAATGTTAGTGGAACTTGTTCAAGCAAAACCAGAATTATTAAGTGGAAAATTTACTATAGACTTTTCTAAGAAGATGGGTGAAATGATGTGGAAAGATATAGCGACACAGTTAAACAGCGTTGCTGGAGGAGCGTTGAAGGAATGGTTTCAATGGAGAAAAGTAAGATATTCCATACATTCTTCCTGACAAAGATTTTCTTTCCCTTTCTAGACATGGCAAGACTTAAAAAAATACAAAAGCAAAGGACAGCAATATAAGGCAACATGCAAGGGGTACTGGTGGGGTCCTCCTATTGATGAACAATTATCTAATATTGAGAAGAAAGTTATTAACATTATGGTTCCTGCGTCTATAACTGGTAATCCTAGTATTGAGGAATCATTAGTTGACTTCCAATTTGAAGATGTGGTAATACTATACCTATATTATTGTATCTGAAGTCTTTGCTACCTATGGCTAAGGATGGTGAAAATATAGAAGGGTTTTTGAAAAAGTGAAGCAGTATCTATGCTTATTACCTATATTATGTTGCCATAATAATTTTTATGTATTTCAGGAAAATATTAACTTTCAGAACAATGTTAGTTATGTACAGAACGAAATTGTTGTTGTAGAAGACAAAGTATTAAACGAGCTCAATACAATGAATATACCTGTAGAAAAGGCAGCAGAAACGGCTCTAAAAAGGGAATCTACAAGGATAAAGACACCTAAGCAGAGAAAGAAGTTTGTGTCCAAATCAACTCGTCTGGAAAAGTCTCTAGGACTCTCCAGTCAGCTTGTCGATCATACTAAAGAAAGAAGTGAAGTTATTAAGATGTACTACAAAGAAAAATTGAACTTGTTGAAGCGAAACATAGAAAATAAAGAAGGGTATCGAAGAAAAAATTGTGCCTAGAAGAGGAAAATATCAAAACAAAAAGGAGTTGTGCCAAATAGTAGCAAATTTAGCTGATTGTCTTCACGACATATTTTAATTACATTTCTAATATCAAATCTAATATTACAGTATTTATATTTTGGTACTTGGCTGTGACCACATTGAAATTGCCATCCAAGTTCCTTAGTTAACTTTAGTATTAATGTCAAAATAAGTAAACAACTACTTTTAAATTTTGAAAGTTTCATTTATTAGTCATAAATTCCTAAATATACATTTTGTAAGGTATTTAGCCAAGATATTAGCTAACAAAATTATTTAAAAAAATTAAATTTTCTATTATAGATTAATGAAGCTATTAGGGCTATTGCCACCTAAAATCAAGGTATGCAAAATAAACCAACCTAATAATTGAGTGAAATGAATGGTAGTTTTTAAATTCAAATATTAAAATAAAATTTGTAAATTATTTTGAAAGGTAAAATCAATCTCAAAAATGAAGTGGTATAAAAACTTTGACACCAAAATTGCAAGACTTCATTTGATGGAACATTTCTAAACTATTTATTGGGATTGATTTATATTAGCTCAATATTTTAAAATAATTAAAAAAATTGTGCTAATAAAAATATTCAGAAATAAAATTTAAAATATAAATATGATTAAAGATAATAATTTTCTGCAATATGCTGCTGTAATCGTCTTGCAGCAACAAGGTCTGGATTGACTCTTCCTCCAACAGCATCCTCAACATTTTGTAAAGGAACATTCATGCCAAAATCAGCTTGTTCCATTTCTAAGTCTATTTCAGGTTCCGGTATGTTATGTTCTAAGCACACATTGTGTAAAACTATACATGCGTTAACAATTTTAGCTGCTTTTACTGGAGAAGAATGCAGTACTCTATGCCGTAATAAACACCGGAACCTGTTCTTTAGTACACCGTTGCACCGTTCTGAACTACACCTAATAGACATGAGTGTATTATTGAATCTGTCCTCGGGAGTGCCTGGCTCAGGGTTCCGAAGAGGTGTTAATAGCCATGGCCTTAATGGATATCCTATAAAAATTATTTACGTTTTTTTAAGGTGTTTAGCCAATAAATTAAAGTAATATTATAGTCAATAGGTATTTCATTTCAATAAATATTTTTTAATTTAATTTCTAAGTATCTTGAAAACAGGACTGTAAGCAGCCAGCTTTATCCAAGGCGGCCAAGTGAAATCTTGGGGGTTCTAAAACAAATGTGTTTTCATACAGAGCGACTTAAAAAAAAGCCCCTGGCTAGAGTCCCGTTCGAAAACAATATAGTATAACAAATTGCTTTGCAATAGCTGTCAAAAAAAAACTGTAAAAGACTGATATAGATTATTCTAAATAGGACATTAGTATAATGTATGGTAAATATGCATTTTGCAGTGAATATCAATTAGATAATTGTTTTTACATTGATGTAGGTATTTTTAAACAACAGGAGTTTCAACTTCCAAATTATAACTGAGAATTTCTTGAGAAAATGTATAAATTACCAGATTCCCCAGAAGAAAAAACTATTGTCCTGATATCTCCGATAAATTTGCTCCATAGTATTGGACACTTCAGATTCCCTCCAAATATGAGAATCATGAGTGCTTCCTGGAAACCGTGCATTGACATTCATGACTTTTAAATTGTCATCACAAATCTAAAAAGTGTTAACAGTTTTTCTTGTTACAAAAATATCTGCTATTACCAATTGAACATTAATAGAGTGGTAGTTATTCCGGTTAACGTACACATGCTCAGGATGTAGAGGATCATTTCCAGGAGGAGTTACTATTGCTACATGGGTACAGTCAATGCATCCGATGACACCTGGGAATCCATATTTTCATAAAATCTATAATATTATGTATGTATTTTACAATGCAAAAATGTATTATTTACAATATTACCTGGTTCTTAAAGTGTTCAGCTGTTGCAAATTTCTAGGAAAATGAACCCACTGATGAAAAATTTCAGGTTGCAAAAGGGCATTACATACTTCATCCACAGAGCGACTTACTGTGGCTTGGCTTACAGCTGTGTAACTGTTGGTTCCAGTTATTTCTTGGTAGCTGCCATGGGCAAAAAATCTCAAGGCAATCAATACCTAAAAAAGATGATAAGACATTATACAGGGGTAGGTATGGTCACATCTACCTTACGTTCTACAGAAATTGCTGAAGACCTTGAAGGAGCCTCTATAAATGGTGTTACCATGTTAACAACCTCATGTACCAAATCTTTTGAAAGTCTAAAACACTTTCTGAACTTGGTTTCAGACAAAGTAAACGGATTCTGCATTTTCAGTACTTGACGTTGCCCAACATCTTGTTCAACTGCGTCTTCTAAGTCACCAAACACTAATGCTGCCCCTAGTACTTCGTCCAACTCCATAGTTAACTATCTTTTTGCTGAAAATGAATTTTATAATAGCTAAGAACTTCACTTCCAAATAAATTATTATTTATTACTTCTTACTTTATGAAGATTGTTTTACCAGTCTACTTACTATAATAAAATCCTCTTGTGAGGTTACATTTGCAAAAGTCAAATGCATGTTTCTCACGAAACTCTACTTCTCTTACAAAACAGTAGGAGAAGCCACATCTCCCACAACTATGTGAAGTGATGAACGAATTGTGTTCAAGAATATCAATTTGTAGTTTGTCACGAGAACTCCGCCCACTTTCTCATGAGAAGCGTGTTCACACATCTGAAGAATAGCCGTCCAGGGCGAGAGGTCTGCAGTTAAGTACTTGCTGTAATGTAGGGCGCTTCCTTCAATTCGAGCTGCTTATGTCGAGCAGGAAGTAGCAGGCCCCCTATATCTCACCTACACTCGGTTTATATGTGAACATACATGTAAAGGAACATTCAGTTTAATTGTCGGTCATGTCACCTATGACATAGTGACGAAGGCTAACAACCCCGATACCGGTCTATGTCTGGTGGGGTGGCCAACAAGGGTTACTGGCTGTTCACATAAATACTGCAGGTGTAATTCAATACTGATCGGGGCATTAGTCCGTTTAGTAGTTGTTTCCTGCAGTTTCATTTATAGATTTAATACGCGTCGCCCAGTGCGAGAGGTCTGCGTTAAGTACCTGCTGTAATGTAGGTCGCTTCCTGCAAGTCGGGCGACTTCGGCCGAGCAGGAAGTAGTAGATATCTCACCCTGTATATTTTTATGCTATTCAATTGTATTATTTTTTCCTTCATAATTATACAGGGTGTCCCGAAATTATTAGGAGACATAGCAAGAGTAGATTTCTTACATTAAAATAATGCGATTAAGCCAAACTTACCTTGGTCCATTTGTGGCTAATAAAGTTAAAATTTTGAATTCGAAATTCTTAAATTTCTTAGAGTTTTCAATTCTTTTGAAAATTTGGATTAGGGGGTTTTCTGGAACAAGAAAAACGGATCCGTACTTAATTTTGCTGTAGACGCTAGAGGGCGCTCTTGGTTGATAAAAACTGGTAACTTTTTTATTAGCCACAAATGGACCAGGGTAAGTTTGGCTTAATCGTATTATTTTGATGTACTCTTATGTGCCCCATTAATTTCGGTACACCCTGTATACAAGGTGTCCCTTGATAGGTGAAATGAATCTTGTAAGAGACAAAAAATATTAATGTTGAAAAGTGTTTTTCTGTGATTCAACTCTGCCTGTTTAAAATATATAATTTGTCATGATTTCAAATCCGTAAAATCCAGTAGGTGTTGGAAATTTGGAAAAAACTGTTTTTTTTCATCAGTAAAGTGCTGTTCCTGTTTGAGATACAACAAAATGTTATTAAAAATGTTTGTCGAAATGGAAAACCTGAGTATGTGTGCAAAATTGAAACGTCTTAAGCCTCAAGATTTTTTTGACCGATTTTCAGATTTTTCGCTAGTAAAGTGTCGTCATCTATATGAGATACGATAAAATATTATTAAGAAAAAATTGCCAGAATGAGGAATTGAAGACATGCGCAAAATTGTGGTATCCTATGCCTTCTTTGAGAAGAATCTGAAATCAAGCAAAAAAAAAAACAAAACAGGGCCAGTACATTGAAATTTTTCAAACATACTCAGATTTTTCTTCAATGAGAAACATTTCTTAATGACATTTTGTCGTATCTCAAACCGAAACAGCACTTTACTAGTAAAAAATCAGTTTTTTCCAAATTTCCAAAGCTTACTGGATTTAATAGAATTGAAATCATGGCAGATTTTGTTTCTTAAACAAGCAGAGCTGAATTATAGAAGGTCATTATTCAAACTTTTTTTACTCTTACAAGACGTTTCACTTTACGGAGACATCCTGTTACTGTTGCTATTCCATATTGGGTCAAAAAACGTTGAAAAAATTCATATTGAGGAGCGCATAGTTAGCCATGCATTTTTATATTATTATCCAAAATTTGTTCACGAATTCATTCACTTTAATAATTCTAAAAATATTTTATTTTTATAATTCAAAAATTTTTTTTTTTATTTGAAAATAAACAGAAACAATTATACAAAAATAATAATAAGAAGAAAATTAGTTGACAGTATCTCTAGGTATCAAAACTGTTGAAAATTATTTACTATTAAAAAAATATTTTGAAACTGTTCAAATATTCCTCTAGTGAAGATATTAAATGTAATCATGAAAATAACCAGCAAATTATAAAATAGGGATAATTAGAAGGGATTTAAATTTTTTCAATATTAATCTTAACACATATCGTAATATTATTATTGTATAGTATTATTAATAATTGTGGTGCTAAAGATCCGCTGAATATAACAGAAAACTATAGAATATTTATTATACAACTTCATTATTTTAACAAATGTTATTTTCTATAGTTTTATTGGGTTTTTTGCCACACTTCTGAAGAAATAATAAAGATTAATTAAATAAGCTCTTGCGCCAAACGGAACAGTCAAGGGTTATTTTTGAAACTAAGTTTGCCTAACCAAAAATATCACACTGAAAAAAGCAGATAAGTAAAAGATAACAAAAATCACATCACTATCGCGCACTTCCCTATTAGTGACGTTTCGAAAAACTCATACAATTAAAATTCCTTACATTCCTATATTATCAGAAAAGTTAAGAAGAATCGGTAATAAATTTAATATTCGAACAGTTTTTCAAACAACTAATACTTTACGATCATTTTTGTCTAAAACGCGTCCAAAAAATGATATACAAAATTCAAAAAATTGCATCTACAGTATACCTTGTGAATGCAATAAACATTATGTTGGGGAAACGTCTCGGCCTATGAACGTTAGAGTTGAGGAACATAAAAATTACATAAAAAGACGGGAATTTGAAAAATCCAAAATTTGCGAACACGCTTGGGAAAACGGTCATTTGATTCAATGGGGTTCGGCAAAAATTTTAGAAAAGGAAGATAACGCAACAAAAAGAAAATTAAAAGAGACCGCGATTATTTTGTTGAACGGAGATAAGTGTGTGTCTAACTGTTCAGTTAACATCGATCATTGTTGGCTACAGTTGTATCAAGAAGAAGTAAGTAACAATAAAATAAAAATCATTTAACATCTCTATGGAAGCAGATAAACAAATTTTAAACTGTCAACCTTGACATACGTTTACAAATTTTACTACGATTTTGAGAACAAAAACAGAGAGTTTTTCGAAACGTCAATAATACGGAAGTGCGCGATAGTAATGTGATTTTTGTTATCTTTTACTTATCTGCTTTTTTCAGTGTGATATTTTTGGTTAGGCAAACTTAGTTTCAAAAATAACCCTTGACTGTTCCGTTTGGCGCAAGGGCTTATTTAATTAATCTTTATTATTTTTCAGAAGTGTGGCAAAAAACCCAATAAAACTAAAGAAAAACTAAAATTATGCCACAAATAAATAGCTTCAGACAATATGTTATTTTCTAAACATTTTTACTAAGGTAGAGTTCATGAACCAATTTTGTCTAATTAAGTATACAGGGTGTCTTGCAAGTCATTTCAATAATTATAGGAGAAGATAGAATACTTGATTTTGAGTCGATTGAAACAAATATGCCTATATATCAAGTGTTACAATATTTGTGATAATAAATTTTTTAATATTTTTTAATTTAACTGTGCTTTTCTACAATAATTATTAAAGTATAAAAGAGAACCATACATTTTTATAACAAATGTTTCTATACTTTTTTATTTATTACTGCACTTGAAAAATAGTGAAACTAGCATTGGAATAAGTGTATTAATCTTGATATTATTACAACCTTCTTTCTGTGTAGCGATATATTTTATCTACGTTTCAATCGTTTCAAAAGATACCGATGTGTATATAATTTATGAAAAGCTTTGGTTAGAAAATCTGAAATAAGCAGAAAATATTAAGTGCGAATACAAACGTACGTACAAATCCCACACAGAAAAAACGATTGTAACGCTTTCCGTCATAAAAAAGTAAAATAAATTGCTTTGTATTATACACTTGTTCAGAATGGTACTTGATTTATGCAAATCATATTTCAACATTCTAGAAGTGCTTTTCGAGTATTAAGGTATTCCACGAATACAGAAGCTGCTTGAGAATTTGATTTAGTACGTAGATTAAATCAGTGAATGTGGTGATAGAAATGTAAAAATCTTTAATCTAAATCTGTTTTACCTATTGTGTGGAATTGCAGTAACAATATACATATATATAGGTATCTACAAAAAAGACCATTTTGTTATTTCCTCGGCAAATATACAAGCAATATTAATTTTATATGTAGATATATATCTATATCCAAATAAATAAATAAAATATTACAAAAATGAATAAACTCAAAATCGTATTATTAATGTATGTCATAAGTAGGTAATACACAAAATTCTTTAAGCTTTTTGGATAAGTATTATTGTGAAAAGAAGCCTTTTTTACGTAAAGTTCAGTGGCTATTTATAATTTCTCTATAGGATGTCTCGTTTAAAATATGACCCAAACATACAATTTTTGAAAAGAAGCACCCTGTATATTTTTACGCAATTCATTATTGTTTTTCCTCATAAAAAAATATATATTACAATAGCTATGTCCAAATTGTCAAAAAACATGAAATTGTTGTCAAACAACAACAAAAACACACAAAAAAAACCAAATTAATAATTGCGTGCTGCATAAATGGACATGCATTTTTATACAGGGTGTCTTGCAATATAATTTTAGGACGTGATAGAATACTTGATTTTGAGTCGATTGAAACCTACACACCTATATACCAAGTGTTACAATTTTTGTGATAATTAATTTTTTAATATTTTTTAAATTAACCGCTCTTTTCTACTATTATTGAAGTATAGAAGAAAAACATACCTTTTTATAACAAATATATCTATACTTTTTTATTAGAAATGAATGGATTATTTAAATGATTTAACTAATAAAATCCAAAGTGACTTTGTTACTTACCTAGAACTGCATAAATATTGTTTTTCTACTTTGTAAATGCGAAGTCAAATTTAAACGTGGATTGTATTTAAAACTTTGTGTGTAGGTTTATTCAGATAGTATAAATAACTTACGTAAGCAATGTTCTTTCAGTTCTTAGGAAAAGTTTCTTGATTCCGTATTTTTGTAACGGAACATTTTTGAACAATGCAGGGTTCTCAGCAATTTTTCAAAATCAAGTTCCCTGACATTTCCAGGTTTTCCCTGACAAAGAGCATATAAAATTCATATTTTTAAATCAAAATAAAAACAAGTCAAATGATAAGGCATAAATGAGTCCATTCGCTGACAAATAAGTGAATTGAGTGAGTTTTAATAAAAATATTTATTTCAGTCATTGAACATATTGTACTATGTTACATACTAACAAATATAAATATTTAATAAGAGATCTAATAGAAATATGTATAAACAGACGCAACAAAAACCGATAAAAATAGATTTCTCTACTGAGCAGACTGTTGTAAGCTGTTTTTTTTACGATCAAATGTATTCAAATCGGCTCAAAACACTATATTTTTGCATTGAAACAGTGACGTCACTAAGGTTGCTTTTTAAACCGTGTTTAAAACGTCCACTGAATCCGGTTTGAACTCTTTGGATGCTTTGCTATTGGTCTATGCAGCAGTTGCCTAAAAAGTAAAGATTCCAAAATTGGTGATTTGAATTTTCAGATTTGTGTTTAAAATGGTTGATATGTGAATTATTGTATGTACCTCTGGAAATTTTAACATATTCTTAGACATCTTAAATTACATTACAAAAGCATAATCCAATTACTTTTCTCTCCAAATTTCATGAACAAGAAGGTAACTATTTGTTTTTGGTTTGCAGTTGCTAAAATCTATGTCATGTTTTTGTTGCAATCTCACACATTTTCAAAATATATGTACAAAAACAATAATCAAAAAGTGTGAGTGTGATGTTAAAGAGAAACAAATATTTGATGGCTTTACGTTTTGAAACTATACATTTTCTTGGTGTATTACATAAGTAACGTCACCATTGAATACGTTTTGAAATAGTCGATGAATACGGTTCGTCACAAAAAAAACAGCAATACACTCCAGATGTATCCAGTGCATGTGATTGAAGCAAACAGAAATAGGCAACTGGGTGCGTTCATTAAATAAAAAATTTAGACACGGCATGAGCGGCGTTCACAAATTTTCCCTGACGACAATAAAAATTCCCTGATTTGTGACAATTATTGGCACTTTCCCTGACGTTTCCCTGACAAAGTTCAAATTCCCTGACATTTCCAGGTTTTTCAGGTTTTCCCTGATGCTGAGAACCCTGCAATAGTTTATAAAGCAAATTATTATTAATATTCGCATATCGTCATCCTGTATAAATTTGAATTAAGTTCAGTTTTCATCTGCTATAAAAAATTACAAAGTGCAATTTTTAAAAATAAAAAAAGATTAGAAACTTTGGGGCACAGTAGAAGAGGTCAGAACATGAAAAATATATTATAGGAACTGTATATGTTGCCACCTCGCTTAAATGGCAACATTTATTTGATACAAAATGTGTTATCTGACTTGTTGGAAGATGATTCTTTGGCAATAACTCAGAGAACGTGGTCCCAACACATTTCGCATTTTGTACATACGTACCTACCTAATTACTTGGAAACGTGGAATAGCTTGGAAATGCATAGGGAGAGGCAGATCTGTTAGATGACCAGCCCGAAGTCCTGATTCGACACAAATTGATTTTTTTGTGGAGTTTCATGAAGTTAATGGTATATGAGACGTCAGATGAATCCCAAGAAGAGCTTGTATGTCGAATTCTTGCTGCTATTCAATAGGACCCACAGCTATTTCAATGAATGTGAATTAATGAATGTGAATGAGAATTTGACGCATTGCTTTCCTAGGTGTAAAGAAGTTCAAGATCGTCATGTTGAGTTAACCGTGTAGGAGGTCACTTACTTAACAAATGATAAATCCTTTAAAAGTATTAATATTCTGTAAGTGAAAAATAATTTGCTAACGTTACGCATTTTAATGAATATTTAATGAATAACGAATAAAACATTTTTTGTATTTATAAGCTTCTGGTACCAAAATGGTACATTTTCGGTCAGGAGTTTTTCTATTTCCACTTAATGATATTGTACAGCTTTCTACCGGCAAGACAGATACGCTCAATTGAGTAAGTACTTTGAAAAATGTAATATTTTTCATTTTTGCATACGTAAACCAGAACAAATTTTACAAGAGGATAGATTAATATATTATGAGCTTGCAGCGCATTTTTTAACCGAGACTGTATCTCTATTCATTTAGAAGTTACAGAGCTTGTTGAAAAGCTTAGCTATTGATGTATTCAGCAGTAAGAACGACAACTCTTGTAGTGTTTATCAGTTCAGGACATTATAATTGATGTTTTTATTAAAGGAATATTTATTGTCGAGTTTTAGTATAATACTTAAAAATACCTATATATTTTACAGTAAATAAAGAGTAAAAATTTTAGGTAGCTGATACTTATTATATATTAAATATCCATTATGCTCAAATATTATTGCGAAATAATACCTAAAATTATTTTTTCCACAACCACTATATTAAGAAGATTTAATACGTCTGTTTTCCGTGGATTAAAGGCCTTTTTTCTACGTTCATGCAAAAAACAATACTTTATTGAACTATATTTAGTGGAAAAAGTGGTTCTTTATTGCACTAGTGCAATAAAATGTTTATTGCATTCATCTGTCATTCTACTACAGCGTTTTGTCATCATGACAAACATAAACGTTCAAATCGACGTCACATTTTTCTAAACTTAGTGTCATCTAAATAACATTTTTTGGTTTTTGCATGAACGTAGAAAAAATATTGTATGCAACTCGTACAAAAAGTGCTTATTGCACTCGACTTGTTGTCCTACTCGGCCTGACGGCCTCATTGGACAAAACGCTTCGATGTTATAGCATTTCATTTAGAATTATTATCATTAACATTTATCTCAAAAACGATCTTGTCATTTTGACCGGGATAATTTAAAATCACTCGATAAGAAGTTTCTGGATCAGGGAGCCCAAGAAATGCAGCCACATTTGAAAACGTTTTCGAAATTGTGTTTATGCCTACATCTTGTATAGTACATTTTCCGACCACATATCGTAAGAAAAATTACCGTATCGTATCCGGAATGACGTACTGCCTTTGTCTTGGACAGGGGTGGTATCCAATAAGGTTAACCTGTAAAGAGTTCAAAATAAAACGCTCAGTGTATAAATTGAAATATTAAAATCGTGTATTTTCTTCTTTAACTTGTAAATATTTCTCATCTGGTGCATTTTTCAAAAATTCTTCAATTGATACATAGTGAATTTCCGGGTTGTTGTGCCGTGACCTCGGTAACTGGTAGCTGCCAGAAACAGAGTTAAAATGCACATCCCTAGCATTAGCCGGGACTGAGCTACCTCAGTCGCGGCGAGGTTTTTGCAGAGTCACCACTGAAGATGCCGACAGTGAAGAGCGGCGAAACATTGGAAGCATGGGATGCGACCAGTTACAGCGGCGGCTACGGAACGCCTCGGAGGACCACCATTATCCGAGGAGCGGTTTCGACCTTAGCAGTCGTAATACCAACAATAGGAACCAAATTCAATATATGGACGGACCCAGAGACACCGATAGCGGGTCTGTCCCCACAGATCCTAGCCCGAGAAGAACCAGGGCAGGTAAAAGAATCCCGGCTAATGCTAGGGAAGTGCATTTTAACCTTGGCAGCTACCAGTTACCGAGGTCACGGCACAACAACCCGGAAAATCACTATGTATCAAATTACAGCACTGGCCGTGAAAGCCTTCGATTTGGTTTCTCTCCATTATCTTTGCCTTCTTTGGTTTATAATGTCTTGATTCTATTATCAAATATGAAGTAAGTTTATCATACTTCGAAGTGTCAATACTTTTGTGCACTTCCAACATTGATTTAAGCATGGAATAGTTTGTCCCCATCGAAGAAGAAGCAAACTGTTTCTCCACATTGAAAAAGTAGGATAGATGGTAGATAGTAGGATATAATTGCTCCTTCTCCTATGACCCTTTTTTCACCAGCTATCGAATTTCACCAATTCCTTCTCGTACACACTTTTGCTTTTCGCTGGTAACAGACATAATGTTACTTCTTGGGCTTCTTGCTGGATTTAAGACGGAATGAAGAAACTATCAGCATTTTTGTGCCGGTTTTGCAAATTTGTTCAATCTTGTTAACAAATAAACAAACGCATGTAATAGAAACGATTCCAAGACTTGGTAGTATTCAGAATATTCTTGATTAAATTCTTAAATTTGTTAAATATGAGGTTTTTAAAAACTAAAATTTCTCACCCTCACACGTCTTTCACGCTCGTCATTGACCGGTTTTAGCCGTGGTCGTGGATAAAACCTTGAATTACATTCGGAAAATTAACAAGCCTTTAATCCTCTCGAAAAAATATAACTCGAGTGCGACACGAGTGTCTATTTTTTCTCGTGGATTAAAGGCTTGTTAATCCTCTTATATAATAATTACAACTAAAATTTATTGTTTAGGTATTATTACGTGTAATTTGTTTGTGACTGTGGTTGGCCTGGAGGAAGAAAACTTGGGTATGCTTATTTTATGGGAGGGCTCACGTTCTTCTAGCGGGATTTCAGGCTTTGTACAAAACTACTTTTAGAAGCATTTCCAACAGCATATTAACCGATACATTCTATCCTTAAGCTTCTTAAATTTTAGTTTTCAGTATTTATTCGAAAAAAATTGGTTTTGACCAAAATTATGTAGAAGTAAGTATTCCAATATTCTTAAAAACTTCAAATACATGTACAATAATTGAAATTAAAGATATAATTTTAGACAAAAAATACTTTTTTGTGACGCTTTTCACAGCTGCCGTGTGAGTTTTAGAAAAAAACATATTTTTACATCCTAAATACATCTTAAATTTTTAAATGCAAATAAAAATAATTTGCATTGGTGATACCTTCACCATATATCATTCAGCTATGAAAATGTATTGTCTACGAAAAATAATAAGTTAATATTTATAATGGATAACAATGTTAAGAACATTATTTTTAATTGTCAAAACACTTTTCATTTTAAAGCAAATTAGGTACTCTGTACTTTTAAATCCATTAATGTATTGCCAACACTTTATCTGGAATGCAATTAAGACTGCGAAAGATGGATTTTAATTTTTCAGGATACAATTTCAGTGCAGTTGCTGTGTATCTCAATTTTGCAACGTTAGCATCTTGCTGCGATGACAACATTAGTATAATTTTCTCAAATGGCTTATTATGTCAAATAAATTGTTAGTGCCGATGAAACATTTAAATCGTAAAAAAATATCGACCTATACATAGGATGTCAGTGCCAGTGTCACTATTTTGATATGCGATTGATACCTAACTGATGATATTTCCGTCCTTGACCGATTTTTTCCAAGCGGTAAACAGCATGTTATAGCGTTTTGTATAGTAATAAAAATGAATAAACATTTGATATGTTAGTACTTTTGTGCTACACAGTGACATAACAAAGTATAACCGAAAAGAGAAGACAGAGCTCTTCAGTGAAGTGGCAGTTAATTTATCTGCCAAACTAGACCTAGATTCAATAAAATAGATATGCAATATTTATTTTTCAGCTAATGTTCACTTAAATGTTACTCCTTCTTATATTTGCATTTCTTGTGTTACCTTGCAAGACTTTTTTAAAATCTTCTCTTAAGTATTGTCTTGCGAGACAAAAAGAAGATCAAGAAAAAGCCAGACGAGATACCAACATTGATAGCTGCTTAGAAAATCTCCCTATATTCAATAATTTCTTAGTAAATCCCTCACATCTAAGTAATTAATAATTCCCCGTAAATTCTCCAACCCCTTAAATTGTTATTATTAGACACCGATAGATATTTAAATTGTCAAAAAATGATACACGTATAGTTATTTGTCATTTTTATAAATAAAAACAGAAAAACTAGAACTGAACACATCAAAAGCTACCGAACAGCAATACAATGCAATATGTACAACAATAGTTATGATGATTAATACTCGTATACCTCTATGGAATTAACCAATATTCATATTGTTGCTACACATACTGTTTAGATAATTTTGACGAAGTGAAAAATCTAAATCAAGGGAAAATAATACTTTTGTAAGATAGTTAGTGCAGCGACTTAGAATCTCGAATAATATGTAGTATGCATCTATTTGGTAATGATAAGTTGAGATATCAACTACAAAAAAACTGACTGTATTTAAAATCGAAATATAGAAATTCTCTAATTTATTACGAGTACTTATTTAATTGATTAAAATTATATAGGTACACATACAATTATACAAGGTGAATCACAACTTATCAAAAAAAAAAAAAATGAAAATAAATGTCTCATGAAAAGTGGTGAATATCGTAAAAAAATTTGTTGCAAAATTCTTAGCAAAATTATTGAAGTTGTAGTATTTTAATCCTTTACATCGGGTAGATAGATAGGTCGATAGAGAGATAGATTTTTATTTCCAACAGGTAAAACCCAATAACAGGAAATGTTGTTACAATATAAACAATAATATTCAGTTCACATCTAAAATACAAATATTTAACAAAATAATAAAATAAAAACAATGCTCTCCGCAGTGATAAGAGTATAAGTATTGGTAGAACATCAATCAAGTACCAGTGATGTGTTTCAATATCTTTTCATGAATTTCTCTTAAAGAACTAATATAGATATCACAGTAATTAATAAAATTATTGCAAGCACTAAGAACCGATGACTTTTGAAGAATATTTGTTCTTTGCCAAATCTGTATGAAACGGTAAAGAATTTCTTAAACCCAATCTAGGAACCCGGAAACCTCACATTCTCATGTAAACGTGGACAGATTACGTAATTATTTAATAAGTTATAAAGCAATGATATCGATAAAAGTATTCGTCTAATATGCAAGGAATTAAACTGACATTGATTCAACAAAGTTAAATACTCTATACCCCTCTGGACTGTAGTCTTCGCGTTGTGCGTAGTGTGCTCGCTCTGCGCACGTAGTACCAGCTGATTCCGAATACTAAAATTAGATTTAGTATTATCGTTTTTGCGATATCGTTTACATTAGTTTTTCAAGTGCCAAAAATAACTTACGCGTATAGCAATTCGGAGTTGATGAATAGCGTTTTAATTTATGATGAAATAAAACAAAATGATTTAGCAGCAGAACGATTTCCCGGTAGATATGTGCCAAATGCACGCAGGAGTGCAACGCGTGTGTGACACTCAAGATTTGCAACTGAATCGTGGAAGAGAAGAGAATCCAGGGCGTCCACGGCGAATTGCAGCAGGTGATAAATATATTTTAAAGTTTGTGAAGAGAATCCCCGAATAAGTACCAAGCAAATCGCTCAACAAGTACAAGAAATGCTCCAATAAACATTGTGGCGTATCATACATGAGGTTCAATTGTATCCGTACCACGTATGTATAGAGTGTCCAAGCATTAATAACAAGGGATTTCCCCTTACAAATTAGATTTTGTAAATGGTTGTTGCAACAAAATGCTCAAAATTCCAGATTTACAGCTGTGTTAGTTACAGATGCAGCTATTTTTACAGGGAATGGGATTTACAACATCCATAATACTCATGTTTGGAATTTAGAAAATCCGCACGCAATTAAACGGAATCAACAATGCTTTTCCTTAAATATTTTGGCAGGGATTGATCGCTTGATTGGACTATTCATATTGCCAAATCGAATGGATGAGTTCCATCTATATGATCTGCCTGGACTTCTGGAAGATGTGTCCTTAGTTGTTTGACTCTGAATGTAGTTCTTGCATGATGATGCTCACTGTCATTTTCGACAAAATGTCTGGGAGTACCTTAATGAAATTCAGGTAGTACGATGGATTGGATGAGGAGGACCGGTTCCATGGCTGCCATGATCTCCTGACTTAATTCTTTCTGTGGGGATATTTTAAAAATTAAGTGTATTGCACCTAAGTGGACACTAGTGATGATTTACACGAACGTATAGCCGCTGCCAATAATTTATGAGTTCAAAACGAACCATAACCAGCACCATTTGTGTCAATTCGTAGAAACTGAGTAAAACGGACCCACATATACGTCGGTGGACAACATTTTGAACAGTTGTTAAAGCATTATGTATGTCAAATTATTTTATTAATTAAAACTATACATTAATTAATAATAACAATAGCGGTAAAAGCAGTTGAGTTTGTTGATATTAAAGCTGTAAAAGTGTTAAAATTTTATATATTTCCTTTCCATTTTTTCAATTTTTTTTTATCCGATTATTTTTTATTACACTTTGTCGTCGTGCAGGTTGCCTACTGCTTTGCCTTGCGCAAAGTCAGGTTTTACAATGGGCCAGTTTCCAGAGCCTGGTTTACTGGCTTTCTGATTTTTGTACAAAATTGTATTTGTAAGAGTCCTCTGTACATTAAAAAAAAATTTTTTGGATAACTTCTGAATCACCCTGTATACAGGGTTAACTATGACTAAGAACAAATATTTTAAGAGGGGATAGAAAAAAATAAGAATTAACAGAATTTCCTTTCAAAAAATTTCCAAACTTATTTATAAAGCGAAAAAAAATTTTTGTCGATATTATATTAAATCCTTATTTATTTTAACGCCGCCAATGCGAGAAGCAGAGTATGCAACCAGCAGGCAACCGTCATGCAACAACCGGCCACGGTCGACAGTCGGTCCAGTCGAGTAGGTTCGCTGTCATGTTGTAATTTAATGCCTGTGTTTACGTTGTGGTTTTGTGTTCTTCTTCAGTTTTTCGTGCCTTATTTTAATATTAAACGTTTTATAGTTAATAAATAAAGGAATCTGTGTCGGGTACAGATATTTTCCCACAATATAGTTCGCCGGTTTGTTTTCCTAGGTTATGGGACAAGACTGCCGCGGGTGTTACACGTTTTCTGTTATCTATTAGAACCTACCTACTCATCCCTTTCTTCGATTTTGTTATAATACATAGGCATTGTATGTAACTGTAACTACGGGAAGTGTGTTTATCGGTAGTGAGTGAAAATGTAATTTTACCAGTTTGTAACCAAATAATGAAAAACGAATGCAAAATACTGGAGCTAACTGGATTAACTGTTACCTACCTATCAGGTATTATTACTAATAAGAACGTTAATTTTTGTCGTTTCTGCATTTAGAAACACTGCAAACGACCGCATGGTAGTTGTTGATGATGTAATCTCAACTATGGATCTAAGCCATAAACCATCTCAGTCGATATTTATCATAGGTGCCGACTTTCAGTAGAAAAAAAGGGTATTGCCCCATTTTTTAAATATCGAGCTAAAATTCTGGAATAACTTTTTTATTGTTATTTAGGGCTCCCTGAGCACGTGGTTAAAATTTGTGTACTTAGTCATAGTTAACCCTGTATATTACATTGCAGATTTTAGCTAATATATAAACTTTGTTTATCTCTCCATAGTAACTATAGTGCATGTAATTTTCAGGTAACATTATTTTATCTGTCAGTTAGGGCTACCAAGTGATGATAAGACGATAAGAAGTTTTGTATTAAACGATGGATTCAATTTATCGGCAACTTTAACGGAAAATGAAAATGCCGAATCTCAGGGTCACAGATTTACCCTTAGGCAGAAGCGACGTATTGTTTTTTGGAAAAGATTTAATACACTTCACCGCCCACTGAGTTACTTAGTGCCGTTTTGTTCTAGTCTCTACTAGGAAAGACGGCGCTTTAAATATTTATAGTTTATTCGGTCCTATTTTTGAGATTAAATAACTGAAATCTCAATGCGATTATATAAGTTTAATTGATTTATTTAAAAAATGTATAGATTAATTAGGATGAGTTTACTCATGTATTACCGTAACATAAGCAAAACCTGTATTACTTATCAAAACATTGGAGGAGACAAACAAGTTTCTAAATTCAGTAGATTTTCAAAATCAATTTTTTAAATCGAAAAAATTCACTTAAAAGTATTTAATAAAAAATGTAGAGATAGAGATAGTTAATGTCAAAGTCGTATAACAAAACCAGGACAGTGAAAAATATTAACCTAGAAGTAGCCTTATCAGCAGGAAAAAAATAAAACTTTTCCTCCTTTTAAGGAGATCATCTTCTATATTGATAAATTTGTAACATAGAGGACGTAATTTCACCAAGTGTCGTTTGTGTATACCTGTTTTTTGAGAAGAATGGGGAACGATCTTTTTTTCTAAGTTTGCAAATTAAAGGAGAAGTGTTAATAAGGGCAGTTAGTGGCAAAATCAAAATATCACCCAAGACTCATGAAATACATTAAATACCTGGAAACTGACAAATAATATTTAGTCTGTTTTTCTTATATCTAAATACAGAAAAACATTTCAGTTTTATAAGTTTATGCACAAAGCGTACCTACAGCTCGTCCATTTTACTGAAGCTATAATTCACGCCGTATAGTTAAATTTACATACCTTTGCGTCTGTTTCAGGCTGGGTAATTCGAACCTCCAGTGTGCCTGACATTACAGCGTACCAACATTTTCCGGTGTCTCCTTGCCGGAAAACTGAAATAAAGAAGAAATATAAAAGTTTAGTGTGATGTTCGATGCGAGGTCGCGTTTTACATATTACATCAAAGCTCGAAGTTGTGTTTGTATAAGATTTCCGCATTCTTGTAATGCCCCAAATTTATATATTAAAATTTCCAACTCCAGCTTTATTACGTATATTTAAAAATAAAGGTAATGGAAATGGCACAAAGCCGTTTTGTAGACATTTAATAGTTATTTATGCAACAAGTGCAAAAAGTAAATGACGTGCGACGTGAAATTGTCCAACGAGGCCGTCAGGCCGAGTAAGACAACACGTTGAGTGCAATAAACACTTTTTGTACGAGTTGCATACAATATTTTTTCTACTATCAAGCAAAAATCAAAAAATGTTATTTAGATGACAGAAGTCTAGGAAAATATGACGTCGATTTGAACGTTTATGTTTGCCATGATGACAAAACGCTGTAGTAGAATGACAGATGAATGCAATAAACATTTTATTGCACTAGTGCAACAAAGAACCACTTTTTCGACTAAATATAGTTCAATAAAGTTTTGTTTTTTGCATGAACTTAGAAAAAACATATATTTTTTGTTTAAATGAGCATGCATCTCTGCACTTCAATGCCATTTAAGTATCAAAGTATTGTCTAGCGTCAAAAGGAGGTAATTAAGGTTGTGTTATGAAACTATTTTTGACTAAAGTTGCTACTCCAATTACTTTATTAAGAGGAATATCTTTTAACCATCTTTCTCTAACAATAAAATGCTGGTAAAGTAAACTGCTAGTCGTTAAAACAGTTTTTTATTTATTTTCTGATTGCAGCAATCGCATTTCCTTATTATAACATCTGGCACTATGTTTGACGCTAGCAAAAATTTAGTTCTATAGCAACATCAGTAAATATTTCTTTTACTTCAAATGCATTACTTTTTAGACACTTCTAAGTCTTTGGAAGGAGTCTATTTTTCTTATAGGCTTAGCCGGGTTCTTTATATTTAAAAATTATGTACTTAGTACAAAACTTATGATTTTGTCAGAATCAATCAACCTTTACGTTTTGCTTTTAACTTTTTAAATATAAAAGAAAAATTTTAAGCTAAAGTTGAACTAATAAACATTATGATATTAGGCACTAAACATTTTTTGCCCACAATTATCCTATAAAATGTTCATTATACATGTGTTTCTTCAGTAACAATAATATCCATTATTTTCTAGTAGATAATGAAATAATTATTTACTGGTTTTAGAGAATCGAGAATAAACTAACAAAACAAAAATTCTCCGGTGTCAGCAATTGAACCTGAATCTCCTGTGTGACAGTCAAACGTTACCCACTATACAAGTTACGGAAATATTAACATTTTTTCGAATGATGGCAGCAGTTTACTAATTGAAGTTTTATTTGCTTTCAGTGAATGACAGCACATGTCGAACTTGAAAGTAAGACGTTTTAACAGTTTGTATGTAATGTAATGTCATGTTCATGTTATGAGCGTCAAAATATGGTGTAATGTTTCCAGTAAAAAGTTTTCTAAAATATGTTTAATAGTCGTGCACAAAGTATAGATTTCTACTTGCATATAATGGCTAAAATCACTCGGGTGATTCACAGCATTCGTCTACGATTCGTTCCGTAGCTTCACCCTTGTGAATTACAGCCATCATTATATGCTCGTTGAATAATATACTATTTACTTCAAGTCATGTATACGTATAAAACAGATACAATCTTAGTTGTGATAATAAATACATTAGAATAGCTTGTTGTATTCATATAAACATATAGAATCGTAATAATAACATATTGCATAATACAACTCTTGACTATCTTTACGAAAAGCTGGTTTGAGGGAATGATATACATAATCGTCAACATCGTAATTTAAATTTGCAAATAATGCGTCATCGAACTGAATAATGCAGGTGTTCTTTTACTTATTTAGCGGCTACAGTATTAAATAATGTATTTGATGCCCCAAGATTTAGCATCCTGTAATAGATAAAATCATAGGTAAATTTATTAGTATGTGTTTATATATATATGTGATGTTTTTATTTTTGAGGGGTAGACATAATTATCAGTTATCTGTGTCTAGTCCTTTTGTGTATAGATTGATGTATTAGCCATTGTAGTTATAACCAATAAATATATTTTGAGTTGATTTGATTTAATAGTAATTTGTCCTTTCAGTGAATATTGGAAACTTCTTCAGATTGTATTCTGCTGTTTGTTACGCGCTACTACAGAATAATAATGGAAACTTGCTTTAAAAAATACATCCAAAATTTGATTTTCTAAAATTATCTTACACTATATTACAGTATATTAAAAATGAAGGCTGGGACATACGTTTATTAATCAATTCCCACTTATTTTTCAATATTTTAAAGCATCCTGTATATTACACGAGATAATGTTTCTCCTCTATATCAAGACATTTTTGACATATTTCGCATATAATAGAAATATTTTTCTTACTGCTATCGTAAACTTGCTTAAAGACGGCCACTTACGATCCAACACTGTCGTACAATTATGTTGTACTACATAATTACACAATTCTGTTGAATTTTGAGTATAGACACACACTGTCCAACGCCGCAGTACGAGTACACACCCAACTATGGGTTTGTTCCAACACAGCAAGAATCGATTCCGAACCGTCCAGAACTAGTTAGTCGGTTCAGTTGTTAATGTACTCTCAGCGAATGCGACGTAAAACGGTGTTGGTCAAACATTTTTCACGGTTCTGAACCAGTTCTCGACGGCTGTTGAAACAGACCTTTATATTACGTTGCAGTACGCTAGAAATATATCATTTGTTCAAGAAATATTCCTTTTGCAACGCTTGTATTTTGTATAGCTAAACACCATAATCATAAAAAAGTACCTAAAATATAATGAATATAAGAAATGATTCATCTGACCTGAATTTTCACGCACTCCTATAGTATGAAAATATGCCTATTGAACTATTACAGTGAGCAACGAAACCCATTAAGAAACGAGATGAAAATTTAAGATCAGCAGTATTTCTGTTGTACCCGCGCACACACGATCCAACAACATACTATCGTTTGCAATATTAATGACACTCACTAAAATGAATTTTGCGATTTATTTTGAACTTGTGACGTATTCATATTGAAATCTACTTTAAATTTTTAACATTAGTTATTAGTTATTTCACTTACCAAGAGAGATTTAATGAAATTTCTATTCAGAACTTCCAGAAGTTAAATAACTGTTTTAAGAGAGTCATTATTATTGCAAACGATTGTACAATACGAGATTGTACAATTTTGTTGGATCAACGATTAATGTTTTGTAGTTATATCGCCTGTCGCCTTTGTACTGTATACTGAGTTTTGTTATGTATGGTAATTCAAAAAAAATGATATGTTGGTATATACGCTAATAATATTAAATAAACAGTAAACAAAAATCTTTTTGTTATAATTGTTTGTTGAAATTTTTATATGTCTTGATTTCACTGCTGCCAGTTACAGACAACAGCAGGAAAGTTTGTTCATTCGGCGGTTTGTATAAATTCCCAAATTAGAAAGGCCACTGAATTTCAGCAAATACCGACCCTCATCACGCTTTCAGATTGAAGTTTCTTTCACTTAGTTTTTATAAACTTACTACAGTTCGATTTTAAGCGTTGAATCCTTTCAAAGTTCACTTGAATTTTTTACCTAGTTTTATAAACTCGCCTCCTACACTTACTGTGATTTTCCATAGGCAGTGACAAGTTTTTTTGTCGGTCGGTCGGTCGGTATGAAGGGCGATATATGGGCCAATCCATAAATTTTATACGACACCAAACTGAAACAGTAAATAGTGAATGCCATTTTAAGTAGAGGAAAGGAATGTAAAATGGCCCCTACAGGCAAGAATTAAAACGACTTACGTCATATGAAGAAATGAATAATTTATTATATGTTCACCAAAATATTTAAGAAACAGCAATAATAATATTCTCCACTAAATATTTGCACTACATATTGCACTAAATTACAAAAAGTTAATGTTTATAACTTAACAAACTATCAAAAATTATTTTGACAATAAAAACAGTGCGTAACGTCAGCCGGTAAGTCGTCTGAATTCTTGCCATAACTATAATTCAGATTTGTATTGACATATGTCTCTGTGACTAGCATAAGTAGATTCAACTATTCACATGCAAAATGGGGCAGTTGGTTAGCAGTCGGTAAAAGCACTAAATACCTCGAAAAAAGGTAAGATATTTTTAACGGTTTTTCATCTAAAAGGACGAATAATCTGTATTTTTTCCGAAAATCATTCATTAAAAAAATGTTCATAGCTTCAAATATACATGCATTGCCAGAACAACCTGTGAGCGCTTTTGTTTGTGTCGACATAACCTAACACCCATTGTGTTTTCTATAACTTGGCCGCAAGGCAAAATAGACTGGGCAAAAAAGAAAGACTAGATATCTCATAGACAAGGTAAGATATTTTTTACGGTTTCTCATCTAAAATCGCAAATAATCACTTATTCTGTATTTTTTCCTGAAAATCATTCATTAAAAATTGTTCACTGCTTCACAGCAATACATGCATTATCAAAACGTTCAGATGGTAAGCAACTAATTGAAAATCGGACCGACAAAAATGGTCAGTACAATCAATTAAACAGGCAATTAAAAATGTCTTTACCGGAGTTATGGATCTAATGCATATAATGTCCCTAAATCTGCATTAAGAGTTCAGTTATACAGAAGAAACCAGGAGATTGTCAGAGCAAAAAAAAATATTCCTTGAGTACTAATGTTGATGAGGAGGACGCCGGGACTCTTTTTCTGTCCGGAAAATGTTCCCACTTATTTTTTTTTGCAATGGTCCATTGTACCTACCTTCTGGCGCCATTATGCCTTCATGCGAAGGCATATGAAAGCATAATTGACCAAAACAATTTTGTCTACTTATTTTTTGTTGTCTTCCATCCCAATTACATTTTTTTGTTCATATGTTGTGAATATGTTAGAGCACCTATTGTTTATTTAAAATAGTACCTATTTTAGAATTTTGTCAAAACTTTGTGATTTTGTTAGCGTTTCCATTTTGCCTTCCATTTCTCTAAATTGAACATGGCTCCGAAACTGCTTAATAAAAAGAAAAAGTTAGTACTGATTTTTACATTCGTGTCGAATAATATTCTATAATGAAATATTGAAAATGTATGACTATTAGGAAATTTATAATATATTAACTTACCGCAAACTTGTACCTATTTACATTAAAGGACACACAACACTTTATTTATGTAATGTAAATAGGGCGCTAAGTAGTATCAATACTAAAAGCAAGTTGCGGTTAAATCTGTGCGAAAGATGGATTATTCAGCTAAAATCGATACTACTTAGGTTACCTTTCGATAAACCCCGATTAAGCTAAATCTGTCTTAAACAAACCAAACCACGTTCTTTTTAGAAGCTGGTAAGCTGAAATATTGATTTCTAAAACCAATACGCGCATCTAAAATTAGCTCGGCCTACTGAGAAGATTATCTGATCCAACAATGGAAGTACAATTTCATATCTATATTAAAAGAAAATATTAATAATAATAATATTTATTTATTTTCCTACAGGCAAAACTCAATTACAGGAAAGCTAAACAAAATACTTATAAATTGTGCAGATCTATATTATAAAATAATTTAAATTGAACAATACTATACATTATTATCTATGCCATGCTCAGGGTATATACCATTTAGTTTAATCAAAAAAAGAAACTTTAAAAACTTCTAATGTACAGATTCAATTTGATAAAAAGAATTTTAATATGTGTGATACCAGATAATTGATCTAACTTATTCTGTTGAGTGTAACGTTGTAAATGCAGCAGTCTGCGATCAATCATGTTCCAGACATGTTCAATAGGTGGCAGATCCGGTGATCTTGGTGGCCAAGGTAAACGATTGATCTGATGTTGATGCATAAAAGCTACTGTTTGTCTGGCAACATGAGGTGTAGCATTGTCTTGCTGGAAAATGGCGTTTTGGATGGTGTGAAGGTATGGAATAATATATGGCTCCGTGACTTCCTAGATGTAGCGTTGGGCTGTCATGTTGCCTCTAATGGAAACTAGTGGTGATCTGCTACCATACACGATAGCTCCCCATACCATAACGCCTACTGTGTGATGGACATGACGCTCTCATGTCAAATTGTGGATCGCGTCTTTTACCAAATCGCCTGCTCATCCTTGTACGATCATAATGCATCCTCAAACAGAAACGAGATTCATCACAAAAGATCAACTGATTTCATTCTTATTCCTCTCGACACTATTAGCTGGGCACACACGGGAGGGATTTTTGAAAGATTTACACTGGCGGAGACTAATTCGTTCTGTTTATGTTAGTGGGTAACCACGTGTTAGTGGACCATTTTTACCGGGGGTTTTGTATTTGTAAACAAGTGAAAATGGAGTGGACGAAAGAGGTTGTATCTGAGATGATTGAACTATATAAAGAAAGGCCTTGCTTATGGAAAATAAAAGATAAAACTTATTTAAATAAAAATCTAAAGAGGCTAGCTTATGACGATATTTTAAAAATGTTAAAAAGTAAAAATCTTGAAACTGTAACTGTCAAAGATATAAAAACAAAATTGAAAACTTGCGAAATGCCTTCAGAAAAGAAATGAAAAAGTGGAATACAGACATGTGCCTGTATTTAGTTCGTTCATCGACCCATTTTTCACCCACTTGGTTCTATGTCGCACTTTTTCTTTTCTATAACTATTTCGAATACGCACAAACCCATTAATGCAACCTTTATTTGTTCTCCTGTTTGAGCATTTTCTACACAAAAACTGTGGTAAGGATTTTATACCAGTATAAAAGTTATCTCCCGCCATCCTATCCCCACAAACTTTAAGTTATGTTTCCACTAACCAACCGATCTGATCTTTCCCAAAACGGATCTGTTAATAACACCAGGGTTTAGATATTTCCGTTAGTGACAACTGAACGATCTATCCCCTCGCAGACTAGATCGGCAGATGCAATCTGGCAGATCTGGACGGCGGGACAAATCGTTTAAAATTCCCGTGGGTGTATGGGGGGCTATTGTAAGCGATTAGCTGGATGTTGGCGAGTGAGAGGTAGCACCCAATGTGGACGATAATACAAAAGGCCAAAATTTCATATTCGGCAATATACTGTAGGTACATATACCTACCATCCCTTTCAACAAATTTAACAAAGAGTTATAAAAGCAATATGCTTAAGTTTTGATATGAACAAGTAATAATCGATTTAATCGAAAGATATATCGATATAAACAAAATCTGCTTATCTGCGAATCTAATGCTTCTGTCATAAACGTGATAAGTTAGTGATTGTTAATTTATGAAACATATATTTTAAATAAATCAGTATTATTTCTAAGAATTTGGCAAAGTTACAATGAATTTATTAATTTTATGAATAAATTAGGGAAATTTCAGGGTAAGTATGTTGAAATTTATAAGCAAACAAAATAAATAGTGTTTTAACAAATATTGATGCAATCTTTGACTACGAAAATGTTCTAAAAACTATATTTTTCAATTATTCATAAAAATACTGTTGTGTTAAAACGTGTTTTAAAATGGAAAGGAATTATAGGATTTTGTTAATTGTAAATTTGTTACAGTTTTCCCTAGACTATATAGAGGTATATTTTCCATTTCCTGTTAAAGTTTAGTTACGAAACAAGCCTAATTTAATTTCCTACCTTCCTGTGCCTGCAAATAAATGTAAATTACGAATTGCCTTTTTAGAGCCAAAAATAATTATATTAAAGTTAATTATATATATTTAGACCCTTTCATCTTTTTAATAATAAGTACATTTCATCACACACCACACCAGTGACTGCAAAAAACTGTAAAGTAGTTTTGAAAGACAAAATATTTCCATATTAGTATGTTGCACAATGCGTCATTTCATTTTTCGAAAAAATTTTGCCAATTCTACAAAAATACCATCTTACTGACTAAGAATATACAGGGTTAACTACCATTAAATACAAAAATGTGAACCATATGTACTCAGGGAGGCTTAAAAGAGAAAAAAATCGGAATTCTAGCTCAATATTAAAAAAAATAGAGCAAAATCCTCTCGGCTACTAAGATAAGCATCGTGAGATGGAAGGTGGATAAGATATGTCAACTACCATGCTGTTGTTCTTTTTTACAGTCTTTCCAAATGGAGAAACGACGAAAATGAACATTTTTATTAATAATAATATCAGAATCTTGTATTCGTTTTTTCGTTCCAAGCTGTCAAACTACGTTTTCACTCAAATTCGCGTATAGTTAAATAAAATTCTCATTTATTCTAAATAGAACTAAACGAATACTAATAGATAATAGAACACTTTGAATGTACGCGCTGCAGTATTATCCGATAACACAGGAAACAAAGCGGCGAACTATATTATAGGAAAATATTTCTATTCGACACAAATTTATTTATTTAATTACTACAAATTATTTAAAATTAAAAGAAAGCACTAAAATGAAGGAAAACAAAATACCACGGCGTAAACTTACAGGATTTCAATAATGACAACGAATTTTACCTTTTAGTGTTGCTGGCTGCCGAATTTTAAACGTGTGAAATAAATAACGTCGCAGCGGATGGACCACCATAGTCGGCGATAAATTGTGATTAAATATAATTTCAAAATTGTTTGCTCTATAAATAAGTTTGAAAATTTTCAGTTAATTCTTATTTTTCTCTATCCCCTCTTAAAATATTTATAATTAGTCATAGTTAACCCTATATATTCTTAAATATATATTGGTATATTGGAACAAATTAGAAGGCATGTGCAATAACAATTTTTTGTTATTATTTGATATCTGAGATGTTTGATTAATAGTATAGTATATTTAATTCATAGTCTTCTGTAGATTCACTGAATGTTACAGAGACAGTTATGGAACATCACCATTTTCTGAGGATCGATTGCGGTCGCAAAGCCGAAATACCAACAGGATCCGAAATCAGTATATTAATGGACCCATAGTTACTGATAGCGGGTCCGTCCTCACAGGGCCTAGCCCGAGAACAACAAAGGCAGTTCAGAAAATGCCAGCTAAGGCTAGTGACGTGACTGTAATTCCCTTACTGGTAGCAACCAGTTACCTAGGTCACGGTATAAGAAACCCAGAAAACCATATCTGCTGTGAACCATTCTTACAGAATAATCAGTTGACAACAAATGGTTTAAAGGGTTGGTTGACCCGTGCTGTTATTTAATGGATTACGATTTTTTGAGTTGTTATGCCGAAACCTAAGTAACTGGTTCTAGTAGGCTTTGTAATTGGTCGCATCCCATGCTTCCAAAGATTTCGCCGATTTTCACTTTCTTCAGTTTTAAATTCAAAGAATTCTCACCGCGGCTGAAAGCACTTGAGAACTCGTTACCGGTCTTATAGCGTCGGTGATCCAATAGTTGGAGGAACCTTGCATTCCACCCCAGTGTTGATATACGTACTCCCACCACAACACCTTGGCAATCGTATTGTGTAAGCGTTGCCCTGATATTATTGGTCATAGGTAGATCTCCACCATTTCCCGCCTTTTATTTGAAATGGAAGCGGCATACTCTGCAGCTACTTGTTACAGATGCTGTTGCACTCCCTCTCGTGATTATTTTTCTTAAATTGCCCTCGCTTCTTATCCCTTCTCCTTTGTTTGCCAACCAGCTTTCATCACCGTAGAAATAACATAATTTGTGATGAAACTTTCGAATGAGCAGAACTTGGCTATCCCTACTATAAAAACAAACATTGCATTTTTTTATACGCACTTACAATTTAAAAAATTAATAACCTAAAGAAAAAAAAAGACCTATGGCCCTGATCATCTCAGTAGAATTTATTAAGTACATAATGGAATGGGAAGGTAAATGTATAATTAAAGTGTTTCAATTCAATTATAAAAAGTCAACTGCTGTCAAATTATATAATTACCTATCGTTCTGGAACATGAAAACTATCTTAGAGTAGCCTGTCTGACGCCATCATCATCGGTACGCATCTTATTCATAAAGATAATAAATAAAGGATTTCTTAGTGTAGTGGTATTCATAATCTGTCTCCAGTTCTCACAGTCATACCACAGAGTATTAATCTGGGGTCATACGTTGAAAGAATGACGAATGCATGGTACACTATCTGAAAAACATACTCGAATACGATCTACTGCTTCAGAGCAGTTTTTACACTTGTAACTTTTCATAGTGAATCTCTCCGTTAATCGATGACAGATGCGCAGTTCAATTCAAAAATGCATCTGTTCCGTAAAATTTCCAGCGTGGCGACTGGAGTATGTTAAAACGTGTTTACGGCAAGATAATTTTGCTGCCAACGGTTTTGACTTTTAAAAATGAAATGTATTTTATTTCCAAAAAATCACAAAAGTATTGGTAAGCAGGTACGGTGGAAGTATACAATAATCTCAAAGGTATGTGTTACGTATGGACAGTAACTGAGTGATCCAAATTTGTAGGTTGGCCTTAGTAGTGTTGTGGGCAGGGACCCGGACCTAAATGTAATAACGGTACTGGTCCGGTTACGGTTCAGTAAGAAAAGTACCATTTTGGTTTCGGTTCGGTTACAGTCCACTAGTTGATATTTCGGTCCGGTTCTGACCAGCTTTATCGGTCCAAAGGGTTCTTATCGGTTTTTCCTTGTGACGTAATATAACTACAATTATAATGAAATTCCTCTAATCGCTTTTGATTTTTTTCCTATTAAACATGCGTATGTGAAATTCTGCTAGCAAAACTTGGTGAGACGACATGTATACATTTATTTCATTTCAATACCTGCTTGTGACAAAGTAGAATTTGCCGACAGCTACTAACAGTAAAATGGCATTTGCATTTGCGCTTTGCGCCATTTGCATGATTGAATACAGAACACGGCCTTACCACTTACCAACCACCACCAACCACTTCAAACCCACGGATTTATAAAAAATAAAGACTCTAAGCACTTGTCAGTAGATAAATCCATAGAAACACAACAACAACGGAAGCTTAAGAAATACTGAAATGAACCCAAAAAACCGTTTTCATTTTTTTCCGGTTCGGGTTCGACACTTGAAATATACTGAAACATAACATATGTGTTCAGTTTCGGTTCCGGTCCACAAAAAAATTACGGTTCTGGTCCGGTTTTCTGTCCAAAAACGGTATGGTCCGGGTCCCTGGTTGTGGGTGTAATTCAACACTGGTTGGGACTTTAGCCGGCGTTGTTAGTTTCACACAATATTATTAATACCTAATAGAAAATGCATAAGGAACGATAACATAAAAGGCAAGTGTTTGAGTGTTGTTTCTAATATACAAGGTGTAACAGTAGTAAGTCTTCAAAACTTGTGAGCTTGTAAAACAAGTCGAAAAATTACGAAAACCTTAGTACAACTTTTGTCAGTGACGGCTCCTAAGGAGATACGCTCACTTAAAGGGGTAACCTCAGAAACAGTTTTTAATGCGTAACATCTAAACAGTTCAACATTTAGTCACGAAATTTTGGTGAGATATTAACCTTGACGTGCTTAATAAGTCTCATTAACTACATTTCAAAATTTTCTACAGGGGCGTAAGAAAATGCAAGGCTCTGGTATAAATTTAATCATATCTTTTTTGTAGTTAATTTTTTCTAGTTTCTGACTCCAAAATATTAAAATATTAAGCATTTAACATAAAAAATGTACTCTTGTTAAATTTCAATAGGATGTACCGTTTTTCAGTAACTTCGATTTCAATCATTCCTAACGTGACCCACATTTAACATCCAATACATAGCCAAAATTAATTGCAGTGTGCCATGGAAAAAACAACTAGTCTGACAGTTAACAGAAATGTCAAGTATTTTTAGTTTGAAAATTGTATTAGGTATTTGAGTCTACGCAGTGCCATTTTATAGTGAACAAAAATAGATAAAAATTATTTAAAAATGCAACCGTATACATATACTGAGTATGTAGATATGCTTTTGACGTTAGGTGGAGTGTCATGGGAGCGCAAGAGCAGTCTCACACCGATATGGTATAAAGTTCCCCAATAGAAATATACCCAATTATAAAATATTTCTTTGCACCGAAAGGCGTTGTTTTTATGTTATTTATATTACGGTATTTTTATTTGTACTATTGTTTTTAATTGTTACTGTTAAGAGTGTTAAAAATACTTGACATATTTGTTAACTGTCAGATTAGTTGTTTTCTTCATGGCGCACTGCAATTTATTAATTTATTTGGCTATGGATGTTGAATGTGGGAAAGAATGATTGAAATTGATTTTACTGAAAAACGGTACATCCTATTGAAATTTAACAAGAGTGCCGTTTTTATGTTAAATACTTCAAATTTCAATATTTTCGAGTCAGAAACTAGAAAAATTAACTACTAAAAAGATATGATTAAATTTGTCCCTGAGTCTTGCATTTTTTCACGCCCCTGTAGAAAATTTTGAAATCTATTTTATGAGACTTATTAAACACGTCAAGTTTAATATCTCATCAAAATTTCGAGACTTAATGTTGAACCGTTTTGATGTTACGCATTAAAAACTATTGCTGAGGTTACCCCTTTAAGTGAGCGTATCTCCCTTAGGAGCCGCCACTGACAAAAGTTGTACTAAGGTTTTCGTAATTATTCGACTTGTTTTACAAGCTCACAAGTTTTGAATACTTACTACTGGTACACCTTGTATATTAATCTTGCCAGGTTATCAATAGGTACTTTTGATATTGCCGTTTCAAAATTTAATTTTTCAAAAGTTTTAATGTGTATAAATTATTTTATAGTTAGATGTTTGATTTATTTAAAATAAAAGAGGCCTTCTGAAGAAATAATTTAGAAAATGCAGAACTATGTCAGATCTCATCTATTGTGGCTGATTTTGCGTATTTTTTATGCTCGAAAAGTGAATTTGAGCTTTGAAAATTATTGAATAATTTCATTGAGTCAGGTATTTATTTATTTTTTATCAGTAAATTTAGTTAGATTAATTTTATGTCAGATTTTTATTGAATCCAACCTTGTATATGGAATTGTTTCTTAGCATACATACAGTAAAAAATACTCATGGTTGTTATTTGGGCAACGAGCAGCCTTAGAAGTTCACTATCATTAATTATATCCGTCGGGTAAAATTATTGGATCAAAATTGTTGCAAAACTAAAATATATATATAATAATAATATATAAAAACAACGTATTGACCTATAGCTTTGGACAAGGGTGATAATTTTTAATAAAATGTTTTCTCATGTAGTGAAGCCCACATTTACAGCAATTTTAAAAAACTATTAGCTAAACAACTAATGATGGCTTTACTCTGATAATTTACGTAGATAATACTAAGTAAATATTTATTTCTAGCAGTGATAGAAAAGAGATGTGTGACGCCTCTATTACAGAATATAACAAAATTCAGAAATCACGTTAACCTAAAAACACACAAATACTTAATAAAAATGTAAGAGCAATATATTTAGAGGAAACTAGTAATTTCAGGTACATTGCAGTAGAATTTAAAATTTGATATTTCTTTAACTACAGTTTGATAAAGACATTGAAACTTTTTCAAAACTTCTACGAAAGCAGAAAGTTTTTGAAGACATTAGTATTTCTTACGCCTTACTTTTTGTATCAGTTTTAAATATTGTTGGGAGCTGGAGGACATATTGGAGCGAATGTTAGGAACTTTACTATATAATCCAGATGTTTTCAAAACTTTATATTTTCTTCCCCGAAAAGCATATTTACACCTATCTAATAAAAATGAAAACTTATTTTGAACAGAAACTGAAACATTATTTTTATATTAGAAATAACTTACAAACTTCGAATTTTTCATATTTTATGTAGTTTATATAGAAATAAAAATAATGAATACAATTTGCTACTTATCAGTACAGAATAACTAGACAATAGTAAACAAGTTCACGTATAGTAAAATAGTTGGTAATGTTTGGTAGAGATTATTTATTTGTTGGGCTGGTGGTACTGATCTCGATTTCAAATTTTATATAAAGTTGTAAAATCTTCAATTACTAGATCTGCTTAAATTCCTAAATAACCAAATATAAACATGAATAATACATTACACAGGTCCAAAAAAATTGTCTGTCTCATGGTGAGACCAAGATAGTCTCACGTATTTTTGCACACTAAAACCGAATCTTACCAGTTTAACATCAAGATTTTTCTCCACAGTCAAAAGCACCTCGAAAAACTAATAAAACTGTTGCATTCGGTATCAATCAGTGAACTTATCTGAAATAGTCAGACTTAGAGTTCCAATACCTTTTCGAGTTAATTTTATAACCTCAGAACACTTTATGGCTCCTGTGATTAAATAACGTCTAACATCACAGCACAAAATTGAAACGAGCTAAGATGATTCGAATCAGGAAATCCATCTTTTTCTATCTTATTCTGATAATCTTCTTATAGTTCTCCAGCTTTCTAGCAATATGCACATACCCCAGAGAAGAAGATAATCCATAAATCAGACAGAGAGGAACCTAATAACCACATTACTTGGGAGATCATTAACAAAAGCTAGATAGCTTTTGTGGTTACCGGAATCCCAATAATCACGTAATCCACAGAAATAAATAATATAAAACCAACTTCCAATATTCCCATAACTCTAAGGAGAATTTAGCTGAGACAGTGACCGCTCAATACTCGATTGGCTGAATAGCTTAAATATCGCTGTGTTTTCGTAAGATGTTATTTTCTGATGATTGCAATAGCTTTTCTTCCGCAACACTTTCTGTGACATCCAACAAAAGTCAGCCGTCATATTTATATTTAAATAGCTATTTTCTGATGAATGCTAAAAGTAATAATTATTGTTTCAAAAGAAGAGAACCATAAACGAAAACCACTATAAGCATTCGAAGACAAAAGGAAAAAAGAAACAGACCATAATTAATTTTAAACCCGAGCCCAAATCCTGATTTCTATTTGTATAATGGTTAAAGTATAAGTAGATATTAACGACGGCGAGCCGGAGTGCTCGAAATGGAGCAAGTGTTTTAAAGACCAATTATCGACAAATGTTTACGCTATTTTTTATTGGTACACTTTAAAATCATTCATACTGGTATTAATACTACAGAAAATGGAAATAAATATCTAATAATGTAAAATGGTTGAATTCCTGATATGCCATCAATATACCTTTTGCGGTCATGAAAATGTGGAAAACAAAAATTAATTTGTAATCTGTCACATAAGATTAATTCTTGTCACGACAGTTGTTATTGGTTGTATATTGTTTAAAAATGAGTTCTAACAATGATTAAAAATAGTAAAGCATAATCGCGATTAATACTGCAAAAATCGGAAAACGCTTAAAAAAGAATACGACAAATTCATCAAATGGATGGAATGGCAAAAGGGAATACAGATACAGATAAACGAGTTGTGCTTGCTTATCTTCAGAAAATGTCGGTGCAGTACAAAGAAGAAGAAAGAAAGTGTCGACTATGTGGCCTATCCATTCGAAATTGCAAAGTATGTTGACGATAAACAAAGGGCTAAAATCATTTGTTAAAATGTCAATCATGAAGGCAATTGGCTAGTATGATGTAGCCAAGAAGGCATGTGTATCCAAGGAAGACGATTTGCTGAAGTTTTTCACAGATGCACCGGACATTACGTATTTATTTTTGAGTTGGTAGCCATTGGAGCTTGGGCACTTTTAGAAGATGTAAATTATGCGACTTTCGCTTACATGATATCAAGGAAAAAGGAAGCGTATTGCTTATTACTATCCGGTCATCTAAGATAGTGAACGCTAGACATTTTACTGTTGCCGACAGTGATGGAATTATTTATGTGTGTTTGACGAAGCAGTATTTATCATTGCGTCCACAAAATGTAAGTACATACCCAGTTTTCCTGTGGTATGATAAGGGGTAGTGCACCAATCAAGTGACTGGTATACATTTGGATTATGTCCCTTGCAAATTGCACGTTATCTTAAATTAGAAGATCCTGAGAAATACAGTGAATATGCGTTTCCACATACGTCCGTTACCATTATGGCAAATAGTGGCATAAATGTAGATCAAATCCAACGACAAGTAGGATGGAAATCGGCAGCTGTCATGACTGGTTACGTTGAAGGAAGTATTAGCAATAAGAAGAAGGTTTCAAACATTATTGGGAGTACCATTAATTAAAGTGCAACCTCATTGACTTCCCAGAATGTTAGCAGTATTAATTTAGCACAGCACATCCTCTGATTTAAAAAGGCAAAGTTAATATTTCAAATAATACTAGCTGTAGTTTTCACATTCATTTAAAAAATTAAGATTGTTGAATATTTGAATAAAGCTTTTGAAACATTTTGCCATGGTATCTTTATTACAAGCCTGTTTTTAAAAGTTATAGGGTAGTAGTTAAAAAAAAATAGCTTAAATGTGATTTGCAATATTCAATAACTCGAAAACGGTCAAAGACAGTAATGTCATATGTCATATTCTTGAAATCAGAAAAAAGAATAATTTTGTGCCCCTCAACTTCTGCACGCCACTATGCTTTCATTAACTTAAGGTGTTCAGTTACTTTTATTCGAAATTTCATTTTATATCTCTAAATAATAACTATAATATAGAGTGGGCATACATATAATGAATAACCCTGTATAAGAATCTGGGGAACTAAATAATACTATTTTACAGACAGCAGAAGAAAAATGTATTACTAAAGTGCAATATCTCTTTGTCGTTGAGTGATTTTAAATTAGGTTTTTATTGCACAAGTAAGCTGTTACCATTCAACATAGAAGGTAAAAAACCAAAAAATTAATATTACATTTCCTAGTCACATACGATATTCTCAAACTAAATCAAACTTTACAAAAACGGGTGAAATAAATATTTCAGAAAAATAGGCATTGATTTTATTTAATAAAAACTCATTTGCATGGTCTACACGAGGTTGTAGTCATGCAGATAATCTCTATTTACAAACAACAGAAAATACCTACCTACTTTTATAAGGTGATACATATAAAACTTCAAACATAAATGGAATTTTCTGACGTAAAAGCTTAGTAGCAGTAAGTATTTCTATAGCGTCAATTTTTCCAAAGCAAAATAACCTAAATAGGCTAAATATGATTTTTATGCGTTTTTGTATGGTATTTGATATTCTTATTATGTCTTTAAAATTTCGATTTTCGGCAGCCCAAACGTTATTCCCTTGATTGTCCTTTGATCAATCGATTTTGTGAAAATATAACGTGCCGGGATCTCAAGATGTTAACAAACAAACAAAATTCAATTTAATATTTAATACAGTAATTAATAAATCAAAGAATTAACTGCAATAAATAAATATACAGTCTAATAATTCGACGAGTTCATGGCTCAAGATATTTGATCTACATGTATGTCTTGAAAAAGTTATTTTAATTCTTACAATAAAATACATACTACTGTTACTTCACGCCGATATTCGTTGGTTATGCGCCGAAACGTCTCTTCGCTCTACGCAAGAAAATTCTCATTTTCCTTGAATGTCCTACACTACGGAACTGGAAAATCAAATTGTAGTTGCAAAAATTTTTATCAGACCTTGCATTTTTAACAGAATATTTAAAAATAAAATTAAGCTTTTCAAATATTCACTAGGGAAACATGTTTTTCATTTTTTCCAAGCTGTAAAGAGTACTCTCAGGAAATTAAGGATTTTGAGAAACTTTCATATTTAACTTATATAAAATACATTTAGGCAATCGCAGAAGAATTCGAAAACCGATTTAGCCACTTTAAGAAAATCAAAGAGAAATTTCATTCTTTACTCAGCCATTTGAGAATGTTAGCAGAGCAGACCTTTAACTGGAACTATGTGATTTGCAGTCAGATCCTTTTTTATCGGGGAAGAACCGAAATAGGATTGGACTTTTTTAAGTTACTATCAGGAGAACGTTATCTCAACTTTCAAAACAGACTTTTACTTCCCACTATTTTTTTATATGAATTTGTTATTCGAATAAATAAAATTAATTATATTAATAAACACGTTTTTTATACTTATTACAAATCACTAATAAAGTTGCATACGAAATATTTCATGATGCAGCCCTCACAATCACAATTTTATTTACAGCGGTCTTTGGGCCACTTGAAGTTTCTCTGCTTATAGATGTTTCAGGTGCAATTCAATACTGATCGGAGCATTAGACCGCAGAGTAGTTGTTTCCTGAAATTTCGCTTTTGCAAATATCTCAGTTGCCGATGGCGATACAGGTCGGGGCTTTTAATAGTACACACAGGAAAATGAGCCACCTTTTGCTTGTGGTCAGTCAGGCCACCCATTAAGTAGCTATTGTCCAGTTAGTAGATGTAGATACACGTGGAGATTTGATTAATTATCCAATTTTGTTTAAAATATTTTATGCTTACAAATAAAATTCGAAATTCAAGGGTGTGCAGTGAGTACTCGATTAAGCATTACTTGGTAAAAGTTAATGTTTAATTTCCGTGTATAATTTTCTATTCATGGGGTTTCGATGTACTTGACTTATTTTCTTTAATATTTTAAGCATATTTCTCTCTCTCTCTCAAGACTCACGTATTACATCTTCAAGGATATACGTGTTCTCTAATTTCTAATTTTCTAGTATAGTCGGTATTTTGATTTAAACGTGCAGATATAAATGACTTTTAAGCAGTTTGTAATTAAAAATTGAGACCCAAATCGGCTAATTCCTAATTGAAATGTAAATTTTAATAAACCTCAAAAGGAAGTGGCTTCTTAAATGTGACTAAGTAGAAAATGGAACAATTTATGAACTTTCCATTTATTTCTATCTCATGCTCATGTTTAATTAAAATTTATAATTCGGTTAATGGAATACTTAAACCTCTAATATAGTCCTACTTAAGAAGAGATTCAGATTATATTTCTTGCAGTCAAAATAAAATTTATGTTCTTATATATAATATAATAATAATAATATCTCTACCCCTCATTCTAATCACGGGGATTAGCCCAAAAGTCTCAGAGTTGTGCGGGAGGGGGAGGCATATTATTATTAAGCAGGCCGCATTTGCGTCCAGGAAGGACTTACGTTGGTAGGTAACCACTATTCAGTGCAGGAATGAGGAAATCCTTGAAAACCTCATTAATTAGGGGGGGTAGTCAAATGTCAACCGGTATCAATCTCTCACATTGACCCAAGAAACATTCTTCCACCCTACCATACCCGCAGAGAGGGTATGGTAGGCCAATCCACTCCACGAATATAGCGTATCTACGGTCTACCGGCAACCGGGCGCAAACGCACCTCGATTCAAGTACTGACGTCTTAAACCGCGCGACACTGACCGACATATCTGATAGGCATTTAACTGTTTTAATTAATTTCCTCAACCATATACGCTCGCTCTGTATCCACAATCTTTCGTCCACGTCTGGTAAACCTGTTAGTCCTTCTAGAAATCTCTCTCACCAACAAACGTGCCTCACGCAACACTTCAATCCGCCCCCTCTCAAAGTCACTAATTTCTGCCCTAATCTATCAAAGTACGACTTACGCAAACTCCAAAAAGACTTAACACATAAACCTGAAAATTTTTATCATTTTTTATTTTCACCAAGAGAAGTAAACATGCAAAAAATTGTCAAACTAAAATTATATTTAATGTGTTTACCTTTCTTTGTCACATAGTATACAGGCTTTATCAAAACAACACCAAACAAAATGTAAGGGGCGATTCTCTGATGAAAATTAATAGAGGTTTTGGTATAAAATTTTTTGAAAAAATCCTTCCCTAAAAAGTAACTCCGCTCCAAAAATTCCACAAAAAAATTGTTTTTCTTTTTTATCTTCCATGTGTATCAAACTAAAGAAACCAAACTTGGTGACCATTATTTGTCAATAAAACTACACTTTTTGAAATGTTTTCAACCCTGCAGTATTTTTGTTATTTTTTTTAATTTCCTATTTTATTTATTTTTTTTTTTGATATTTTTTTTCCGTTTAAAAACATGTCTAAAAGCCTCATTCATTTACTAGCTTTTTATCTCCAAGTTTTTTCGAAAAGTTAAAAATTTATTAAAAAAAAATGTTTTGCAATGTATTTTTAAAAAGATGAGCTGTTTAACGCGAGTGTATTTTGCCGAAAGATCTGGTGGCCTGTTCTTTGCAATGGACTCCATAGAAACAAATGTCAATGTTATTTATGGTTACCGTTCTTTACTCTTTCACAAGTTTTATGATTTTGTATAGAAAATATTAGTTGATAAACTGAAAATATGGCCAGTAAATCTTTCGGCAAAAACACTTGCTGTTTAACGAACAAGCTCATCTTTTTAGAAATGCATTGAGGTACATTTTTTTTTCATAAATCCTTTCCGAAAAAACTTGAAGAGAAACAAAATTAGTAAATTAATGAAAACAAATTATAAGAAAAAATGTCATAGGGAATCATTATTTCAACTCCTAACAAAAATAATGTTCACCAAGTTTGGTTTCTTTAGCTTGATATACATGGAAGATAAAAAAGTAAAACTCTTTTTTTTGTTTGGAATTTTTGGAGGGGCGTATTTTTTCAGGAACGGGTTTTTTATACCAAAGGCTTATTAAGTATAATTCAAAAATACTTGTATAAATTAAATAAACTTCCTTAATTTACCACAAAAATTGTGTACTACAAAAACTTATTCTCTCAAAAATATATAAATATGAAAATAGGAAGTTCCAAATTAATAATTGTAATTTGGACACATATTATGATCTAAACGCTTCGGTAGAAAATTCCAGCTTTTTTATTCTCTGATAGTTTGAAATGCCCTGTATGTTTCACAATTCTGTTGATATCTCTAGTTCTCAAGCAAAGAGAATTCACTTCATTTGAAATTTTCAGAAAAATGTGAAAAATTTAGTATTTCAACAATACTCGAACAACATGAACAGGGAAGAAGGGCTGTGGCTGGGGATTAGTCATACTTGGATGCCTTTGCTTAAGAACAAACAAATGAATCGTAGCGTACCTGCCCCAGCCATCCGTGACATGTCTGAACCAGTCAACCTAAACACTGAACTAACCACCCTTGATCCATCGATTAGTATAAAAACCCGGTTTAAACACTGCGGTAGTCATTCAGCCGCCGCTCAAGATACGATAAGCACTGAAGATGTCATCTGTTAAGTATGGTGAAACGTCTGCAGCTAAGCATCGACCACGGCAAAATAGGCTTTATTTACGATGTTATAAACTATGCTTTTGTAGTTAACCATGTCTATTATGCCATTTTGCAGCAAATTGAGGACTCAAAAATAATTTCCAGCGGTTTCCCTTGGCCACATTCACTATTATTTTTACTCAGCACCATTCTTGAGATATGACAGACGTTCTTTCTTATTTAAACACCCGGTACAAATTTTATATATTCTATTTTACTTATTAAAACAAATTGTAAATAGTTGATTACAACTGAACTGAATTTGCCGACTGATTATTTATAGAATACGTATTGGTGGACCAAGACCATTAATAAATTTGGCCATGATATTACAGCGGGTGGGAAAATATATTAAGGCAATTATACATTGCCCAATAAATGAGACTCAAATGAAAGAGATGCAGCTTTTTAATTAACGCTCGCTTTGAAGCTTTGCACGCACCGAATTTAAATTATATTTTTGAAACTTTCAGTCAAAATGATCGAGGTATTTTGTATTTAATATCAGTGTTGATTTAAAACAGTAGTATTCGTTAAACAATTTTAGAACAACTAAAACTCGTTTTTGGGTAGTAGTTGCAACATTGAAAATATCACGCAAAAATTATTGTGTAGGTACTGATTTCATCATTATTACTTAATGTTAAATACATAAAACAAAGTTGAGTTAGTTACACCATTTATAACTCAAGAACAGCTGGTCCGATTTTAATGATCTCTGATTTGTTGGACTCGTCTCCGACCGGAAAATAGTGGCACAATAGCATATTCACATCTAGAAAGATGTTGAAATATATACAACAGGATAACATGTCAGAAGATATTTTACATCGAATTCGTGGCAGTTCTAGAAATCCCTATCTTGAGGTGAATGAGGAGATGCATAACCAGGCTTGGCTCTTAGTAGAATAGCTATGCCGATCCTGCTCCACAATTCAAGATGGCGACTGGAGCAGGATCGGCATAGCTTTCAGCCGTCTACGTCACAGCGGCTGGCACATGCGCGATAGAGGTTGAGGACCGTTTGTGCTGAGCGGAAGTATATAGTCGGTTTCTGTCGACTACGTCAGCTGGGTTGATGACCTGCTTATCATTATTATGTAACTAATAGGGTTAATTATTAAAATAAAAATCGAATATAGAATGTATATCATTTATTATAATTCTTATACAATATAACATGCTACAATACATTATTTTTATCAATCCAAGAATTATGTTTGTCATCGTAACCTAACCATTTGACAAAAACTTTATTTCCTTTTTCGTAACACCTTTTCAACTAAGTGAGCGTCAGGATGTTTTACTCTTTGTAATTCCAATTCATAGAAGCCTCCTGTTATTTCTTTACCACTCTCATCTTTCAATAAATATGTTGTAGGGTTGGTTAATCTTATTTTCCTAATGATAAAAATCTCGCTAGACCAGTTTGGAGTGTATCCTTTCTTAAAAGCTTCTCTATATTTGCTAATTCTCACATGGTCGCCTACTTTAAATTTTGTTATTTTATTAGCAATTTTTAAATGAGTATATGTTGATTTTAATAATGATCTCTCATTCCTTGATGTAACTTTAATTGGTTTCATCCTTGTTGTAGAATGGACTGTATTGTTGTATTTGTCAACAATTTTATCTAAAATATGATTCCACTTATATTCTCCTCCTAAGCTGAAAGCACGCCAAAGCATATTCTTTATAGTTCTAATGGAGCGTTCCACAATCGAAGCCTTTTGTACTATAAACGCTGTAATGGTTAATCTTATATTTTTCATCAGTTTCTTGAAATTCTCATTATAGAATTCCTTTCCACGTCGGTTTGTAGATGTTTCGGAATTTTTAAAACGTTGTAAAATCCTATTCGTTGCAATTGTAACATCCTGGGCTGATTTGCTCGCTAGTGGTTCTGTCCATATGAATTTAGAGAAGCAATTAATAACGATTAGTACATACTTATATCCATTATTTTCCTTGGAATATGATATCAAGTCAATTAAATCAGCTTGTATTAAAATCATTCAGACCTTTTATTACGGTTCTACGTCTTTTAAAATTGATTCTGGCAGGCTTGTGTAATTCATTGACAATATCTTCTTTTATATTTGTTGAAGTTGTTGAGATATTTCATATTGGATTCCAATTAAAATTACAGTATGTAAAACAAATTTCTATATATTTAACCCCACAGGAACTCGTATAACGATTTCTACAAATAAATTTTTGTTTTCTGTTTCCGGATCTTTTCTCGAAATGAAATATTATCGTTGCGACGTAGCATAACGTTGACTAGTTCTGCCAAAGTAAATTCCTTTTCATTTATAATTGTTATGATATCAGTAGGGTAACCAGTAGCATGTTCAATCGTAGCTGATTCGTAGAAGAAAACTTAACATGTTTTTATATCAGATATTAAATAGTTCTTACTGTTTTCATGAAAGGTTGTAGACTCAAATGTTAAAACAATATTATAATATAATTCCTTCACTATGTTTCCTGAGATGCTTGTTAACGTTACTTCAAAATCTTCATGATCCGCAGATGAATGCTTTGGTTGACTTATGTGTCTACCAAATTTATCGACTGTCATTTTTAAGTTATCTTTACCTATACTTTGTCAAATGTGGAGTAAAATTTTACTACTTGTTTTCAGTGTTTGAAAAAGATATATTGGAATAAAAAAAGGTCTGTTTGCTATTAGTTTTCTATATAAACTAGGCAACCAGTAATTATCGGCTTGTGTCCTTAAACTGCAGATGTCAAAGTAACCTCCGTTTAGGAACTAACGTTTGTTTTATAGGTTAAGATTAACTTTTCAGTCAAGTTTAAAGTCACGTTTAACTTAAACGGAAGAATAGTACCGTTTAAACTGCAGATTTTAACCTAAACGCTTACGTATTTTATATTTATTGATTCATAAAGTAACTGTAAGAAGTTTTAATAACAATGGAGGATATATTAGACGTGTTTGAAGAAATTCTAACAGATGATGAAAAATACTTATTAGCATTTTTTGTTGAAAGACCTCGTCAACAAAGAATATTTAGGGAAAGACCGAATCATATTCGTGTATGGGATGATACAGAATTTTTGAACAGGTTTCGATTATCGAAAGAAACAACCCAGTATCTATTACATCAAATAGAAGGTGCAATAACACACCCCAGTAATTGGTAATTAAATTACTTCCAAATTAATTACTTAATTATGATTTAAAATTTTTGTAGGAATCATGCTTTAGACCCCATAACCCAACTACTACTTACATTGCGTTTTTTGCATCTGAAGATTTTTTAACTGCAGTAGGTGATTTTGCTGCTTTGTCCAATCAATATATAACAAAATGGATGTATGTATGTATTTGTGTTATTTTTATTTACCTATATAAAATAGTACAAATAACATAAATATGTATTTTAATTTAATTTAATGTAATTATTTTATATATAATTATAGTAATTGGTTTTCTAGTAATCTAATCTCTAATTCAAGTTTTCTTTTTTTCAGCTGGTTCTCCTCTTCCCGATGTCGCATAATTTGTTCATGTTCCTCTGTTTTTCGCAACTTCCATCTGCAGTTGGCTGAGTTCAATTTTAACATCAGATAATACATTAACTTTCTGACGACAATCAGCAGTTAGGTTTTTCTTTAAAGGTTGCTATTTTTATTGTCTGTAATTTATAGATATAATGTAATAACAAAATGTATATAACATTAGTATACATATATTTTATATTACTATGGGAAAATAAAAAACATATTATCCGAACGAACAGTCTTTTGTGTAGATTTCGGTGTTACAGCTACATTCATCTTTGCCACATTATCAAGTCCTGAAATATTTCGCAAATTGTAGTAGTTTTTAATATTTTGTTTTATAGAACATACTTACATCGGAGACAACTTCAATAATTTCTTCATGGTTGACTATAACTGGACTGGAAGCGGGACTCATTTCTGAAATTATACCAATAAAAAAATATGAGAATTAGATGAAGGAAAAAACAAATTAATTACTATATTCAAAAGAAGTTCCTGGCTTCTCACAATAAACATGGTCGGGCAAAGGGGTTTTAGAATATTCTGGTCCATCACTATCAAAAATATTACAAAGACCGTCCACTGATACTGTATCTATTAATTCTTTTATTTGAATGTCAGTGGAGGTTACTACTGTTGGCGGTAAAGGACCTCCTCCGGTCTTGTATCGTTCCACCTTCTCAACAGCAAAGTTTTTCTTTCTTTTAAACTCTCGTGCTATTTCAACCCAAGCCTTCTCTTTCTGCTTCCAACTCACCGAATCAGTTTTTTTAGATTCTATTACTCCAGAATTTTTTTTACAACTTCTAATAATAAATTGACTTCGTTTATAGTAAAATTAGGAACTCTTTTAAATCTTCGGCCATACTAAAATATATTTTTAAATAAAAAATATATAGGTACCCATTTCAAAAGTTTATCTTTAAAATTCACTAGGAACACAAATATATATATTTTTTATAAACAACGTGCAAACACCACAAAGGTATAAATGTAAATAAATATACTTTTTACTTCCTTCTTACAATCCTTATGAATATGGAAACTCCAGTTACGGCCTCTTACATCTGGCAAACATATTTCCCTCCTTTATAACACAAAATTTGAATTTCCAAAATACCAACTGCCGATCACGTTAAGTTTAACTAAACGACACTACATAAACTACTATACAACGTCATCATGCAATCCATAGTTTAACCCGAACCTATACAACCGGCCATTAAAAACTGAACTTAAAGTTTTGACATAAGGACAGAACATTAGAAACAGAATGCTCATGCAGAGTGCGCTCAGAAAATAAAACCTGAGAGAAAAGCTAAGAGCAGAATTGCCATAACAACACTCCCCCACAATTCTGCATTAACATTCCTCTTAATAACTATGTTACACCTGGCAGTTCCACTACGTTTAGACATTCCCTCAAGTATTTAAACTTCGGGTAGCTTAATGCTTTAGTAAGTAAATCTGCCTGCTGTTGCTGAGTTGATACATATTTTAAGACGATATTTCCTTTATCAACCAGATCTCTCACAAAATGGTGTCTCACATCTATATGTTTCGTTCTTTTCATTTCCAAAGTAGACGCCATTTTTATGCAAGACTGGTTGTCCTCATATACATTAATCGGAAATACTGTAATATTTAATATCTCTGAACATAACTGTCCTATAAATAAACATTCACTAACACACGAAGACATAGCAATGTACTCTGCTTCTGCACTTGACAACGCAACAGTGCTCTGTTTTCGTGTTTTCCATTCTATAAGATTTTCATTTAATTTGACTATATACCCAGTCACACTTTTCCTATCGTAAATATTATTTGCAAAATCAGAGTCTACAAATGCACATAACTGAAAATTTGAATCATTTTTCTTACTAAATTTCAGTCCATAGTTACTGGTATGTTTTAAATACCTTAATACCGATTTTAAATGATTCCAGTGTTCAGTACTGTAACAATTTTGGAACTGACTAAAATAATTAATGCAATAACTTATATCAGTGTCGTACCCATCATAATATACATCAAATATCCTATAAGCTCACGATAAGGTACAGTCTTTACATTATTTTGAGATACATTTTCTGTATTTGTCAACTGTAGTTTGGGTTCAATAGGTATTTTTCGAGATATACATTCATTCATGTTAAACCTAAGTAAAACTTTTCAATTAAACTAGTTTGATTTGATTTTAAGTCACCATTCATTAATTTTTCAGAAAATACCCACTTGGAGTTTATTACTTCAACATTTCCAGGGTTCTTGCAACGTCCCAAGTCCCATTTTGAATGTCTGACCTCCTTTGGAATGAAACTGTATGCTTTACATCCAAACAATTTAATTTTATTTAGAATTGGTTTTGAATTATACCACATTTCTGCTGGTGTCTTGTGATTATTTAAACTTCTGGTCTCCGTTCTATTTATTAGGTACATGGCTGTTCTTACCGCCTCTCCCCACATTTCTTTGTTTAATTCTGAATCAAATATGAGGCATCTGGCCTTTTCCATAATCGTTCGATTTAGGCGCTCTGCAACCCCATTCTGTTGAGGGTTGTAAGCCATGGTATATTGTACAATTATGCCTTTTTCTTTACAAAATTCCTTGAATTCAATTGAGGTATACTCTCCCTCATTATCGCACCTTAAGCGATGTATCCCCCGATTAAATTTTGCTTCAACCATAGCAACAAATTTTTAACATTTTTCAAAAGCTTCACTTTTGTTGCTTAACAGATAACATATCACAAAATTTGAAAAATGTTTTTTTACTGTTTAAGAAAGGTATTTTAAGCTAATATGTATCAAATCTCCTACAATTCCTATCAATGAAGTCATATGTATGTTCTCTGATACCAAACATCTAGGTATGCTAATGAACATCCACAAACAAAACTCTATTCAATAATTATCTAAAGAATTTATTCTATTTACTAACCTGATATATTCTATATATACATATATTAACCTCTGGAGTGGGAACTCGAAATTCAACCACAATAGATGAGATCTGACCTATTTCTGCATTTTTAGGATTGCTTCATCAGGTGGCCTCCTTTAACTTGATAATTATTGAATAGAATTTTGTCTGTGGATGTTCATTAGCATACCTAGATGTTTGGTATCAGAGAACATACATATGACTTCATTGATAGGAATTGTAGGAGATTTGATACATATTAGCTTAAAATACCTTTCTTAAACAGTAAAAAAATGTTACAAAAGCTAATAATAAGGAATATATGGGTAGATATTGCGGATGTAATTCAACGCAAGTTGGGGCTTTTGTCCACTGAGTAGTTAGTTTCACACAATATTGTTAATACCTGAAAATATATGAAAAAGCTATGTGAAAAATGATCAATGAAAGTAATATAGTAACGTTTACCATCATGTGTAGGGGGGTTTATAGGTCCACAGATGTCAGTTGACACAACTTCCAATATCCTCGTTGCTTTTCGATCCTCAGATAGAACATTATATGGCAACCTAGTCTGCTTTCCCTTAAGACACACCTCGCATACACCTGGTGCAGGATACCTTGATGAATGTCCCATTCTTCTATGGTCCAACATGGACAGGTTTACAGCACAAACACTATTGTCTACATAGAAAGTTACAACATATAAATTACCTTGTAAAAAACCTTCAAACAGTACAACTTTGTTCTTACTTACAGTCACTTTCCGGTCCTTAAACATTACCTCAAGTCCATTTTCCTCCAATCTTTTAACAGATAACAAATTATACAAAAGATTTTCGCATACCCAGACATCCTTAATTTTCATACTTTTCCCTGCTTCTGTCTTAACTCGGATATTTCCTTCTTTTCTAGCCATAATAGACTCACCTTTCTTTGCCACCTTTATTTCATGGTACACTTCATGAGAGTCATATAAAATGTCACTATATTGGTGTCCAACTAAATGGTGAGTGGCACCACTGTCTATTACAAATTTTAATGAATGTCCAATACTACTGTTTTCTTCTCGGTTTACCTTCTCACTCACATTTACATAATTTGAGGTTGCACTACTGTCTTCACATGATATAAATGTGACCTCTTCCTCTTCTGTCGCAGTTTTTTGTTGATTGGTACAATTTGCACTATTACCGTTACGTCTATTCTGGTTTTGAAAGCAATCAGCCCGTTTATGTCCTCTTTTCCCACATAAATGACATGAGAATGGAAAACCACCACTATAACCAGGATTATATCCACCTCTTTTTACATTTACTTGGTTATTGTTATTGTTCTGAACAAATTTTCCTGTGGAGTTTCCAAAACTTCTTCCTCTTCCACGAGCTCCTCTCCATGCTCCTCTTTTATTCCCTGAGTTATTAGAAACGAAAGCTAGGTTAGGATTATTTTCTTCTTTGACCCTGTTCCGGCGAGCCTCCTCGAGTAACAGCTTATTCTTTACAAACTCTAATGTAACTGTTTCTTCCTTTTGGCAGAACATTATGTCTATTGCAGTTGTGACTGCCTGATATGATTCAGGCATTGCCGACAATAACTGTAACACCATCTCTTTTTCATCAATTGTGCCTCCTACTCCCTTTAGTTCACAGATTAATTGATCAAATTCAGTCAAAAATTTACATACCGACATATCTTCGGCGCATTTTAGGCTTCTTAGTTTTTTCTGTAACATAATTTGTATTGATATTCCCTTTTTTGTGTAAGTAGTACTAAGAGTGTCCAACATTTCTTTTGATGTCGCTTTTGTTTTTAGCATCTCTAAAACGTTGTCAGCTACGCATTGAATTAATATCATCTTGGCTTTCGCATCTAACTTTTTAAATTTTTCCAGTTCATCTGCTTCCGTTGGTGCCGGTTGGCTCTGTTTTGTAACGTCTAAAACTCCTTGCTGTTCCAGTAAACATTTAATACGGAACTCCCAATTTGAATAAGATGTCCCATCAAATGAAGGGCACAGGAAAAAAACAAGTCAAGTCACAAATAACTGTATTGGAGTGATATACCTTTTTAGATTAATATTCAATATAACTTGATTCTAAATTGACGTAAACTTACTACTTGAAAATATTAAAAAATATCATATTTTCTATTATTCTCTATATAGATATTAGTTCCATAAGGTAACTGATATTAACACAGTTTAAGATCAAATCTTAGATTAACGTGACTTAGCCTGTTTTTCCCCGGTTTTAATGAAAATATTTTTTTGTGATACATTTTATTCATGGAAAACTAACACATGCATTTCTGAACAAAATAAAAAAAATAACACTTAATTGTGTGGTATATTACTCAGGTACTCTTGGGCAGTTGGGTCACAAAATTGTTTTATAAACATTACAGATTATTATATTTTCTGCTGATATATTAATCAGTCCTAAAGAAAAATTATGTAAAAACATTCTTTTCTACAACCATATCTTCAGACATCACACTATCATGATTATTACATACTTCTATTGATGCACATGCTTTTTTATGTGCTCAAATAGAAAAATAACATTTGACTGTGTAATAAACCTACAAATGTATTACTACGATGAACACTTGCATCTTAATAACAGAACAATAGTCTAACACTAATATCTCCATGCCTAGACTTTACGGACTTAACTTATTCTTCTCCTGTAGCGCGCGGACTTTTACATTAGGCATATCTTCGAACTTGTCTGGCACAGTTGGTTTCAAATCCTGACTGCCTTACCCATAGAAAGAGTTATAAATTTACTACAAGATGGCACCGTTATCGCAATTTCGATAAAAATGGACTTGGCTTATTTTCCCCTGTACCCTTCAAATGGTTTTACATAAAATAAATTTTGAGGTTTCTCTGCCATTGTAAATTAAAAGCTTCCACACTTTTGTTTCCAAGTGCTTTGTTTCCCGTCTTCAGTTTCCAAGACTATTACTTATTCTCCTCCTGGGCCCATAACCTCTTGTATTTAATAAAATCCAGGTAGTTATTTTATTCCCTTTATTCTGATGCACATTTGGTATTAATAATAATATAAACTTATTTTATTACGTTCATTAAAAACAGAGGGAAAAACTTATTATATTACGGTCACAGATTAATTACGGTACTGTCAATCATAGAACTAACTATACACCATAGACCTTATACACTGAACCATACAGTTATTATATGTACTATCGTTTGCAATATTAATGACACCAATAAATATGCATTTTGCGACATTTTTTGAACTGCAGGCTTATTCGTAATGAATTCTACTTTTAACTTTCAGCATTAGTTCTTAGTTATTCTAATCACCACTAGAGCATGAACGTCTTCTAAGCATGTTTTGTAAAGGTCATAAAAAGAAACAAAAAATTTGACAATTTACAGAATTTATATGTGATTTATATTCGTAACTCGTAATTCGTAGTCGTAATCTATGATTTCTACATTTTAATTTTAAAACAAGTAAAGTAATTTTCAAAAACAATGTGACCTTATAATAGTCTAATCATTGGTCATATAAGCTTCATAATAATTATGATCTGTAAGAGACATTTGACAATCTAGAAAATAGAGGTTATGTTCTCATAAATTTGGAAATCAAAATTGAAAAAAGTCAATAAACAACGTGAGTTTAAATGTTTTTCCATTTTATTATCACTTCTTAAAAATTACCTTAAAACCAAGAGATTCGAGAAACTTTCGATTTCTTACTGTTATTGGTTTGATGGTTCGTGTAGAACTGATGGCAGGTTTTAAATATATACCTCCTATATAGCTTCGACTACTAGAACCGCCACGTTTGTTATACCTTATTACCATTGCACTTATTGATCACGCTTCCTTCAAATGTAGTCTTAATGACACCACCTCTCTTCCGAAATTGATGAGTTCACCATCTTGACTGACTATATTAACAACAATCTGATCGATAAATCGAGTGTTGATGGGTAAATAGACAACGTTACTTGGAGTCTCAACAATTTTGAAACCAGCTGGCACTGTAGGGAAAAATTCGTGAATAACGTGAGCTTGCCTGTCATTAATATAGGATCCACCCACAATATTGCATTCTATACAAATGGTATTTACACTAAAAATATCGACTGGAAAATCTGATACATGGTAACCAAATGCAGCCAATTTTCTTGGTTTAAAACCAAGCAAGTGTCCTATTGAATCTTGTTTAGTAAAATCTATGTCCTCACTGCACTTGATTCTACACTTCAGAGTGTTATTGTTAGCTTTAATAGAAATGAGCTTTTGATGCTCCTTAACAATTCCCTTTCTTATGCTGTCATCATTATCATGCCATCTGAAGTCATCTAAGGCTCGTTGTAGATATTTATTTATTGCATCAATATCATAGTTACCCTCTGGAATTTCAATGTATTTACCCTTGGAACCATAATAAAATTTGTTGTTCTTATTTTTCTCGATATTTGGAATTGAATTATAAGCCTCAAAGCTTATTAACCCTAAGACGTAGTCTTTACTATCATCTAATATAATTGGAGGAGTATACCTAGAAGTAAGAGTTGAGCTTCTTCCAGACAGTAAAAAAGAATTCGACATCTTCGGTGTCGTGAAATATACTATTCAAATATAGCACTGCATTTTTAATTATACAAAAATTTCAGACATAGATGACCACAGTTGAATGTATTAAATGTTTGTAACTGTTCATGATTATACAATATTTTACACGGTCCATTTGTATTTAGGTAATGTACCAATTCTCGTGGAGGCCTTAAATTGCCATAACTATCAAAATATACTGCTTTTTCTCCAGTTTTCTTATATGCAGTCCAGTGTGTCCCAGAGCCTCTTTCATTGTCTAGATTAATAATACCGCATTCTTTATAATGCACCCGACGTGGTAAACTATCTCTCATAAATATGCCTCGAAAATGTTGAATATTTAATTTCTTAGTCAATCTTATTAAATCCAAATTAGTAAGAGCTCGTTTCGGTAATTTTATCGGTAACGCTTGGAAGGTTTTGCGTCCTAAAAAAGACCAAACCTTGCTTGTAAGGTCTCATGTATAGTCCTTTACCCATAGCTATTTCTTCCATTGCAGCATTGTGACGTTTACTTTCTTCAAGCTTTTGTTTTGCAGCTTTGGCATCATTAACAGCCTTTGCAATTCCTGCTGCTCCACCACCTAAAGCACCAAGCGCACTTAAGCCTGCAAATAATGGAATTAGTGGTAGAAATCCTCCTGTCTTAGGTATTGGTATTACTCGGGCAGCTTTAATATATTTCTTCTTCTTAACTTTATTAACAGCTTTTAATGCAACTTTAATAGCATCTTTCATATTCTGCACATTTTTACCTTTTAGCGCTACTCGTGCTTGCTTTGTTACATCTTTAAATGCTAACGATCCACCAACCTTTTTAGATTTCGCTTTACGTTTACCAGTTTTACTTTTATTTCTTTTAGTTTTTCCATTAATGCATCCCATTCCTAATTTAACTTTAGCTTTCATTGCTGCTGCCACAGCCAAGGCTGCTGCCTTTTCTCCTATAGATGCGTTTGGTGATTTAAATCTCTCCACAGCCTTCTCACCCAAAATTTTATCTGCCGTATGTCGTTGCTCCAAGTTTTCTCTCTGCTATAAGCCACGTCGTGTTCTTTACAAGCTTCGTCTAAACCATTAATACCCACATCACCTCTTGCTAATCTCTTCGCAAGTTTAGTACCAGGACCACAAAATTTATATCCTGGAATATGGAGCTCTACTGGTAAATTATTTATAGCAGAGTTCAATATACCGTTGCCAGATTTTCTTGTTATTCTAAGCATTTGGCATCACGAACTACTCACGAATGATGATAATACCAGTATCACATCTAATATATATATACACACACAATCATAGACTGAGCTTTATTTATAGTTTTGCTTCCGTCATGCGCATTATAAAACAGTCAATTGATTTACCTATTAACAACAATGATATCGCAGAAATAAAAATCTCGAAGAGACATGGAGAATTGTTACCATCTACAATCCGCTGCTTGGTTGTCGGTCCATCAAACTGTGGTAAAACTAATGTCATGATTAGTTTGATCGAGCATCCCAATGGATTAAAGTTTGAAAATATTTATATTTTTTCTAAGTCTCTCTATCAATCAAAATATCAGTATTTAGAAGAACTTCTAAAACCAATAAAAGGAATTGGATACTACGCCTTCAATAACTGCGACAACATTCTACCGCCTGAAGATGTTAAACAAAACTCAATATTTATTTTTGATGATGTAGCCTGTGATAAACAAAATGTTATGAGAGATTACTTCAGTATGGGGCGTCATAAAGACGTAGATTGCTTTTACCTTTGTCAAACTTATACACGTATTCCAAAACATCTAATACGTGATAACGCAAATATGTTGGTAGTCTTCAAACAAGATGATTTGAATCTGAAGCATATATATGAAGATCACATTAACAGCGATATGAGTTTTAATAAGTTTAAGGAAATTTGCTCACTGTGCTGGAAAGACAAATATAGTTTTATGGTGATTAATAAAGACAGTGACATTAATAATGGTAGATATAGAAAGACATTTGATCATTACATACATATATAAAGAGAAATAAGCTCTGCTAACTTTATTCATCATTATTAGTATTCATACTGAACTGCTCTTAGCACTACGCTGTTTTAACTGTTAAGTATCTGTTTTTTACTGCCAGATACCTACTTTTTACTGCCTGGGACCTGTATTTTACTGCCAGCTACCTGTATTTTACTGCCAGCTACCTGTTTTTACTGCTTATTGAGGATCTATATCAAGTACTACAATTAGGAAGATTTGATGCTTTCAATATGAATAGAAAGGAAGTTGAAGAAAAAAATTGTTAATACAAAGGAGGAACATAGTAAAGCAAAAGCTGAATGCTCTGAAAGAAGGAAATATAATTCAAGAACAATCGTTTCTCCCTATCACGAAGCGTTTACAAACAATTGCCGAGAAACTTGATGGAGAGCCTAATATAAAAAGTGAGAAGCTTATAAAAAAGGAAGTGAAATCAAGGTTTTCGTTTAGCTCACCAAAGAAAAGCATAGCGAAATATAATAGATCGACGACTTCTGATGCACCAAGTTTCCTAGATACATCAGTTGTCGCAGAAGGAACTTCAAATGATAATGACATTGCTGATAGAGATAATGAGGAAAACAATGAGGAACTAGATGAAAGTGTAAAAGATGCAAAAGAATATATTCAAGACTTTGGTAAATCGCCCGATATGATGTACTATTTAAATCACCTTGATCCCTTACCTAGAGACTATGTTCATAAAATGATTGGTGATGTTCATAATGAGTTTGACTTTAGGTATGGTGTTAGATATGATCCCGAGCATAATGAACTAAAAATTGGTAATGCATCTCTACAATTTGATGGTAATAATTTAATTATAGGAGGGTTAAATTATATTGGGACTCCTGGACTCTACGAATTAATTTTTAAGAAACATCCAAAAGGTTTCACAGAAGGTGATAAATCAAACTACTTAGACATTGTTAAACGAACGAATGCTCATAAAAGAAACTACTCTGAAAATGAGCAAATTCAGGGTAATGCATCTTACAAATATAAAAAAATCATCTCCGCATTGAGTATACAACCACTAACATCACGAAGACCTCGCATCATAGCACCCTCAACTCGAAAGAGATTAGGTCTTGGTATGTTAATGGAAACCTCGAATAATCCAATCGACTACGTATACTGGGATGATCCCAATGAGCTTGTTGATAGATTAAGGCTTTTAGTTGCCTCTCAAGCCGCTGGCCATACAGGTCACTCTAACGAGATCGTCTCTATTATCGAAGAATTGCGTGAATCTAAAATTATTGAGTAGTAAGCAAAAACTTACAGCTAACTTAAAAAATGACAGTCGATAAATTTGGTAGACACATAAGTCAACCAAAGCATTCATCTGCGGATCATGAAGATTTTGAAGTAACGTTAACAAGCATCTCAGGAAACATAGTGAAGGAATTATATTATAATATTGTTTTAACATTTGAGTCTACAACCTTTCATGAAAACAGTAAGAACTATTTAATATCTGATATAAAAACATGTCAAGTTTTCTTCTACGAATCAGCTACGATTGAACATGCTACTGGTTACCCTACTGATATCATAACAATTATAAATGAAAAGGAATTTACTTTGGCAGAACTAGTCAACGTTATGCTACGTCGCAATGATAATATTTCATTTCGAGAAAAGATCCGGAAACAGAAAATAAAAATTTATTTGTAGAAATCGTTATACGAGTTCCTGTGGGGTTAAATATATAGAAATTTGTTTTACATACTGTAATTTTAATTGGAATCAATATGAAATATCTCAACAACTTCAACAAATATGCAACAAATATAAAAGAAGATATTGTCAATGAATTACACAAGCCTGCCAGAATCAATTTTAAAAGACGTAGAACCGTAATAAAAGGTCTGAATGATTTAATACAAGCTGATTTAATTGACTTGATATCATATTCCAAGGAAAATAATGGATATAAGTATGTACTAATCGTTATTAATTGCTTCTCTAAATTCATATGGACAGAACCACTAGCGAGCAAATCAGCCCAGGATGTTACAATTGCAATGAATAGGATTTTACAACGTTTTAAAAATTCCGAAACATCTACAAACCGACATGGGAAAGGAATTCTATAATGAGAATTTCAAGAAACTGATGAAAAAATATAAGATTAACCATTACAGCGTTTATAGTACAAAAAGGCTTCGATTGTGGAACGCTCCATTAGAACTATAAAGAATATGCTTTGGCGTGCTTTCAGCTTAGGAGGAGAATATAAGTGGAATCATATTTTAGATAAAATTGTTGACAAATACAACAATACAGTCCATTCTACAACAAGGATGAAACCAATTAAAGTTACATCAAGGAATGAGAGATCATTATTAAAATCAACATATACTCATTTAAAAATTGCTAATAAAATAACAAAATTTAAAGTAGGCGACCATGTGAGAATTAGCAAATATAGAGAAGCTTTTAAGAAAGGATACACTCCAAACTGGTCTAGCGAGATTTTTATCATTAGGAAAATAAGATTAACCAACCCTACAACATATTTATTGAAAGATGAGAGTGGTAAAGAAATAACAGGAGGCTTCTATGAATTGGAATTACAAAGAGTAAAACATCCTGACGCTCACTTAGTTGAAAAGGTGTTACGAAAAAAGGGAAATAAAGTTTTTGTCAAATGGTTAGGTTACGATGACAAACATAATTCTTGGATTGATAAAAATAATGTATTGTAGCATGTTATATTGTATAAGAATTATAATAAATGATATACATTCTATATTCGATTTTTATTTTAATAATTAACCCTATTAGTTACATAATAATGATAAGCAGGTCATCAACCCAGCTGACGTAGTCGACAGAAACCGACTATATACTTCCGCTCAGCACAAACGGTCCTCAACCTCTATCGCGCATGTGCCAGCCGCTGTGACGTAGACGGCTGAAAGCTATGCCGATCCTGCTCCAGTCGCCATCTTGAATTGTGGAGCAGGATCGGCATAGCTATTCTACTGCTCTTGATCGAAGACATGTGTTACCTCATGTGCGGCAGTTTGTTAGTCAGATTAGCAATGACAGCGCCAGATCATGGAATAAATGACTCATTTAATCGAGAATTGAAATGTGAATATGATCGACATTAATTAGACCAATCAGTTCAAACGAATGCACCCTTGTTGAACCCCCAACAGAAAAAAGTGCATGGTACATTGTAATGAAGTTACTTTTCACCGCCCCGTATGAGACATTGAAAGCCGACCGACGCGACGCTCGAACTCCAGCCAGCGCGAGGGAAACCGCGAAAGCCGAACGCGCATCGAATTACGCACCTGAGACTCTACCGCTGCGAAGATATGACATAGGATGCGCGCTCGATCCAGTGCGTCCGATTCCGAGTCAACAGCGATATTTTAAAACTTAGAAAATTTAGTACCTTGTCCTGGCCCACACGAGTAGCTGCGTCGTATCCAGTAGTCCGCCCAGCAGATCTGCGAAGAACAGTAATCCAGCCGACCGTCTAGTGCGCAAGCGTCACCGTTTCACCAAGAAAGACTTACTATTCACCAGAATTAGTATCTGCCAAGCCGCCAGACAAACCAGTCGTGTCTCCAGTATTCCTCAGTGCCTGAAAATTATTGTAAGTCGCTAAGTGGACGAACCGTGAATTTTACAAGTCCACAAATTTGAATACCGCCGATTCACAGTCACACAAAAAAAAGTTCTGTGCCCGAGTTCTGACCTATGGTTCCCCATGTATTTTTGGCTCCCGAAACCGATCCCGGGGTCGGTATAGCCCAGACGTTCCATATTTGCGCGCCACAGTAAAAAAAAAATTACTAAAATTTGGTCATTACCTGGAAATAAGCGCAAAGCTTTATCTTGGTGCCATTGAAGGGTCCAAACATGATTTAGTTGTTGACGTAGGAAGTATTGTAGCTCCTTTCTTTCTTTTTTTAAATTTTTCAATTTTTTTCTCATTTCTTTTACTTTTTTAATTTTTTTTATTTTTCTTTATTTTTTTGTCTATTCACTGTGCAATGCTACATGAAGACAATCCTCTTAAATCAATTCGATCCTGAATACGGTGAAATCATATGATTTTTTCTGGCAATTTGAAATTTTTTAGGACCAATTTTCTGCCAATTCGTGGCCCTCAAGTGACAATTGAGATAAAGCTTTGCGCTTATTTCCAGGTAATGGCCAAATTTTGGTCATTTTTTGACCGTAGCCCGCAAATATGGAACGTCTGGGCTATACCGACCACGGGATCGGTTTCGGGAGCCAAAAATACATGGGGAACCATAGGTCGGAGCTCGGGCACAGAACTTTTTTTTTGTGGGCCTGTGATTATTATAAGTTCAAAAGTGGCATTTGAGTAAAATAGTCAAGTCCGAAAACCGTCCAGTGCGCAACCTCCGCTTCCGAACCAGCATTGGCGATTTCCAACGGTGTAAAAGATTCAGTTCCTGAGCCGCCAGCATCAAAACCAGTCCTGTTCCGCATCAGCCATCCGAAGCGAGGTAGTAGCAGCCATTTGCGCAAATCTTCCATCCGCTACTCCGCTGCCACGACGTTAAGACCTAGCGAGGTGAGCACTGCAGAGTCAGTACCAGCCGACCGCTCGTGCCAGCTAAACGTGATCAGCAGAGGAAGTGAATAAGAGGTTGTTATGGAAAACTTGGCCGCTATTAGTTGTGTACTAATCATACTTTGTTTTCCAGCTTGTGTACTGTGCCACGGCGTGGGTAGAGTCGCTGTTGCATTTCCGGTGATTTTACCTCACCACGCGTTTAGTTGATAGGATTCCGCACTATAAGCTGAAACATGGGCCGTTATTTACCGTTGTTTACTGTACCACGGCGTGGGTAGAGTCGCTGTTGCATTTCTGGTGACTTTACCGCACCACGCGTTGGGTTGATGGGATTCCGTCCTATAAGCTGGAACGTGGGCCGTTATTTACCGTCGCTACCTGTACCACGAGTGGGTGGAGTTGCTATTGCATTTCCGGTGACTATACCTCACCACGCGTTCAGATCATAGGAGAACATCCTATGAGTTGAAACGTGGGTCGTGACTAATAAGTAGTTGTTTCTTTTCAGCTGTGCGGCCGTGCATTCCAGGAGAGGAGCTGCATTATCATATATTGTTTTTTTATATATGTATATATTTTAAATAGTGGCCAAGTCTTTAGTTTTAGTTTTGTTTGCTTTGCTCGCTTGATCACTTCCTTTTACTTGGATTCGCATTTAGCATATATTAGCCGCTTGTATAGCTTGCTTGTAACTGTTCAGCTGACTTTGTAGTTGCTTATTCCGCTACCGACCGTATTAATTTTGTAAACTAGGTGTATTGTAATATATGTGTCTGATTTTTATTCCTAGAAAAGTTTAACTCCTCCCTCACGACCCTCTGGACATACTGTGTCTTCACTGTAGCCGCCCGAGTAGTGGTGTTTTTGCACTGTAAACAGAAACTGGCGCCCGAGGTTACCGCCACCGCAGGTCACAACGTCACAACATTAATAAAGGCAATTGTTGATGGAAATGGTAGCTTATTTTTCCTGGATGCCCCCGGTGGAACTGGGAAGACATTCCTCATGTCATTGGTTTCGACCACTGTTCGTGCGAGATCCGATATTGCGGTAGCAGTTGCTTCTTCTGGAATAGCGGCCACATTATTAGAAGGATGCCGTACGGCTCATTCAGTGTTAGAATTGCTGTTAAACCTTTAAAGTACGAATTCTGGGACGAATGCACTATTGTGCACAAACGCGCATTGGAACCACTTGACCGAATATTGAATGATCTGCGCAATGACTCGAGATGTTTTGGAGGCGCAATGATTTAACTGTCTAGCGATTACCACCAAACACTGTCTGTCATTCCAAGATCGGCTGCTGCCGATGAAATAAACGCTTGCCTCAAATCATCAAATCTGTTGCGCTATGTGAATAAGCTTCAGCTGGCAGCAAACATGAGAGTTGCATTGCTGATTAGGCCATCTGCTGAACATTTCTCCAAGCAATTGCTGACTATCGTTAATGGCCGTGTTCCTGGCAACAAATCGAGCGGATTGATTTAATTTCCTCCAAATTTTTGCAATTTAGTCTCATCGAAAGACAAGCTCATCAACAAAGTATTCCCGAACATCATCGCTAACCACAAAAATAACCAGTGGTTGAGTGAGCGAGCAATTTTGGTGGCAAAGAACATAGATGTGAATGACTAAACTTCGTAATTCAGAATCAAATCGTTGGTACTCTGCATTCATTCAAATCTATTGGCTGTGCAACAAACGAAGACGAGGCCAACTATCCAACTGAATTTTTAAACTCCTTGGATGTGCCTGGTTTACCACCGCACAATTTACAACTGAAGGTGGGCTCAGTAGTCATCGTGCTTCGAAATTTAAACTAACCAAAACTATGCAATGGAATGCATTTAGTGATAAGAAAATTGATGACCAATGTGATTCACGCGACGAGTGCTCATTCCTAGGATTCCAATGATCCCAACCGAAGTGCTCTTTAAGTTTAAACGAATTCAATTTTCGAATCGTCTTACATTTGCCGTGATGATTAACAAATCACAAGGCCAATCCTTGACTGTTTGTGAAATCTAGAATATGCATGTTTTTCTCATGGTAAATTGTACGTGGCATACTCACATATCGGCAAACCATCCGTTTTATTTGTTCTTGCGCACTGAAGAGAATCAACCCGAGTGCAACCCGTGCAGCAAAATACATAGCTTCAATAAAGCAAATGTCTTGATGACACGCCATTGAAATACTTGATTTTTGTACTTTTATTGAATTTTTATTTTCTTTATATATATTATCCTAATAAACTATTGAACTTCAACATTTTCTTATATTCATTTTATTACGTTAATAAAATCCTAAATTAAGTTTATCTAAAAGTTAAAATTACATGCATTGACTATTAGGCGGAACGAAGTTCGCCGGGACAGCTAGTATATTATATTCGGCCCCGTCTCATAAATAAATATTGTAGTACCCTCGTCTCCGCAGGAAACTAACCACGAATTTTAAAGCTGACAACACTGATTCTCTATGACCGTAGCTGCACCTTGCGCACACACCTCAGTCTTAGTTTTCGTGCGGAACGACCACGTGGTGTAAATAGTAGTTTTCAAAAGTGTGAACGTGAACCAAAAATAAATATGTCTAATCCAAGGAAAAGACATAGGGACCGGAGTCTTTCACCCACTCGGAAAAACAAAGTGATATTGGCGAAATTTTAAGAAGAATAGAGAGGTGTCTTGACCGAGTAGAAAGTCAACAAATGAGATACCGCACAGGGTCACCTTCACCAGTGCACTCTGAAAGTCATCCTGATTTTTCATCAAGATTCAGGAGAAAGATAGAGGTCATAGACAAGAAAACAGTAAGTACATATTGTTATTCTTTTCTCATTAGCAAAGTTGGAAAGATGAATATTGATATCAGCAAAAACAACATATTTCTTTGCCTTTATTATCATTCAACCACCTGTGCCAGGGGATGCATAGGTATAATTTATTAGTTGTTATACTTTTACTTAGTTATTTATCACAGAGTATTGGTAGTCAGGGGTACTGCAGCACACGCCTAGGGTGGCGGAAATAAAATTAATACAGCCAAACATGAAGAAAATACTGATTATTTTTTTTTTCTTACTTGTCTAGTGTGACAATTTACTGACATTACCTAGAGTGGTAAGCAGTCATACATGTGGCTATTTCAACAAAAATTAATACAGCCAAACATGAAGAAAATACTGACTTTTTTTTTCTTACTTGTCTAGTGTGACAATTTACTGACATTACCTAGAGTGGTAAGCAGTCATACATGTGGCTATTTCAACAAAAATTAATACAGCCAAACATGAAGAAAATACTGACTTTTTCTTACTTGTCTAGTGTGACAATTTACTGACATTACCTAGAGTGGTAAGCAGTCATACATGTGGCTATTTCAACAAAAATTTAATAGTTTCAGGATCTATTGGTTGAAGTAAATCAGGGAAGAATGTGGTGCCAGAGGCGATCGGGATCGACATTTTATCCATCTTAGGGGAGGATGAAAGTGCCGAAAAAATATATTCCCCACCAATACAACCAGATTTAACATCTCGTTGGATTGAAATTCTGAAGGCAGAGTTGCCAGAAGAATCCAAAAAGAGCTTATAAAAAAAAAAATCTTCCCCCTGAAAATTGTAAGGAACTTAGCCCTCCGAAAATAAATCCAGAGGTGAAAATAGCATTGCCAGAGAATACTGTGAGACGTGATATGAGACTGAAGCAGTTGCAAGAGAAGGTAGGGGCTGCCACGTCAGCTATTGCGTTGTTGCTTTTAGATGAATCACTGAATGACATTGGTCGTTTGTTAAGTGATGTTATTCTCTCAGAATCCGTTTCCCGAAGGAACTTATAGCTATAAATTTGAATAACAAATTAAAAGAAACTTTAAAGAACACTACCATTAACGAATGGCTGTTCGGAAGTGACTTAGATAATACCATTAAAGCGGCCAAGGACTACAAACGTCCTTTTCTGGTAAAGGGGACAGATCAGAATATACAGGTATCTCGTGTTCCCAACAGCTATCGGAAAATCACCCAGCGCACCAGCAACACTGAGCGAAGAAGCAGGATCGTCAACAAGCCGAGAGAAGACGTCATATTTAGAGGTTAGTGATTCAGGCGGCAGACTAAGACATTTTGTGCAAAGGTGGCGCAACTTGTCCATTAATGAAAAAATTTTAAGCTATGTTAGAGGTCTTAGTATACCCTTTAGTAACATTCACCGGCAAACAGCTACACCGACAGAACCAGAACGGTCTGCAAAAGAAAAAGAAATTATGGACAACTTAGTCCAAGACTTAATGAAAAGTGATATCATTTCTCTTGTTGAGCCAAGTGAGGGCAATTTATTTCTAATATTTTTATTGTCTCCAAGAAAGATGGGACTTATTGATTAATTATAAACTTAAAAACTGATTTGTAAAAATGTCTCATTTCAAGATCGGGGTCTATAGAACAGCAGCGCGGCTTATTACGCCTGACAGCTTTATGTCCACTGTAGATCTAAAAGATGCTTATTATGTAGTGCCTATCAAAAGAACACATAGAAAATACTTACGATTTAAGTTTAATGGCTCTCTGTACGCCCCTTTGATCTTTACAAAGATCCTAAAACCTATAATGACGCTGCTTAGGGAGAAGGGTCTAACCTCTGTTATATATTTAGACGACATCCTTCTTTAGGGAACACTAGTAAAGAATGCGAATATAATGTAAAAGAAACAATAACGTTGTAGAATATTTAGGTTTTTAATAAATTATAAAAAGAGTAATCTTATTCCTAATCAGTTGTGTAAATATTTAGTGTTTTTATATAATTCAAATAGGATGACCTTATCATTGCCTAACGAAAAACGCCTTAGATTATTGGAATGTCTAAGATAATTATCCTGTCTAAAGGAATGTAAGATTCGATAATTTTCAAAATTTATAGGCACGTTAATCTCCGTTGCACTACCCATTAAATGCAGTTTTTTGTACACAAAATTATGAAAGTCAGAAATACTTAGCATTATTAAACTGTATATGTAATTATGAATCTAAGATGCATATACCACCTACCATATCTGCCGATTTTTCATGGTGGATAAACAAAGCAAAAGATTCATATAATCCAATTCGTCGTGGTAATTTTCAAATTAAATTATTTACCGATGCCTCCAGATCTGGTTGGGGAGCCTATTGTAATAATAATACTTCCTTTGGTTACTGGTCAACAACCGAGAAAAACTGTCATATTCCTGGCAGTACTTTTTGGCCTATGCTGTTTTGCAAAGTCAGTCTCTAATTGTAATATTTTATGCAGAGTGGACAACACGACAGCAGTATGCACCATTAACCGCATGGGAAGTGTCCGTTTTAAAAATTTAAATAATATAGCAAGGAGAATATGGACTTGGTGTCAAGATAGAGGATTTTACATCTTTGCTTCATATATTAACTCTAAAGAGAACATTTATGCAGACAGTTCATAAATAAACAGAATGGTGCTTGGCTGATTATGCTTTCAGAAAAATAAAGATACAGTTCGGGAATCCATATAGACCTATTTGCAAGCCGGATAAATAAAACATGCCCAAAATCTATAAATGATACTGCAGGAAACAACTACTCCGCGGGCTAATGCCCCGACCGGCATTGAATTATACCTGCAGTATCTGTGTGAAACAGCCACGACCCCTTGTCGGCCACGCCACCAGACAGACTGGTCTGTCATGACATGTCTGGTGGAGTGGCCGACAAGGGTTCTTGGCTGTTTCACAGATACTGCAGGTATAATTCAATGCCGGTCGGGGCATTAGCCCGCGGAGTAGTTGTTTCCTGCAGTATCATTTATAGATTTAATGGCGCATCGCCCGGGGCGAGAGGTCTGCGGTTAAGTACCTACGATATTGTAGGTCGCTTTCTGCAAGTCGAGCCGCTTAGGCCGAGCAGAAAGTAGCAGACCAGTTACATCTCACCTGCGCCCAAAATTCGTGCTCTGGTTGAGGCATCCCGAGGCCTACAGCGTCGATGCCTTCACATTAGATTGGAGCAAATTTTATGCTTTTCCTCCGTTTGCCATGATTTTAAGTGTTGCAAAAATCATAGAAGATAAAGCGGAAGGGATTGTGGTAATACCCCTGTGGATCTGTCAACCATGGTATCCTCTTTTCAAGTCTTTAACGATTGCAGAACCTTTAGTATTTGAACCTAAACTAAAAGCACTTTACTCTCTTTTAACGAAACACATCATCCCTTGTCGGAAAACCTTCCCTGGTAGCAGGGAGGTTATCCGGGAAGCGCTATTGCGAGGAGAGGTGCCCCAAGAATCGTTAGATATTTGTATATCATCCATAGCGAATTCGACTCTAAAACAATATACTGTTGGTCTTAGACAATGGTGGCTATTTTGTTTGTTAAATGAACTTGATCCATTTAATGTCACAGTTCCAAGTGTTCTGGATTTTTTGACCGGCTAATTTAATAATAGATTTAGATTTCAGGGTAAAAAGATTTTTCAGAGGAGTTTATGATATGAGACCGCCAATGCCAACATACGAAAACACTTGGAACCCCAATATAGTTTTAACGCTCAATAATGATGAAATCTCGCTCGAACACTTAACTCAAAAATTAGCAGTGATAAGTAACAGAATAAAAACTTCTTCAATAAACAAGCCTGAACCATTTCTGGTTCTACCCCTTTTTTAATATAGACCCCCAAATATATGTAGCTAGAACTTTATTAACACATATAGAAAAGACTAAAGACTTACGAAGTTCCTGCCATTTTCTTTTTATTACTCATAAAAACCACATCGTCAAGCTTCATCTCAATCTATCAGCAGATGGATAAAAGATGGTTTGAAAGCAAGTGATTTAGATAATACTCAGTTTAAACCTTAAAGTACTCGACATGCGTCGACATCTTTAGCGTTTCGAAAAGGTGTTAGCTTCGATATTATTCGGCTGGCTGCGGGTTGGTCGAAAAATTCTAGAACATTCGCGAATTTTTACAATAGACCCGTAATAGATAATTTACAATGGGAAATTGCATGATTTTTCAAATACATGGAAATGAAAGAATGTATTATTTTAATCGAAATGCCGTTTGTCTTAAACAATTTGATGAAAAATAAACTCAAAACGGCTTTTAAAGTTTTGGTCTGACCACGCCTCCAGAAAACGGAGGCCACCATATTAAATATCTGTGACGTCACCAGCCGCAGTGACGTCACCTCCAAAACAACGCAGTCGCAGTACAGTACATACGTTTAGGTTAGGTAGAAGAGTTAGTTTGACGTTTGTAATATTTATCACATAACATGTGATATTTATTAAGTGTTATTGTGTTAAACAGACACTGGTGTTGAAAAATTTGCAAAATAGACTCGTAGAATGAGCACAGAAAGTGTATTATCACCGGGAAAATGGAATAAATATTGCATTGTGCAATTACAAATACTTTCCTTACAGCGGCTAATAAAAATATTTCTCCGTGCCAAAATTGAAAAAACTAGAAAAATGTGGTGTATGGCAATGAATCACGACGAAGGAAAAAGCGTAAAACTCTATAATTTCAACGTTGTATGTTTCTGAAGACCATTTTAATGTAAGGTTAATTGAAAATAAGTACGAATAAATAATGGAAGCGGTCGATCAAAAAATTGTTTAGGTACAGAAATCTTTAGAAATATGTATTTTCTTAAATTTAACTGTATTTGTAAATATTGTTAAAATATAAACCTAATACTAATTGTTTCCGTTTATTTACAAATATGTGAAAATAATTGTTAACAGCAAAATAATGTGTCTTACAAAGGCTTTTTAAAATTTATTGTTTTATGTTACGAAAATTTGAATAGTAACAATGAATAAACAGATCTAACATAAAGAATTTTATTTTTGATATCTATTACTTTTGCATTACATGTTTACATCCTCCTTACAAAACAAATTATAGGGCTGTTCGCCTTATTTATTTTATAGTTTTTTTTTTCAAAGAGCCTCAGTCATGTCACTACCTTACACAGTATTGACATTTCTATGACTTGTTCAAAAGAAATGTCAGTAATGTCACAAAAAAACTTAGAAACCAATGTCTATTTACGTCACGATCATCGTGAGTATCTACGGAAACATAAGCAAGATGGCCGCGTTACTCCGGCCGTTGACGTCACACCAATAATAACAGTGTTTTCGATCACGTGGTTTTGTTTACATTTTATGGCAATTTATTAATGTTAATATTTTAATTATTATGTGATTATTGCCGCCAGACACATGTTCTGACCTTTCAATATGTTTGAAAGATTACCCTGTAATACATTTCAAACCAATATAAAATTCATGCAACTTCTCCATTCGCAAATACTGTATTGGATTCAAGTAATACCTAATCAGGTCATTCATATTGGTGTACAATGTTTTCGTTGTAGTTGTTCTTATTTTGTCTTTTCCTTGTTGTTTGTTCGTTATACAGAATTTATTAGATACATATTGTAAAATCAAATTTTTCCCATTATTAGATATTAGATTATATAAAGATTTTTGTTTACTTTGTCCTTGTACATTATCTATATATTTCAATATAGCTAATATAAGCTGATGTTTTATTTGTTGCAACATCCTTTAAACATCTACAATATTTATTTATGAGACGGGGCCGAATATAATCACAAGATCAAACGAACTTACCTAAGTGATGTTCGATCTTGATTATATGATGGCCCCGTCGAAATAAATAAAGTCCCAAGATCCCACCCTACAATTATCAATGATAATTACCCAATGATGTATGTTGCAACACCTTTAAAGTGACTGAGGTGTGTGTGCGCAAGGTGCAGCTACGGTCATAGAGAATCAGTGTTGTCAGCTTTAAAATTCGTGGTTAGTTTCCTGCGGAGACGAGGGTACTACAATATTTATTTATTTCGACGGGGCCATCATATAATCAAGATCGAACATCACTTAGGTAAGTTCGTTTGATCTTGTGATTATATTATATTAAATAAAGTAACCCTCATCGTATTAGTACGATATTTTATTTTAAGACTATTCGTAATTCATTGTTTGAGTAAGGAAGATTTCTCTTTCTTTCACATTTAAATATGTATATGTATGTATGCAGATAGATATAAGAGAGTATAATTAAAAGACCTAATACAGAGTGTTAAATATGTACACAATACACATATTTTAACAGTGGCAGCATATGGAATCCTTTCTAAAAGTCTTGAATGGTATGTAGCGTCGTCTAATATAATGGCACTATTATTAAATAGACCGTTTTTCCCTCACTGTCTTTCATATTTTTATATTATATTTAATTAACAGAGCTTGTTCACTGAGATATCGACAATTTTTATTTTCTATATCAATCGTTCTCCGCAGCTTCGCTATCACTATTCGTTTGATATTTACTTGTACCAGGTTGACGTTCTTTTTAGAAATCCTTCCAAGGTCTGAATATTCTCTCCATAACTTATTTGATTTGCAGTATCTAATACCACAATATATTTAAGATGAAAAAACGAATATACAGGGTGTTCCAAAATGATGGTCAAATATTTTACCAGTGTGTTCCACAAGCCATTTCAGGGGGGGATCTTCGTATAAAATTTTTCAATTTGGGTCCTCCCTATTGAAATATTCGAGTCACAATATGGCGAAAAAAATAGTTTTTTTATTTTTCCTTCAAAACGGTTGCACTTAGAAATTTCAATTTTGGTACACATTATCAGCTAGTCAAAGGCTATTTTGTGGTGGTGTCTATTCCTTAGCTTATGTTTCTGGAGGGCGGGAATAAGCAACCCCTAGATTTATTTCTTTCAGAACTTTTTCCTGCAATGGCCGATTTCAATAGTTAACCAAATTATACTACTTTTTTCCCTCTTGTAATTTTTTCATACAACCAACAGTTTGCGCGGAAAAAATAAAAATAATTTTCCTTACTCTAAACATCGTTTCGTCACCGGTTACTGATAACCGCAGTAGGCGGTTGCTATGATGATGTTTCTCTCTTGTCTTATGAAACAAATCAGTCTTGACAGTTTTTGCAAATATTTGTAAACAACTGACTCTTCCGTACAAATATTAGCGAAGAAATTGATGGAATATGCATACGGCAGGATTGGCAACAGTTATAGGAATACTTTTGTTTAGAAATATTTGCAAAAACTGTCAATTATAGACCTAATAGCCATTTGTTTGACAAGACAACAGAGAAACATCAACAGCAACCGCCTACTCGGTTATTAGTAACTGGTGACGAAAAGATGTAGAGTAAAGAAAACTATTTTTATTTTTTCCGCGCAAACTGTTGGTTGTATGAAAATTTATAAGAAGGAAAGAAGTAGTCAAATTAGGTGAAGTATTTTTGTTGAAATCGGCCACTGCAGGAAAAAGTTTTGAAAGAAATAAATCTAGGGGTTGCTTATTCCCGCCCTCCAGAAACATAAGCTAAGGAATAGACACCACCCCAAAATAGCCTTTGACTAGCTTATAGTGTGTACCAAAATTGAAATTTCTAAGTGCAACAGTCTTTAAGGAAAAATAAAAAAACTATTTTTTTCCGCCATTTTGAGACTCGAATATCTCAACAGGGAGGAACCGAATTGAAAAATTTTATATGAAGATTCCTCCCTGAAATGGCTTGTGGGACACACTGGTAAAATATTTGACCATCATTCTGGAACACCCTGTATACTATAGACGCACTAAGTACTAAATAAATTAAAATAAACACATACAACAACTAACACACCACTGAGTACTCACAATGCCATTATTGTATTATTCTCAGCACTGTTTAAACAATTATGTATTTACAGGATTAATTTATTATAATAAGTAATAATCTAAGTTGCATAGTTAACTGCCCTCTTTGTCTTCCTTACGGTGTTCAAGAATGACGTATGTCGTCGAGTTGGTAGACAAGACATAATTGCCAAATTTGTTGTCTACGATTCATAAAATTAAACGACTTCTTAAAAACGCTGTTGCGAAGTACTAATAATTCGTGAGGTCATACAAACATATTTGTTATTAACGGACTAAATTTTATAAAGACAAGAACCTATTTCTGCGATGTACAGAAAGCGGTTACCTTGTTTTTGTGAGATGTCGTAGCGTTGCATTCAAATAGTGGCATATAGTCGTTGTGTCCATATGTTTTTATACTCGAGAAGTGGGTTCCATTAGTGTTAAATAATATTGATTGACGACGAGATATAAAATATTTCCTTAATAACCACTCCACTGAATAATATCGTGTTAGATGACTTAAATCATATACATATTATATATTCTAAAGATTTTTATGTCACTTGCTTGAAATTATATTGCACCACTCGGTCCCACGACTTAATGTCGGCGTCTTTTTTATAGTCCCTTATATCGATGAAATGATTATGAAGATTATGTAATTAATATTTCATTCAAATTTTGAATAGATGTATTAAATATCTAATCATATTTAATTTTTCTAGTTTCTGTATGAAAACTTGATGTTTTTTTACATACAAAAGGTACTCTTGAATATCCATTGCTACTAATAACTAATACTGTTCCCAGTTAAAACTATTTAAAAACTTAACAATATTTGATATTCTTTATGCTGCTATTTAATGGTAGTTGCATTTTAAAGCATGCTATAAAATTTTCAAATCGATGTTACTTGAAAACAGAACATCCTACCGATATTTCCTACATCCTACCGAGAGAAAGAGAGAGAGAGAAAGAGAGAGAGAGAAAGCTATTAAAAAAATGACGTAAGTATATAATAATTTTTATTACTGTGTTATGTGAATTGTATTAGACTAAGGTCGACTAAGGGCAATAACACATGAGATGTATACCAAGATTTTATTTTTTTACGAAAATATATTTTTTTAATGAAAAATACTTATCTAGTAGTTTTTGACAGTTGTTGATACCTTGACATTTGTTGATCATACTTAGTTGTCAATGTGTAGTTTAGTTATTTTGTAAAATGAATGTTCCAGAAAACATTAGAGAAATTGCAGATAAAGCTACACAAGATCTGTTACTGATAAAATGTTTAAAAGATATGAAATATAATATAAGAGTGGAAATTAAGAAATAAAACATTAAATAAATTAGCGTACGTGAAAGTATTTTTACGCCCGTTCATTATACCTTAGGTCGATATGAGTATATTTATAGTAACCCTATCCAAGACAAAATAAACAAATAATGGTGAAGTGAAAAATTTTAAAAAATGGACTTTACCGTCTAACAAGCAGCGAAAGAGTTGTAGCGCATTGAAGGGGGGGAAATATTTCTCTTCTGGAATGTGTTTGGGGTAGTTAGAATGTAAAAATATTAAGTCCCCGAGCTCTTCCGCATCAGGAGAGAAGGGAATACAAATGTCTCATTTTTTAATTTTTCTCTTACAACTCGAAAACGGTGCACTGTAGCGAACATATTTTACATAAAAATGAGAGCTTATAATATTTTCTATAAGATTAGATTCATATATTTTTTCGCTAAAATGCACCGTTTCAAAGATATCTGTTCTCAAATGTCGGTAATTTAAAAAATAATAATAATAAATAACAAACGTTTTACAGAGAGAGCATTCCCTAATTTTCTCTGTTAGTTGATCAAACTCCGTGATAAAAACGTTGAAGTAGATCCTCCTTCCAACGGATTTCCATCAGTAAAAAAGTGACGCCGACTTGAAGGGTTATTTGCAATAAGAACTGGCTTCATTTCCCTTGGCAGTATTCAATGAGGGTGGTATGAGGAAAACAAAAAAAATCCATATTTTACAAGCTGTTTAAACCAACCATAGAAGGTGATTGACGGAGGCTTCTTCTTACATAAGGTCATCTGGCAAAGAGAATCCTCAGTTTCCACACCTAACCTATAGAAACATAAGACATAAGATGTACCACTGTTTTTGATGGATATAGCGGCTCTCCCAGCAGCATTTTATACGTAGAACAGGAAAAGTGTTATTGGATAAAAAGTTTGTCGACATCAACTTCAATCTGATAACTAAATATCACTGGCTCAAGAATTATTTATCTCCAACCACCAGAACAAAGATAAGCTGATCAACCTATTGAGCTATAAACTCCTGAAAAGCCATAACATATTAAGCATCACATAATACTGACGTGTTGATTGTAAGCACCAGTCCGTACGTGAAACAACCTCACTGTGCTACTTACAGCAAAAACACCACCTGTCCATAATATGCTGTTCATAAAACCTGACAGAGGAAAAGTACAAACCAACGTTTACTCCAGTCATTAAATGTAACAGCTGAGATTCAAGGAAGTTTTATTCTTATACGCATTCACTAGCTGCGATTGTACTAGCACGACATTCCGGAAGAATAAACTTGGTTTCGTAAAAATATTATTAAGTTTTCCACAACTCATATTCCTCACATGCTGATATTGATGAAACTGGGCGAATGTGTATGCTAAAATGGCACGGTGTTCCTGTTAAGTTCTCTGAATAAAATTATACTAAAGTTTTCTATATGCACTTAATCTTTTGAATATTTAATTTAAAAACGCCTTGTATAACTTATTTATTATTAACTACTAGCTGTACCCTGTGCGCGTTGCTACGCCACCAATTAAAATAAATTTGAAGAAAAGACATTACACAAATATTCAATTCATTTTGAGTCATTTTATTGATTTTGGTCATTTCGAAAAAATTGTGACTTTGCAGCGTTTCGTTTCAATTCGATATTTATTGAAGTGCTGTGGGATACACAATATTTCTTGGAATTACGCGAGTGGCGCCATCTGTCGAAAATTGGTCGTACCAGCTTAGAAACCTTCTTGGGCTCATGCACAACAACTTTGCTAAAGATCATCACATGATCAAATGTATAGTTAACGATTCTATAACGGACATACAGACAAACATTCATTTTTATATATATAGAAAAGCGGAATAGAGACTATTGAAAATAATTATTACGTCCCTGTTCCACAGTTAAATATAATGGCTTACGTCATTACTAACTTATCAATCGCTCAAAAGCACACGCCGTACCTTTCACTAGAGCTTAAATGAGCAACGGAGGAAAATGAGAGCTTAGCTTGGCGGAACTAATTACGCTATAAAAAGCTGTGAGGTGACAGGTAGCTGGTTACGGCCTGTTTTGCGTGGGTCTTGCATTTGATCTCCTTCTGCTTGACTTAAATTTCGAAAGAATAGCCAACGGTCTCTTTGAGGGTAAGTGATCGATCGAACCTATAATTATATTTCAACCTTATAAATGGCTCGTAACCTATATCTGTTATTGAAATATTTAATAAAAAATATATGAAATATACAGTGCATCTGAATAATTCAAATGTATTTTAGCAAATCATTTACCAGTTTTTTTCCAGTTAAATAAATGCGCTAATTTTAAATGAGATAAAACGAAGTGAGATGGACTCTTTTACAAAATATCTTCTTTATTTAAATAATAAAATAATAATGCCAATGCATTTAGCGAGTATTTCTATAGTTTTTTTTTCATATATTTTCAGCTATTAACAATATTGTGTGAAACTAACTACTCAGTGGACAAAAACCCCAACCTGCGTTGAATTACACCCACAATATCTACCTATATATTCCTTATTATTAGCTTTTGTAACATTTTTTTACTGTTTATGAAAGGTATTTTAAGCTAATATGTATCAAATCTCCTACAATTCCTATCAATGAAGTCATATGCATGCTCTCTGATACCAAACATATAGGTATGCTAATGAACACCCACAGACAAAACTCTATTCAATAATTATCTAAAAAATGTATTCTATTTACTAACCTGATATACTCTATATATGGAGTGGGAAGTCGAAATTCAACCACAATAGATGAGATCTGATCTATTTCTGCATTTTTATTTATTTTAGTAGGTCGTTATGATACTTGACAGTTAATCAGTTTGACGCTGTCATTATTTAATTTCATTTTGACATTTACTTTCAAATAATTTTAATTTATTGGTATAATAATTTTTAGTTAGATATTTGACTCAAGTTAAAGGAGACCACCTGATGAAGCAATCCTAAAAATGCAGAAATAGATCAGATCTCATCTATTGTGGTTGAATTTCGAGTTCCCACTCCATATATAGAGTATATCAGGTTAGTAAATAGATTACATTTTTTAGATAATTATTGAATAGAGTTTTGTCTGTTGGTGTTCATTAGCATACCTAGATGTTTGGTATCAGAGAGCATGCATATAACTTCATTGATAGGAATTGTAGGAGATTTGATACATATTAGCTTAAAATACCTTTCTTAAACAGTAAAAAAATATTTCTATAGTGTTTCCAATCAATCTCTTTTTATAGATGCATCTAAGTTTCCGATTCATAATAACCCTAGTAATTCCGTATTAATATCTGTTATGAAGAAGTTCTGCAGAATCAAAATTTTCTTTCCTATCCTTTTTTTCCAACATAGGAAGTACATCAGGGTTCTAACTTGGGTCCTCTATTGTTTTTATTCTTTATTAATGATCTTCCGGATATGGTTTTTGGTGAGTGTTTGCTTTTTGGTGATGACTTCAAGTTGTTCACTCAGATAAATTCCCGCATGGACTACAATCACATCCAGCAATGCATAAATCATATGACGTCGTTGTGCAAATTAAATTGTCTTAATCTCAATATATCGAAATGTATGACTTATACATGAATAACCAATTTTATTAGTCATGATTATTTCATTAGTGATATTGCCATCAGTCGAATCGAGTATTATAAAGATTTAGGAATAACTTTCGATAGTATGTTTGCCTTTATTGAGCACATTAACAATATAGTATCCAGTGCATTTAAAACATATGGTATCTGTATCGAAATTGCAAGGACTTCCCCAATATTTAAAAGGTCAAGTTCCTATTTTACGACAATTTCTATGGTTCCATCAAACTGGATTTTATCCACCACGAGGATTTAGTAAAGCAGAGTTATTACATAGATTCATTTTTGATTCATTAGAGATTCGGCTTAATATTTCTTTAATATGGTTTCTGTATAATGTTTCGCAGGGTAAAATTGATTGTCTAGTTCTATTAAGCAAGATAAATTGTACATCGGGCCAACAGAAGACAACATGCTACTTTCTATTGTTCTACTCTTTCTTAGATCTAATCTATTATATAAATATCCTACTTCACTTATGTGTGAATCCTTATACAGGATGATTCATTAATAAGGGTGCAGAGCTCAAGGGCATGTTGCTGATCTCAAAATAGAGCGATTAAGCCAAATATGCCTTATCCGAAAGTTGCTCCTTTTCGATCTACAGGGTGTTAAAGTTGAAAAAATATTATCGTACATATATTGAGCATCTTTGAACGGATTGTCTCGAAAGTTTGTACACCTATGTTTTCTGAGGTCTTCTATTTTGCAATCACATCTAGGATGCGTTAGTTGCAGTGTTCCGTCGGAGGAAACATATGTAAAAAATTTTTGTCCTTCAAAAATCTGAATTTCCAATAAGAAATTATTAAACTACGTTCAATTCTAAATAAAAAATATATATCTTAAAAGTCGATAAACTTAACCGTTTTCGAAATAAGAACGATTTACTATTTCTTTACAAAATTATTTGTTTGAACGTACGCCTTTAAATAAGATTTAATTACGAATTAAGACAAACACAGTAACAACTGAAAATTTTATTATGCTTAAGTCTAATTACAAAAGATTCTCAAAGTGGCGACCATTGTTTTCAATACATTTTTTTATTCTCTCGTTAAAATTTTGTCTGACACTGAATAGACTTCTTTGTTGGTCTCTGATAATGTTAACAGATTCTTGTATTTTTGCCCACAGCTCTTCTCGAGTATGTATAACATCTTTATAAACTAAAAATTTAACGTTACCCCAGAAATAAAAATCAAGGGGGTTTAAATCATGGCTACGCGTTGGCCAAGGCAATTCGCTGCCGCGACCAATCCAACGGTTTCGAAAACTTATATCAAGATATTCTCTTACTGGTAGGGAGTAAAGTGCGGGAGCACCATCTTTCATAAACCAGAAGGATTGCCGTAAATTTAGGGGATATTTTCAAGAACGAGTGGCAAGTCATTTGTTAAGAAATTTAAATAATTTTCCCCATTAAGTGGACGGGGTAACACAAATGGTCCAAAAATGTTATCGGAAAGTATTCCACACCAAATATTTATTGAGAATTCATGCTGAAAATGTTGTTCTCGTGGCAAGTGAGGATTTTCCAGTTCCCAGGAATGGCTATTTCTCCAATTAAATACACCGCGCCGGGTAAATGTAGCTTCGTCCGTAAACAGTATTTTATTATAAAATGTAGGGTCAGCATTTTGTTGTCGACGAAGAAATAAGAAACTATGCGAACCGAAATCTACCAGGAGGATCTTGTGGCATCAACTGTTGAACCGGACAAAAGTGGTAAGGATACAATTTTTCGGATAAGGCATATTTGGCTTAATCGCTCTATTTTGAGTCAGCAACATGCCCTTAAGCTCTGTCCCATTATTAATGAATCACCCTGTATAACAAAATTGCAGTAGATTATAACATATTTAACGATAGCTTAAAGCAGTTAAATTAGTATGAACTATATTTGTTTTTTTTCCTTGTGTTACATTATTTTGTTTAAGATATAAGATTTAATTTTTGCATTGTGCGGTTCTAGTAGGTACATTACACAATTTTTCTGCAATTTTATTCCAAAAATTGAGTTTATAACAAACATTATTATTATTAATTATTATTATTAAATCAAACTATGTAAAAAATATACAAAATAAACTCTGTACTTTAGTATAACTTTGGCAAAGTTAGGCTGTACTGAACCCCATTTTCTAAAGAAAAAAGATATGCTGAAAGAAATTATGCTTGCATGTTCTTTAATCACTGTAGTTGAAACTAATAAACAATAATTAATTAGTTGAGTTCAATTACAGAATATTTACAGGTTTTTAATAAATAAAATGCAATTTATCATTCAATAAATCGGTGTATGTAAAACAACTAGGTACCTACATAATTTTCACTTAATACGACAGTAGCTCCAATGCCGCCATTTAGTGAATCTTTGAATACAATAAAAAGCATTTTCAGAAATGTAGTAATATTTTTAGAATTAATAAGTTTAAGTATGGAACATCCTTTTTATAACTTGTATGACGCTGATAAGAGCTCAGCAAACAACAAAATTGGACTGCGCCTGCCAACGCAAATATGTATGTGTCCACAGAAAAGATGTTGCACAGCAATAATATATATTTTTTATTAGGTATATTAATTATAATGTAGAATTATATTGGATTTCATTTATCATCACATGGTTTATTGCGTGTTAACATGGTCAAAAGTGAATTTTGAGTTTTAATAATTCCATTACCTCGTTTACAAAACTATCTTAAGCTACTAAAAAGCGTTGTAATGAAGTGATTTTTAACTACCCCATATTTATTTATTTTACTATTAAAATAGTCCGTTAAACTAGTTTACCAGTATTTGAAAATATCCCCGTTGAAAGCCTATCGACGCGCGGACGCCAGCCAGTGTGAGTAGACCGCTTGAACCGAACGCGCATCTATCACTGGTCAGATGCGGCCACCACTACGAAAGGTATGACGTAGATATGCGCGCTCGGTCCAGCTGGCGATTCCGAATCATGCCCAATATTTTCGAATATACGGAAATTCAGTACCTGTCCTGAGTGTCCTGGCCGACATCGAGCAGCTGCGTTGTCTCTAGCCGTCCAGTGACCGAACCTGCGAGTCCGAAAATCGACTAGCGCGCAGTCGCTGCCTCCGCATCAACGTTAGGGCTTTCAATCGCCGATTTGGATATTTAGTTCCTGTCCTGCTGTCACCGGGAGAAGTCCTGCCTATCCGCACCAGCACCAGAAGACCTGCCAGGCCGTGGAGAAGCCGTATTAGGTGAGAATTTTCTAAGTTCAGATTGGGAACTAGTGCGCAGCCGCGAACCTCACAGGCGCATTAGGTCTTCCAACTACCGGCTAGCTAGTTCAGTTGCCGTCCAGCGAGCGAGCCGAACAGTCCTGTCAGCAGACCAGCAGAGCAACCGTACCAGCACGCTGACGTACCAGTAAGCAGCGGTAGTAAGTCCAGCATACTGCCGGTGCGCAAGTCTCCGAATTCCGCCGGGTGAACTGGTAAGAAAGCGGAACTCGAGAGTTAGTTTCGTCCTGCCGTTCGTAGAAAGAAGACGTGTCCGAGTAAGTAGTTGTAAGTAACACTAGCTACGCGTTCAGAGGAAGGGGGCAACCCTTTAGTCTGAAACGTAGGCCGTTTCCGTCTGTCTTGCGGCGTGGTGACGCACACGGTAGACTTGATCACGTGTGTCGATCCTAACTGCGCGTTCAGAGGAAGAAGGAAACTCTTTAGTCTGAAACGCAGGCCGTCTCCGTCTTTCTCACCTAACCTGTGTTCCGGCATGGTGACGCACACGGTAGACTTGATCACGTGTGTCGATCCTAGCTACGCGTTCAGAGGAAGGGGGCAACCCTTTAGTCTGAAACGTAGGCCGTTTTCGTCTGTCTTGTGGCGTGGTGACGCACACGGTAGACTTGATCACGTGTGTCGATCCTAACTACGCGTTCAGAGGAAGGGGGCAACCCTTTAGTCTGAAACGTAGGCCGTTTCCGTCTGTCTTTCGGCGTGGTGACGCACACGGTTGACTTGATTACGTGTGTCGATCCTAGCTACGTGTTCAGAGGAAGGGGGCTACCCTCCCGGGGTCCGATTTGTGATCGGAAACTACCGCTGCCATAATTTTAATACGGTATACGGGCCGGACTACTTTGGAGCTAGTTTCGACCGCAGATAAAAGAGGGTTTTCTTGTTTCATGAGGCGGTGTCAAACATGGAAACGCCATTCGTGGCGGCGTAGGTTGCAGTGTCGACTTTGAGTCGTGAAAGCTCGGGCTAGCTTTAAACGAACCAACTGAAACACTTCCTTAAGCTTGTCTAGACGATCCGTATGGATGGTTGGTGTCTGGTTTTCTTCGGGCAGTACGGTAGGATCTTCAAGCTTTCATGGTAAACGGACTTTAAGTAGGTGCACATCCCGGCCAAAGTTCAAGAAAGCGAGTGTAAAACCGGTAGATTCGTGTCCTGAAGTGTTAATAGCCAGTTGGAGATCACTCAGGTGCTAGTACCACTTGTTATGATCCTGTTGGCAGTATTGAGCGATGATGGTCTTGATGGTGCCGTTTACCCGTTCGACGGGATTGGCCTGCGATGTATACGGTGGTATGAACTAATTCTGGATACCAAACTCTTCTAACAAAGATCTGAAGATACGGCTGCCATATTGGGTACCATTATCACTATGGGGCGAGGGCATCAGAATCTGGTGATGATTTCCTTGTAGAGAGCCTGGCTGGCGGTAGGACTTCTTAGGGAACGGCCACCAGGAAGTTATTTCTTTTGCTGGATCTAAGTCGGTGCTTACGGTTTACCATGGTTGACGGTTGATGGACGGTTGCATTTTCCCTGGTGTCTGCTGCTGAGACGGTTTATATCCATAGGTCGGACAGGTCGGGTTCGGTCGCTTGAATCCAAGAACTTGCGGAACAATCTGTTATTACGTATGCAATAATCCGGGAGAGCTTCAGGGTTTTCTTTCTGTCACGGAGTAATTTTTCTCGGCAGACGTCAGCGTGCGACTAGCATATGCTATCACACGGTCGTGTTCATTAATGTTCTATGTTAAAGCTGCTCAAGTCCATAATCTCAGGCATCGGTCTAGAAGGTAAACGGCTTGTTAAGATCGGGACATGTCGGTTTCGATTAAACAAGTCATCCAGTAATTAAAAGCGTCTTCTTGTTCATAGGCCCACATGAAGCGGTGCTTTTTCCGGAGTAGTAGGGTCAATGGAGTCACAATTTGGGAGAACACAAGTACAAAGCGACGGTACCAGGAAGTTATCCTTAGGAAACGACGGACGCCTCTGATGTCTTGGGGCGTAGGAAATTTCTGGATGGATTACACTTTTTCGGGATCCGTTTTTATTCCCTCAGCGGTGACGATATGTCCTAGCTATTTTAACGATTTTCTGCATTTGAAACTGGCATTTTTTCAACTGCAGGTTGGCCATTTGCAGTCGGCGAAATACTTGTCGTAGAAGGTTGAGGTGTTCGTATAGTGTTTCCCCTAGTACGACGATATCATCCAGGTATGCAAATGCGCACGGATTCAATTCAGGACCAATAATCCGTTCTAGGAATTTCTGGAAGGTTGCGGAGACTGAGTGAAGTCCAAATGGCATCACTCGGAACTGAAACAGCCCTCGCCTTGGGACGATAAACGCAGTAATTGGTTTACTCTTCTCTGAGAGTGGTATTTGCCAATATCCCTGTTTCATGTCGATACTAGTGATGTATCGGGTCTTGCGTAGCTTGTCCAGATTTTCGTTTATGTAGGGCAGCGGGTATGCATCCTTTTCAGTTACCTCGTTGACTTTTCATACAAAATCTCGGTTTTTCATCCTTCTTACGGACTATGACTACTTGTGAACTCCATGGACTGTCAGATGGTTCTTTGACTTTATTTTTCAGCATTTTCAGCATTTTTTTTCTCGGATTTTTTCAGTCTCTCCTCCTTCATCCCCGCAGTGGAGCTTCATCACTTATAGTGCGAAGGACCCTTCCTAAGTACCAGTTGTTCTTATACCTTCCCTTCCTCACCACTCCTGACATCAGTGGCTATCACTCCTACCGAGCCCATTCCTTATAATTTGTTATTGCTCATATCAATCCAAAATATATCAATGTTAGGCATCATGCCTCCATTTCTTCATCTCAAGCTTCACAGACGCACTTCTTACCCTGACTAACCCAGGGGCGTAGCGTTCGAGTGCTCTTCTAAGCACACCACGTAGTGAAAACCAATACTTGAAGACCCACGTTGGGCGCCATGTCACCGGTGGCGCCCTATCGCGTGGTTTCGAAAATACCTTTACGTCTTACCTTTAGTCAGACGTAGTAATGAAATGCCTATTGTTAAGTCAATGAGCCAATAAAGTAAGCCTAAAAGGATATATAAAGATTTAGTCTGGTCACGCCCCAGAAAACGGTCGCCGCCACAGCTTAGACCTATGTTGTCAGACGCTGTTCGCACTTGATGTATACCTAAATACAGCATTATGCTTTAGTTCACATGCGTATACTATTTCCATGCTTTCGGACAAACATACGTTTGGAAGACATAATTTGTCATTTGTCATATTATTAGGTCTTAATGTGTTAAATGGACATTGGTATTGAATAAAGTTGCAAATAGGCTTGTAAAATGGGCACAGAAAGTGCATCTCATCGGGCAAATGGAAGAAGTAATGCATTATACCATTATGTACGAATATAGAATACAGCGTTTAATAAAAAATATTTCAGTGTCAAAAAATTAAAAGAAAAATGTGGTGTAGGACGATGAAGTGCGACGAAAGGAAGTATCGCATTTTTTGTTTGTTAAGACTATTGTAATGTAAATTTAATTGGAAATACAGGTGGGTTTAACTTCACCTCTTAAGCTACTAGAATGTATACAGGGCGTTTAGAAAATCAATGGTAAAGCAAACATTATTTGTCATTCACTGTAACTACAGCTTTATTTCGATTCCACATGTTCTGTATTTGCTTCTACCATTTACGTGATGCAAAATGTTATTTGAGGCATTTATAAAATGTTGCTATTTAACTTCACTACATTAAATTACCAATTGTATTCTGTAAATATAATAAACAAAAGTAATCAGAATTTTTTTAAATTGTTTATGGATGAATGAAATCAGTATTAAATCCCAATAAAAATCTATTAAATTAATTAAACAAATTAATCATTGTTAAATATCATTATTCATTACTTTTATTGAATCGTTATTTGAATTTAGCAAGTATTTTAGATAAAATACACCCACGGCAAGATCTATTTAAAAAATTGCGTTTTGAGGCAAAATGGATATTCACATTTAATTTGAAATGTGAATAGAAATCTCAGAAAAGCCGGTTAGAATTTAAAGAAATATCTGTCCAACTAAATGAAGCAGATAATTCTAGGACTGAACAAACGGTTGGTCGAGGTAAGGGTAGAATTAAATAAATCCTTATCCTTATAATTCCTTCTTATTTATTGCAGCCGTTCTTCCATTCATTCTGACAATAGTTATCGATACCTACATTCGTTTAATCCGCATATAGAGGCGAACACACAGAAAGTAGCTGGAGAAGAAGTAATTAATTTGAAAATAGTACATTTTCTTGAAATTAACTTCTTTGTTGTTTAAATATTGAATACAAAAATAAAACTGCTACCAGTATTTCTTTGAATTAGTGTAATGGATGTATATTGCTAATTATATCATTATATTACTCTTCGAAAATATCACGACGAAAATTTTTATCCTAGTGTAAGATGAATTATTTTAATGATAGAAATAATTACTGTATTATCGTAGTTTCATTTATGTGTTAATAAAAGTGAATGTAATATTTACCTAAATTAAGTAATTAAATATAAATATTAATAATAATTATATGTATATGTACATATGAACACGCAAATAGTCGTTTTCTTTTGCTTTATGATCTGTAATCGTAATCAGGAAACAAGCTAGCTAATGAATTGTACGGTGCTATATTGGTTTTTGTTTTCATGATTGCAAATTGTTGCATAGAAATATGCTTACTAACAGTCTTAGAAATTTAATTCGATGAGAAGTGTCAATTATTATTATATTTTAGAGGTAGTTACTAACCTAGCAAATTAATTCTAATTTTTCAGTTTCTTATAATTGAAGTCGTATACATGACATTCGAAAATAATTATTGAGACCTTTGAATAGTATAACAATTTCGGTTCCTTAAAGGATTACAGTCTTAAAAAATTCTTTAATTCCATGTTTTTGCAAGATAATTTTATTACTTTCAAGAATATTTTAATGAAATTCGGGCATGCTGGGGGATTTTTGGAATAAGGCATTTAGGCATCACGGCCATTAGTAGTTTAAGAGTAAGTAAGGTGCTCCTTGAAAATTTGGTTAAATGGATTGTTGCTTCCAATCGTTTTTCACGAAGACAATATCAGCTATGGCAAGTACCGTTAACTTCGTTATTTTAAACGCAACCTACAATTTTTATTGCATTTCTGAATTCCACTGTTTATTTTAATAAAGCTTTCATGAAGCTTTCCTCTGTATAAACTTGCTAATTTTATATGGGTAATATTAAAGTTACAAGATTATTTTTGACAGATAACTACACTGATAACAATTAGGTATTATTTGTAATATTACACGGTAGTTGGCTATATATTGCTTAGATCAGTGTTGTGAAATATTACACCAGAATGTGTAATGTTACAACTCTAATGGAAAATTACATTTGAATTGTAACCTAAAGTCATATGTAACTTTCAGCTTCACTTTTATTATTACCGTGACTTTTACTAACTTTACTATGTAATTTTCATGGAAAATTTCTATTTAATTTTTCAATTTCATTGTATTATTAACGTAATCTTTCTCAATATGCCTTGTAATGTGGATGTAAAATTATTAATTTCAATAAAAAACCTAAATAAATAATTACCAACAAAAATAATAGCTTTGCATTTGTACAAACGTTTTTAGGAAATATTGTTTTGCAAGAAATATAATAAAACCACTTAGCATTTAATTTTGATTATTAAATATTAAGAAGTTAAAAGTAATTCAGTTATTCACATGTTGCGACATTGTTGTTTTCTTATTTATTTTTCAAAACTGTTGTTTTCTAAAAATATACAATAGGTAATGTAATAATTATATATTATGTTATATAATATCTGTAAAATATAACTATAACAGCACAAAAACGACAATATATACCTAAATGCAACTCCTCACTTAACACTCGCGTTACCGCGTCATATGGTGCAAACAATTTTATTGGACGTTAATATTTTGTCTGCAAATTCACAATAAATTATGTAAATACATATCATGCATATGTGAAAATGTATTTTTTTGATGTACAACCACATTGTAGTGTGCATGAAATACAATTGTACATGATTATTACGTATTTTTAATAAAAAATATGTAATTCTACTGATTTACCTGGAGTTTCTTGTAGTAGAGTATGTAGATATTTGGTGTTTTTTTACAGTAATATATAGTGAGAAGAACGTGTAAGTTTACTATTATTCCTGTTGGTGTAGATACACTCTGTGACATGCTTACAAATGATTGTCAACTTTCGCTAGTTAAAAAGGTTTTTAAAAGTTTTTTTTAATTAGAACACACCACGCGAGTGTATCTGTACATATAACACCGAAAAGTTTTTTTAATCATTTATTTTTTCTATCACCAATCCTAACTTTTCGAGAAAACTTAGACATATTTAAAAGGAAAAAGTTATATCGAAAAAAAATATTAAAAAAAATGTCATAAGAGTTGATTATTTCAACCCCTTACAAAAATACTTCAGAGTTAAAAAAAATATAAAAAGTGTAGTTTTGTTGACAATGTTCACCAAGTTTGGTTTTTTTAGCTTGATATACATGGAAGATAAAAAGAAAAACCATTTTTTATTTGAATTTCTGTAGAAGCGTAACTTTTCAGAGAAGGGGTTTTCAAAAAACTTTATACCCCTATTAATTTGCATCATAGAATAGTCCCTTACACTTTTTCGGAGTTATTTAGATACACCCTGTATATGCACCTTCGACTCGAGAATGTTATGATCCGCAATAAGATTATCCTAGTTGAACTATTGAAAAATGTTTATCATGATTAACTAGGCAAATCATCTAAATCGTATCATTATGCTGTGACAGTCATTTCAAACAACAGTTTTTGTTGAATTAACTTAATTTTTGGCAAGAATTGAAAATGCAAAATAAAAAATTTTCAACAATCTAAAAACTAGAAAATATAGGGAACCTTATTACCGCTCGTAAGATTTCTGAAGGGCATTTTATTTGAAAAAAGTGATACATGTTTGAATTTCGCGAAAGCTAACATTAAATTATGAGCACCCTGTATATAATTAAGGTTTGCTCTAAGCATTTTCAGATAGTTCAGAAGTTTGACTAGTTGCTTTCCAAACATTTTTATTTCTTTAATCTTAACATCTTAGAAATTAGGAAGTTTTAAAGTAAATGATGCAAATAGATTTTTTTCAGAAAAATACGAATATATCGGAAACTATTAGGTTTAAAACAGAGCTTAATGGAAATCCTATTAAAATCCAAAAACGCAACAAAAATTGAATGATCGCATATAAAATAATCTGGTGGAAGAAAGAATACTAGAAAGAGTTTATGAATTGATTTTGATTTCGTCGTTTTGACATAATCAAGTGATTTTGCAACAGGATAGCATCTACTCTCAAACTGCTAACACCACAAAATCAGCCGTTTAGGAGCTGGGTTGAGATGTCACTCTATATTTGTATCCTATTCTCCTAACCTTACTCCATTAGATTTGTATCCATTTCGCTTTCTATAGATCTTTCGAGGAAATCTCCTTTATTGGCGTTTCTTGACGCCTTTGCATGTTTATTTTTCTCGGTGTACGCATACTGATTATCCATCCATGTTTTTTCCTAATTCGTGCAACCCAACAATCTACCCGCTCTCAAAGTCACCAAGCTGGATAATCCGCTCAATTCTACATACTCTAGACATAATCAGCTGAAAGAAATGTCATTTGCAACAGAATGCTACGTTATCAAAGTACAACTATGCAAATTCCAACTGATAAAAGTGAGAAACCTGAACTTTAACCAGAGAAATTTTTTGTTTATTAAAAGAGATAAGTGTTGAATTCAATAATAAATAAATTTGAAATTTATTAATATTAGGCTTTAAAATAGTAGAGTAAAAGTAGAAGAGTTGAATAATAAATGTATGAATGAATGTAAAACATTGATAACGTAGTATTATTTAAATATACTTATTTAATTATTAAACATTTATTCGCGTAATCATAGAGATATTATAGTAAAATCGCTTCCAAATTAAAATGTTGTAAAGGTAAAACAGGCAGTTAAGTGTAGCACATAAAAATGTTGGTATACTTTTGGAATATATTCCGTTTAAAAAAGAAATTAAGGTTTGTTCTCATAAAAACGCCTATAAATGTGATGTAGCATAGTAATATCGTTCTTATACATTTTTCTCAGGCTCCCATAGGAGTTTACGGCTAATATATTTCAGACGAACCGCAATTATTTGTTTTGAGATTGTAAGAATATTTTACTCAAGTTTGTAGAAGTTTATGAAACTTAAACCAAGGCATGTAATATTAAATCAAGAGTAACTGAATAAAAGAAGTTCAACTTGACTCTCTCTAAATATTTTAACCAACTCAGCTTCGTGCTGTGATGGCTATGTATTTATTTAAAGGAGTCTAACAGCTCAGTTAGTAAAATACAATTTTTTATACTCTATTAAAAATCTACTTTTATGTATTCTCTTCAATAACAGCAACCTAAGGCATGGTATTTGTTTGAATTAACCAAAATACATATTTATAAAATATCTGATCCAGTTCATTAGAAATTTTGTTTCAATACTACACAAGATGTAGTTTCCTTCAAATGTACCTCTACTCAAAGAAAATTATTTGTTAAACAGTATTTATAGACATATCAACTCTATTTTAAAAATAATGTCATTAGTCTAATAAATTAAAAAAATTAAATGATGTCTGGTGTCGACAACATTCTAAGCTTTACGGTATCTTTATTTATTTATATCTATAGAAAGTAAATAAAACGTTGTCCTGTAGGCTGATCCTTCACAGAAATGGAACCTTTCACTAGGTGTCTTGTATATCTTGTTGTCCACAACGGATAACTTCTCACTGTTGTTATTCTTTAGGTGGCATTTGTGTTCTTTCCAACTCGTGCTAACGGGTTGGCTCACTGTTGATTGCAGTATTTCTCTTGCAATTAGTGAAATTATTGTGTTTTCTTAAGATGAAAGTGTTTTAGTGATTTTAGTCCTCTTGATGGCGTGGGCATGTTCAATATTGCTATTAGTAGATAGGAACAAGTACGCCATTAGTAAGACCATACTTAACATATACCGTAGTTAAATGGTTATACTTGTGTTATTACTATATCACACTGAAAATTTTCGTATTACAAGATTCTTCATGTGATATGCATTGTGATACTGGTGACCATATTTTGTTAACATATAAAGTTTTCCTAAATTGTATTTAGTTTATGTTTTGTTTTATTTATTTATTTAGACAGCTGCTTAGCTATGTAATTTTTGTTGCAGCATATATTTCATATTATTTTTTTAATAATTGGATTTAACAGAGGAAAATACACCTATGTATTACTATTTTGAGGATTCATGATGGTAAACACTTTTATTTCATATATTTTTCTTTTTCAGATAAGATTGTTTCTAGTACGCGGTGTAGAACTAACTACATCTATCGGCCGTTCGCTACTCCATGCCGGACTGAAAATGTCACAGGCACGAAGCGTTCTACATGCAGTAGACACCATTGAAAGCTGTCGACCTTTATCGCGATCGGCGAGAAACGATATTTTGCAAACACGGAATTCCAGGAAACAACTACTCTGCGGGCTAATGTCCCGACCAGCATTGAATTACACCTGAAAAACCTATAGCAACAGCTAGAGTCATTCGTCAGCTGGTCGGGGCATTAGCCCGCAGAGTAGTTGTTTCCTGGAATTCCGTGTTTGCAAAATATCGTTTCTCGCCGATCGCGATAAAGGTCGACAGCTTTCAATGGTGTAGCGAACGGCCGATAGATGTAGTTAGTTCTACACCGCGTACTCATGGTCCCTTCTGTCGGGTTAGACAGACGAAAGCAGCTAGGATTATTCGTCGGATACCTCATCTATGGCATACTGATGAGAGCTAATAAGCTCGAAACCGGTATATGTCTGGTGGGCGTCTGACGAATGACTCTAGCTGTTGCTATAGGTTTTCCAGGTGTAATTCAATGCTGGTCGGGCATTAGCCCGCAGAGTAGTTGTTTCCTGGAATTCCGTGTTTGCAAGATTGTTTCTCTTTGATACTATATAAAGTTAGGGTCACATCATTTTGATATCATCGACGACTTGCCAAAGCATGCAATAGTCCGATCGAACTACGTAGGATCAATCTAAATCGAGAAGGATAGTTCAGATTACCCTTGCTTACAAGTTGTGAATAGCACTAAAACCATTTAGAGCCTGAAATGAAAGGAAAATACCATTGAACTGTCAAAATGTTATTTAATTTTTACACAATAAAATTTTTTACTTTATGATCTATAACTTTGAGCATGAATTCATTACCAAATTATGCCATAATTTATTTGAAAAGTCCTGCAAAGCAATACTAGTTTTAAGAAATCATCATTGCGTGCATTGCACTTCGTTAACTGACACTTTTGTGAACAAAGACGCCACGTCAAAGCTCAATACAGTCTCATCAGGATTTAGTTAGAGCTCGTCAATGTTGTTCATTGTTCATTACCAAATTAAGCCATAATTTATTTAAAAAGTACTGCAATGCAATACTCGTTTTAAAAAGCCATCATTGCATTTTAATTAGAATAGTGGTTTCTATTACAGAATGTTAAAGCTCTGTGTTATATATTTATAAGAAGTTCATTATACCTTAGCCAGATTATGTGGGAGTGTAATAAAGGAAATAAGTTTTAAGTTTCATTTACGGCAGCAGCGAAGTTAATGAATAAATAAAAATTAAAGTCTGCTTCAACAAGTTAAACCCCTATATCTTGGTTCAACTTAATCCGATAAGTAAGAAAGAATTTAATCTGTACAGGGTTTGGTGTTCCGGATAAATGCACATCAGTTTAGTGTTCTGTTGGGAAATATGATACTACAAAGCGCCAACGATGAAACGACGAAACAACTTGAGTAAGCAAAATGTTGGAACTGAAATAACTTTACATTTAATATATGGACTCATTTAACAACTGATATTTAATTAATTGTATTGAGTTAATTATATGTATTTTGTTAAATACTGTTATTAATTTTTGAAAATGCAGAAATATCTATATAATTGCAAAGCGACAAATAAAAAATTGAACACCAGAATACTCTGCTATTCTATAAATAAGAGAAATGTATTGAAAAATGCTTGTCAGCTCATTTTTATTGCTTTGTTTTGTTCGTGGTGCTCTGATATACTTGAAAATAATCAATTTCTTTTAAGAGTTGATGGTGGATAATTAGTCTTCTTCCCAGTGTTCTGGTTCACAAATGGTCTGTAATCGTTACATGTTTCTAGACCGGACTGTGATGCGATTCAATATTCAAATACCCGTCAGTGCAGTACTATCTGTACCTATACATATTTTCCTATTGTTATCTGGTTTCTTCTTCATAAAGACGCATAGGAACAAAAAGAAACTGTTTTCTTCTGCGGTGAAGTTAATGTACGGATGTGTTCTATTAATATGGTACATACATTTTACTATATTGTTAAATCTATGATATGATGAATATATTGACAATATATATGGATCAGCACTAATTTTAAAACTTCATTCCTCCATTTAGAAGTTTATTAGAGCTAAATACAAAGTGAACATAGCCATTTTTTCTGTTCTGTCATAGAACTGATACTTAAAAGCAGAGAAGAAGAAGGTCCATGTAGTGTACACTTTTGAAATTCTCATAGTTGTTTTCTGCTATATGTTTTCTTAAAACTTCTCTAATTGGCACTTTTGTCAACAAAGGCGTCACGTCAAAATTCACTATGATATCATCTGAATCAGCTTTCATCAGTGTTGATGAAATTTTCAACGTGCTTGAGGGCTGACACTGACCTAGGTAATTACCAGTAACATAATTAAAATGCTCATGTCTAACCTTAGATGGGATTCTTTCACCTGCCTTTGTTATTCTCGGGTTAAGATCTGTAGAAGAGGGGAGCAGCTTCCACGAGACGAAGAAAACCATCATTATTTCTGAAATGTTTCTGACAGTACAAGTCGTAATACCAACAACGGAAACCGAAATAAATATAAGAGTAGATCTAGGACGAGTCCGCCCCTCTCCCCCCCGCATAAAGCCTAGTACGAGAACAACAAGGAAGGCCAAAGGATATCAGCAGATGTGGACTTTAATTGTTACTGGGAGCAACCAGTTACCTAGACCAGGGCACTACAACTCGAAACAAATAACAGCACTGGCTTTGAATGCCTAAAAACCACAATAAATTTCAAATTGTCAAATGTTAAATTGCTACTAGTAGCACAATCGGATAGACATAAATGTCTATTATCTGACTGTACTTTTGACTAATAAGCGAATTAAAGGACATCCTGTACAAACAGCTGAATATCTCAAAAACTACTATGTTAAAATGAAACCAAAAAACATTAATAAAGGAATACTCAACATCCAACAATAACTTAATGGTCTTTAAAAGAAACATTGAATTTCGCATAATATGTATTCAAGAGTTCTATTTTACTGAATAAAACTTTTATTACTACTTATATTGTCTGAAGCTTGTTTAAAGAAATCGTTTCAATTGAAATTGTCTACTCTAGCAACGTAATGGGGTCTGAACAATCTGTAAGTAGAACAATTCAGTAAGGTTGAAGTGAAATGGTCAGGATAATCATTGATAACTGTTGCATTATCCCACCTTTTTTGTGGAGATAATTGCTTTTATCTGTAGCTGTATATTATCTGTAAGATAATATAGGGAGATCAGCATTTGTAAAATTACAAATATTACTGGCTGATAGCTCTTTCTTTTTTAAAGTTTAATATCGATATTTCACTTTAAATTAAACACAATGATAAGTATAGTTTGGGGATACGCTGTTCTTAACAGAACTAATGTAACAAGTATGAATACGTTCACAAAAAGTATGTCGAACAAAATAGTAGAAAATAGTATAGAAAATAGTAGTTACATACAAATTTAAGAAAATTTGTAAAAGTGTAAACACACAAAATTTCATGATAGAGGTATCACCTATCCTTAAGTAAGTTTCAAATTTTCACAGTAGACCTATTTACACGCACGGTTTTTCTGAGGTTTGGAGCTTACGCTCCAATCGCCAAATGCCAGGAGTGCGTTCTCGTCTCGTGTGCTTGGACTGCAGGTTTAAATTCGCATTAGCCTAAGATAAACACAGTGACGACACGGGATGTCTCAATTTTGATTGGTCAGCGCCATTTTTAAACAAGAGGCTGGTTAGACACATATCCACATTTTGTTTTACGTTTATAGCTGTTCTGTTAAACATTAGACGACCAAAATGATTTTGTTTTGATTTGATGTCTCTTATTTTTGATTTAATAGTTATATAGTGTTCAAGTTTTCATCCCATATCGATTTCATTAGTTATATATTGTAAAATGAATGATTATAAAATAAACAGCAAATCTTACATTATATTACATGATAACATATTTAAAAAGTATTTATTGCAATAAATATTGTATATGTAAGGTGTATAACCAGGGCAATGAAATTATTCGTTATGCCTTCGTTTGCTTAAACATGGCTATCGCCACTGTGTTTATCTAGGCACTGTACATTAGCCAGCCATACCAAAGTTTACTAACTACTAGTAACTTTATAATATGTTTTCTTTATAAATTCGAAAGAATATTATTAGATTTTAAGTCTTGATTGATGAATTTTAAAAAGTAAATACTTTTATATATAATGAAATACCTAAAGTAGTCAAAAAGCAAGTCATTACACAGGTATTATTTTTAAAAAAATATTTTTTAATTGTTTACCAAATGACTTCTGACATTCAAGTTGTTAAACGGCAAAAACATCCTCCATTGCTATTATGTAATTCAGAATGTCTTTAGATAGTACAATTAGACCACCAAATGATTCTTCTGCCTCAAATGCTGTTAATTTGCAAAATAAAATTTCTTGACTCGTCAAATCAGAACGCACAGATGTTTTATTCAAAGGTTATTTTGTTTTCACTTTAATTATATATTAATAATATATATATGGAAGAGGTTCACCTGACTGGTAAGTTAAAGAATAGGCTTGAAAAATTAATTAATTCAGTGATAGCAGTCACATAGGCAAGAAAAAAAGAAAACTTCTTATTTTTACTCAAGCTTTCCAAGCCTTTATTGCTTCTTCATAAGGAAACTACAAAAACGAACAATAATATCAAAATATAAATGGAAAAGTTAAAGGGACTTACGAAAAAGATTGAGATTAATAAAAATGCAATAAAGCCATTAAAGACATAAAATTTCAACAAATCATTGACACAATGTCACAATTTGTTACATCACTTGTAATATTAAAATAATTATTAAAAAACTGGCATATAAGCCAGAATGAACGCAGTTTGCTCAAACGTTATTACAAAATTTGGAAAAAAAGTTCTCTGAGCCCAACAGGCAGTCAAGAAAGTAAAGTTGGGTTAGAACAAACAAAAACTTTTAAACCAATGCCAATCTAACAAATTCGTTGGCATTACTACCAAAAAATGGATAAGAAAATAAACAAGGAGACCGTCCAAAACCCAATACAATACAAGAAAATCCAGAATAGGATACCGGAAAAATATATAAAACACTACTGAGTGTCGGCAAAGGACTCGCCAATACCAATGTCACTATTACTGTTAAGAGTAAGCAAATAAGTATAGATTTCAATGACGTCATCAACATATTTTCTGGAATTAATAAGATTATTGTCGGTATAAATATTAACCATCTCTAAAAAATTTCTTTTGAGTAAAATATTTTCAAAATCCAAAATCCTGACGAAACAGCATGACCGATCAATTACATGTTTAGATAAAGCACAACAAGATGTAAGACTTGACAAATCTCCTTGTGCAGTGGCGGCCCGTGGATTTTTTCAAAGGGTGGGCACATAAAAAATAAATTTAAAAACTCACCTTTTATTTAAAGGTAAAATCCATTCTTCTATTTTTTTATGGCAGAATAGCTCAATTACTTTGTTGTCGAAATCGGGAATGGACTCGATAAACTGTTTTTCAATTGATAAAACTGCTAGCGCATTAAGTCTATCTTGTGATATAGTATTTCTTAAAAGTCTTTATACGCTTTAAAGTAGAAAAGCATCGTTCACATTCACTGGTTGACATTGGCGTCGTACAAATAATTTCAACTAGTTTGTAAGTTTCTGAAAACACTTTACATAGATTATTGTCGGACAGAAATACCAAAAGTGACAATACACCTTCTATGCGGCACATATCGTCTCGTTCGTAAAGTGCTGTAAGTTCACATTTTAATTTTACACTATCGAAAACAGGATAGGATTGCACAGTTGAGTCAAAATATTTTTGAGGAAATTTAAGTCTGTAGGTTTTAAAGTTCTCAGAACAAAATAATTTGGCTGCACTTAAATGGTCTTTAAAATTGAACCTATCTTTAATTTGAGTTAAAATATTGTCACACACTTTTGCAATAACGCTTCTAGTATCTCCAAGAGCTGTAGGCTTGCGTCTTATCCTGGTAGGTCCTTCTTCATCTTCAGATTGTAAGCTATCAGTGGAAGATCTAACGCGAATAACTTGCTGTTCAAATTGTTTAATAGCATTTTGCATTTGTACGCTCTCAATCCCCCTTGCTTGTGCTTGATTAAAGAATATTAAATCGTCAAGTCCGTATTTGGTCCACGCTGTAACTTCTGTATTAAATATTAAACAAACAAAACACAACAATTTATTTATCACGGAACAACCACACATCCATTGATATTTCTCGTATATGTTTCTATTAAAAACTCTCTTATATGTTCTAGTTTTACTTGTAGATTCGTAATTAATATATAAATCAGGAGTAGGTCTACCTTTCTGTTTAATTAAACATTTTTGCTCAAATGGCACTGGATTGTTTTTTAACAGATACTGAACAGAATTTATTTCTGGTTCCGGATCCATTTCTTTTAATAAGTATATGTACAAATACACACCAGAATCGCTTTAAAATTATATCTATAATGAGAAATCGTCTTTAAAACCAGCAAAGTTAAAACACAAATTAGTTTACACAACTATTCTGCAAGCGAAATATTTTTTACATACAAGTACCTACTAAACAGTAAACAAAGCAAGCGACTACAGAGAACTGAAACTGAATACTGAATGTCGGAGGGAGACGGAGTGCTGGAGACAGTGGAGAAGGGAGTGAAGGGACACGATTTCAGTGCCCTACGTCGGCTTTAAATCATTTACTCCGAGGAGTGCCGAACGTCGGAAAATGAGCCGCGTTTGGAGATAAATTCTTGGGCTCCCAGGAAATAAGGTTTGATATCGTTCGGCGCGTGGATGGTTGGCGGGAAATAAGTTTTGAGTAGATTTTCGCAACCGATAATAGAATTAGAATTAGAAAAATATATAAATCTATAATAGCATCATATATTTCTTCATGGCATGTACAGTGAAGGGTAGGCACGTGCCCTTGTGCCCCTTAGCACCAGCCGCCACTGTCCTTGTGTGTGTGTGAGCGCCACATATCTAACGTGACTATAAAGTTTTTATGTTACGCTCGACTAACCAACACATTTGCGTGTGGTCTTGGAATAGCACGCACCAAACCTGCTCTTCGAAGTCTTCGTGTGTAAATTACCTGTTATCATTAGGCCTGTTTACACGCGCGAATTTTTTCAGAGTTTTGGAGCGTATTAATACCGTATGTCAAATTAATAGATGTAAAGATATCAAGCCCGATTACATACAAGTAAAAAAATTTAAATCTTCAAAAAAAAAAAACCGTCCAGTTGCCAAAAACTATAAAGCTGTTATTAATTGTTCTTCTACACATATGCATTAATGTGTTCTGTTTTACACCTATAGAACTTTTAGTGTCCTATCAATTTAAAAAATGCATTCCTGTCTTGCACCGTGATTAAGCAGTAATAAAATGTGTTTGTGGAATAATATCACTTTATCCATTCCATCGCATAAAAGAAAATGATAGCAATGTACGCCTAATAAAGCAAAATGTGTTGCACTTTTTACTCATAAACTTACGCGTTTGAAGAGCCACCGCTATAGAAGCTATTTTAATAGCTAATAGTTCAGATATAGTTAAAGTCCACCTTTTAACTGCAATAAAATGAAGCGCAGGTATGTTAAGCTCAGTTAAACAAGTTATTTAGTGACGCTACTGACTTAGCACGCAAAGTAAAACTCTAGTCAGAATGTAAAAGTTTGAGTAATATTTTTGGAGGTGAGTATATATTATTATATCTAAAACCGACTACAAGCGGCATCCTATATCTTTACCATCCCTGGTGTTTGTTAGTATAGTCAAGTTGCAATCTATAAGTTTGAGCATGAATTTTTGTAAAGGCCTAAACCAATCTACAAATTATAAGCAGCATCCCATGACTATGCCAGGTGTTCGTCTGCATAGTCTAGCCGGTTTAAGCTTGTATTTTTAGAAATTAGGCCACTACTTAGGTATATTCTTTTGAGGCCTAAAACATACTAAAAACGACACCGCTACCAGGTGTTCATTAACAGACGTGAAATTATTAATCAACTATAACTTGCTATGTTAGTTTTTGTAAAAGGGTTTACAATTCATTCACTAATATTTGAAAACAGTTTGGTCTGCAGGTTTCTGTGACAGTTGAGAAAAGTCCTCTGGTGAAAATTTATTTCTGATGTGTGCACTGATCCTTAACATTCCAGTCCTTCATACTAGTCCTAAGCCCTCGTCTCTGAATAATTATGATTTTCCTATATTATCCAAAATCTATTGTCTCTCACCAAAATCTTGATTTTGTTCCGTTGTATCGAATGCTCTCTATCCGTTCTATGCCCCACAACTGCTGATTCTTTACTGTTGTTATTTCTCAGGTGGCACTTATATTCATTCAACCTTGCGCTAACGTGTTTGTTTGTCCCTTCTCGAATATACCAGGGCCTTGGAGTATCCTGCAGTAAGGATACATTGGGCAAATAAGGAGAAACTCTAGTACAAGGTTGAAAGAGCACAAACAAATGCCACCTGAGAAACGACAAAAGAAATGTTAGCAGGTGAGAAGCAAAGAATAAATACAAGAGCATTCGTTAGATCTGGACTTAAGATGCTAATGAAATAGCACACATTTTGATCAAGACAATAGAAATCAAGAAGTATGGAAATAATTTCAACCCAACCAAGGGTGCAGAACTACCTGTAATTTGAAAACGATTTATTCGAAAAAATCAAAGATAAACTTCAAACTATGCATTGGAAGGTAGAAAACATGTGCATACGTCAAGGAAAAAAGCAACATGTCCCTCGAAATGCCAGGAGACCTATACCGACGATCAGCTCGGAAACTATTAAACCCTCAAACCAAAACAACATTTAGTTCATTTATGGTCTCTGTTTATGACAAGTTGAACGGCATGTAGCAAATGAGTAAAATGGCAACCGACACAGTGAACTAAGACGATTTTGTTACGGCCGCGACTTCCGAATTCTAATGAAAGGTATGTTAATCAACATTGTATTAAGCGGGTCTTTTTACTTATTTTTTTACAATAATTACTTTTTAAGCATTGCATAGTTCTTATGACGGTTTTACTTCACTCGGAACTTCCTAATGAGCACAAACTATCAAACAGAAATTTAATAATGATACTGACACTGTGCAAAATCCGTCGCGTTACATGCTAATTTCGAAGGAGACATAAACTTTTTGTACCTAAATTATAATGAGATTATGATGACGTTAATAATTAAGCGGGAAACCCTTTCCGCACAAAATACGTCTAATCTAATTTTAAACTTTTTTATAGCTTACCTTCGAAACTGTTTATAAGCTTTCGAGAGACAAGAAATATACATATATCTTTACTACAATACTATGTTGTATCGCAGGTTTATCAAAAAAAAAATATTTCCTTGCTGTTGGGGATACAAACTGCGTGTGCATCGTTAATTGTTCGAAGATGAAGACTTTATTATTTTTATTATTATTATTATTTTTAAAGAAAATTAATTCGTCCTTTAAGTTGAGTCAAATATCTAACTATAAAAATTATATTACCAACAAATTAAAATTATTTGAAATTAAATATCGACAATGTCAAAAGTGAACCTATCAGTGAATTTAAACGTCATAACGACCTACTTAATTGATAACAAAATTTTACCCTTTATGTAATCGTTTTTTATATATTTTTAGGTATTAACAATATTGTGTGAAACTGGCTACTCTGTGGACTAAGCTAATAATAAAGAATATATGTGGGGGTAGATATTGTGGGTGTAATTCAAGGCTGGTTGGGGTTTTGATATTTGACTCAGCTTAAAGGAGGCCACCTGAAGAAGCAATCCTAAAAATGCAGAAATAGGTCAGATCTCATCTATTGTGGTTGAATTTTCGAGTTCCCACATTTTCAAGAGTGAACTTAGATATTTATAGTGTTTTCATTAAACCAGGTTAGTAAATTTAGCTAAATTATTTTTTTTAGATAATTATTGAATAAAGCTTTGTCTGTGGAATTGTTCATTAGCATACCTAGATGTTTGGTATCAGAGAGCATACATATGACTTCATTGATAGGAATTGTAGGAGATTTGATATATATTAGCTTTCTAATACAGTAAAAAAATAAACATACAATTCAAAACTGCCAAAACACCTTACTTTCAAGGTTCATATTTGTCATTTACTTGATAAATTTAAAAAAGCAAATAAAACTTCTTTAATTAGTAAACTTCTACTATCATTCGAAAAAACGCTAATATTACCGTAAATGTTATAGTGGGTAACGTTTGGATTTCACACAGACGGTTCAGGTTCAATTACTAACACCGGAGAATTTTTGTTTTGTTAGTTCATCCCCAATTCTTTGAAACCAGTAAATAATTATTTCATTACTCACTAGTTAACAATAGATATTATTATTTAGGAAACACATGTGTAATGAACATTTTATAGGATAGTCGTGAATAAATTATAATAATACTAATTTATTACTATTAACTTCTAAAGTTGTAGATAAAATGTTGTACGCAATACGTGGGAATATACAACTCAGCCTACAACTTCGTCGTGCAAACTCTGTATGAATACGGTAATAATGTCTATATCCCACTTACTGCATAAATAACTTTATCCCACAAGCACCTAGCACACAGTTCCAACCACTATACATATATCAAATTCTCTGTGTTAATTTTGTATCTTGTCAAATTTTAATTTAAGGAATTACTCCATTACTCCAAACACATTGCACATAAAAGCTACATTATCCTCTTGAAGTTGTTTTAAATATGCGAAATATTTAGATTTAGCATTTTGCATTCGTAATTTATAATAACTATTAAGTAAAGCAAATTGTTATTATAAATCATCATTTTCGTTGTACTAAAAAAATCTGACTTATTCTATGGTTAAAATTAATATTCTAGTAGTTATGTTATTTCGGCTAACGGCCAAAATATTTCAATTTGAATTAAAAACAAAAATATGTCGGATTAATAAAAGTAGGTATGGAATATTTATGGTTAGGCAAAATGGAATTTATAAATAAAAACAAATATAATATTTGAAATTATCATTTCCTTTTTTATTCATAAAGTCAGTGGCGCATATTATTTTCTTAAATATTTATAAATTGAGTAATAGATGTAGGTATCTTCATGGATAATAATTTATAGTGTTCCAAGGTAAGGTGGGCACGAGGAGATTTTATTTTCTGAGAGATATTTAATTTGTTTTGCTATAGGATTATGAAACTCTTTGAACGTACAGATGCCTTTCTGATATAAATTAAAGACCTGGTTTTATTTTTATATTAATTTTTTTTAGAAACAAGTCGATCAGCGTTAATTTATACCTCAAAAACCCATCTACGTATAGCAAACAGCATTTGTCAGCGGCCCACCAGGCATACTCCGCTTTCGATCTTATTACCCCTCATCAGTATGCCATAGGCGAGATAACCGACAACCGGTATTTTTTTCTTTCTCAAACAGGTGAAATACCGTTTTACACGTGAAATAACATCAAATAACAAAAATAATAATATAATAATAATATCTCTATATCATTCTAATCGGAGTCGAAGACTTGTGTGGAAGAGGGATATTATTATTTTTTTTTTATTAAAAATCCATGTGATGGTTAGCTTATAGTAAAATATTATTTGTTATTTTTGTCATTGGTTGGCAATGGAACATGAAAAAAGTTTTCATATTTAAATTCTGTGTTACACGTTTTCAGTTGTAATGTATATTTATTATTTTCAGTATTTAACAAGCCATTACAATTTTTCTGACAAATTTTACATTTCTTCGGTTCTTTATACTAATTACTTTAAATTATTCTCTCAAATAACGATATTGTAATTGAGAAATTCTCTATATTTTTTAAAATATAAATATCTTGTTCTGTACATTTTCAATACTGTATTTATCCATCACATACAGAGGATGCCACAATACAGATGCATATTATTTAAGTTCAGGCCTTATAATGCTTTTGTCACGGGTTTCCCAACTCGCCTTTTCCTTCTACCAGAAAAACAAATTGTTAACTTTTACTGATATTTATTATATATCTAAACTGATAGATACATTAATAACAATTAGGTAATGCGGTCATGTGTAGTAGATGAAAAACTTATTAGTGGTGGGCATTTGTGTAGAAATTACTATGCGTAAGTTGTTTGCATCTTTTCGTTTGTAACCAATAATTCTGTCAAATCTCAACCGATTTCTAAAATCGGTACGTCACTGTATTAGCAATGAAAAGGGCTTTAAAATGATGTGCCACAAGTGGGGTAGTTGCATTTGAAATTTTTAAGTTGGGGTTGCTAGGCATTAGGGGGATGAACATATCGAGTTGGCTTGACTGTCAAAAAAGCTCCCCCCAAGAACAAGAATCGACGGGTCTCGGCGAATTTTGAAATATTATTCGGTTTTCCAATTATAGGGGGGGTCAAATTTTCGTTGGGATACCCTGTATGTCTTATAAGAAAAACTGCAATCATATTGTACCCACACATATTCTATTCTGTTAATAAGTAACGTATAGCGGGCAAGTGATAATGAAACCTTTGTAAATATTAAAATGAAGTCTTCTATTAATACACCACTGATACGTAGCATCTACGTTTTGTTGTAAAATGGTACAATTTTGAACTGATGTAATTTTATTATAAAATTTCATATCATGCGCGCGTATAATTCAGAATATTTTATAACATTTGGTAAATCATTTATGAATATTAAAAAAAGCAAAGGTCCTAAATTTGATTCTCTTGGAAGTCCAGATTAGCGAAATACTGAGATGATAAATTGCCATCGTATCTAACTGCAAACGATCTTTGACTTAAATATGAAGTGAAAAATTGTTATAAATTTTTACTAAAACCAAATTTTAGCAATTTTTGAAAAAATAATGTCATGGTCTACTTTATTAAAGGTTTTTTTAAAATCTGTATACAGGGTGTTTCAAAACAAAGGCTGTCAAAGCAGCAATGGCAACATCCGGAAATTGACAGCAGCCAACTAATTTTTCCTAATAATGGGTGTAGTAAAACTGCCTCTTCCCGACGTGCAATACTTTACATTTTATTTTTTAACGTCGAAACAGTTAATTTTATCAAAAAAATATAAGAGAGAAAAAAGTTTCTAAATGAATCGGCTTAACCTAATTTATTTTTTTCTACGTCGTTAAGGAAGTTTTTTGAAAGTATAGTTAAAAAAAACTGAAAGAGGTAGTTTATTTCAACCCTTTCCAATTATTTTCAAAAAGTGAAAAAATATGTCACAAGTGTCTTTTGATCATGGTAACACTTCCACAAAATTTTACCATTCCCACGCTTTTCGTTTCCGAAAAAACAATAAAAACACTCTTTTTCCGCCATCTTTGCAACGCGATATCTCCCTAATGGTTGACTTGTGACCCAACGTTTATATAACAAACTACCTTTTATTTTCAACAAGGAATCACCCCCCGAAATTTTTCGCCTTTGTTTTGAAACACCCTGTATATTACATCAGTTTGCAGCTTAGCTTTCATATTTTGTATAGATTAGTAATCACAGACCTTCCTTGAACAAAACCACTTATTTACCTGATTTCCAACTTTTACATAAATAATTTGTTCACATACCACTGAGCATAAAATTGCTATTCATCTGTAACTGCCAATGTGTGTGAGTATATAAGGTGGAATATTACCAGTGCCTGCTGATTTTTTAGGTTTTAATTTTCGTATAGAGACTATTCATCTACAGTTTACAGGGCGATTTTGAACTTATCTAAAAGAATTTGAGAATAGATGCGTCATGAAAAATGGAGGCAATATCGTGAAAGAAATGTTTGTAAAGTCCTTATAGTGTCCGAGCAAAAAATGATTGAAGTTGTAGTATTTTAAATCTTTACATCGCTGGGCTACTGTAGCCTCTAGACAGGCGATTCCGAATATTAAAATCCAATTACTTTTTATAGGTACTAAAGTTTTTGTAACGCCAGTCTTTACATTAGTTTTTCAAGTGTCAAAAATGGCTTACGTGTATGGTAACTCGGAGTTGAAGAATATCGTTTTAATTTATGATGATGGGAAAATACTTTAGCAGAACGATTTCCCGGTAAACATGTGTCAAATGCAGCTATTTTTACCGCGGCGTGCAGTGAGTGCAAGTGTAGTGCAACGCGAGGGAAATCTGGAACAGAATCGTGGAAGAGATGGATCAGTGGACGGCGTATTGCAGCAATGTGGCGTATCATACACGAGGTTCAATTATATCCGTACTATGTACAACTTGTCCAAGCATTAAGGCTTACGGTGAGCGCTCAATCTAAAGGGATATAGTTTTCGCTCAGTAACTCCTCAACGAAAAATGATAAACATATGGGGTTTTTTTAATAGACTACAAATACTATTTTACGTCGGCGCTGTGTTTTGAAATTTTGAAAATATGCAAAATTCATTTTAAAAATTTATTTTACACTTTTTCAAAATTTCAAAACACAGCGCCGACGTAAAATAATATTTGAAGTCTATTAAAAAAAACTGCATATTTTTATCATTATCCGTTAAGGAGTTACTGAGCGAAAACTATGGGTTTGTTCCAACACAGCAAGAATCGATTCCGAACCGTCCAGAATTAGTCAGTCAGTTTAGTTGTTAATGTACTCTCGGCGAATGCGACGTAAGACGGTGTTGGTCAAACATTTCTCACGGTACTGAACAGTTCTCGACAGTTGTTGGAACAGATGTTATATATCGTTTGATAGAGCGCTCACCGTAAGCCTTAAGAGATTGGACGAGGAGCACCGGTACCATGACTTCACGATCTCCTGACTTTAAATCATTTGGACTTCTTTTTGTGGAGATATTTAAAAAATGAAGTGAATCGTGGATACATACTATTGATGATTTACGGAAACGTGTCATAATTGCTGCCAATAAGTTACGAGTTTAAAACAGACAAGAAGTAGAAACATTTGTGTTAGTTTATAGAAAAGGGCCCAAAATGTTGTTGTAACATCAGGTAAACTACTTTATTAATTGACCCCACAACTAAATCTATTAATAATTAATAACAATAGCGGCGAAAGCGAAATGTTATTTATTTCTTTCCTTGAGCATTTATTTCCGTTTTTTGCCCGGTCGGAAATTGTCGCAGTGCCGGGCAGAAGTGTATTATTAAATCATTTTCGAACTGGTCTTTTTTATTTTTTCCGCCGTGCACTCAAATTTTTTTTAGGTAAGTTCTGAATTACCCTGTATATCTATCTGGTGGGTCGCTGACAAATGGCTTTTGTTTGTTATAGGTTTTCCAGATGTAATTGAATGCTGATCGGGGCATTAATCCGCAGAGTAGTTGTTTCCTGGAATCCCATTTTATAAGTTTATATCAAATTTCGAATGTATCCGTTGCTGTGAAGTTTAATTAAAACCTCAGTTTGCGTTCAACATGAAAAGAAAACTGATTACAGGATTTTAATAATAGATATTAATAAAATTCTGTGAAAATTTGTGTAAAAAAATATTTGCTGAAGTGGAGACGTTGGTTTGCTAAAATTTCAAAATATCCTTAAAATAATATAGTTTTTACCAAGCTAGATTTCATTTTACTAGGTAAAATTTATAGACAATAAAAATGTAGGTAAGAAAATGAAAATGAAGACTTATGAGTAGGATATGTCCTATCTCAAAAATAAAACCAATTTAACAAAATGTAATTCTCATTGCTATTTTCTGTTTTCGTTCATTTTTACATTTCGTTATAGATATAAAAGATTGTTATTCAAAATATTTTTCGGTATAATTAAATGTAAATTTGTTTTCTTAAAAAAAAAATATGTTAATTATTGATTTTATGCATCATGTTTTATTCTTTACAGAAACGTCTGCACGAAATAAAAAGGAGGTAATTGACATATTTTCTGCATTTGGGGCTTTTTCACTACTTAGCGTTTGAGTTTGCCGCTATTCAGTAGTAGTAATAGAGATATGTATAATTACTAACTATAAAACAATTTATAATTTAGTTGAGAGTAGTACTTAAAGTGTTAAAAAAACGTTAGAGTGAAGCATCATAAGTCAAAATATCAGTTGAATTATTGTATAATAAATTCGTCATTATCATAGAATCAAATCTTTTATATAGGGTTATTTACATAATATTCCACATCGTTATCTTTTTCGTCCTTCTATCTAAAGAAACTAATGAACAAAGAATTATGAAATGTTCTTGCGATCTCAAAAAATTACGTAAGAAAATAATAGAATGTTGCATAAATATGGATTAGTTTTGTGGTAATTTTAACTTAATTCATTGTGCTGTTTCAGTAAATAAACTAAAATATTATGCAAATTGTCAAGCAAATCTATCATAGGTATCTACATATCGCAGTAATCAGAAAAAGGTATTTCAAAAAATATAAGGATGCAGGACGGTCCATTAAAATAAAACCGCAATTTTTGAAAATTTTAAAAATAAGCAAATATAATGTTATATTAATAACGTACTTGTACAAATCTCGAACGTATACATAACATGGTATATTATTTTTAAATTACATATTCTAAATGTGCCAGTTTGTATTTATTTTCTTTATATTAAGCGTAGCCTAATTGAGTTAATAGAATACAATTAAAAGTTTTCTATATCATTTACCTGGCTCGAATTAAATTAAGGGCGCCCATTAAAATTCTCCTGCTTCTGGTTAACATCTAAAAATCTAAATTTTATACCTAATCGTATTTAAGTACTACCATAAAATCTGACGTTTAGTTGAGTGGCACAAAATACTTGTTTCAATTTGAATTTTATTAAATTGATTGCAAACACATATACAGAGTGTCCCGTAATGATGTGCGCACCTTTGGAGGTTGTGCTCCTTGGGTCAATTTAGGGGGGTTATTTCTACAAAATTTTGCGATTTGAGCCCCCCCTTACGAGATTAGGGCTTCTAAAAAATTTGAAAAATTTCGGTTTTCATTTTTTTTTCTCAAAAAACGGTTAAATCTGAAAATCGGTGACTATTTAGTTAATTAAGTTACATTGTTGAGTACGATTTTTATTTTTATCAAATGATTACAAGGGTGGCAACCACCAACCTCTGTTATTTTTTTTAATTAGAACTTTTTATTTAAACGTTTTTTGATATGAAAAAATTACAATAAATAGAATGAATGAATCTACAAAATTTTCCACCTCTTAGTAATTTTATGCAGACACGTGTTTTTCTTAAAAAAAAATAAAATCCACATACGTACATATGGGTGTGGAATACCTATGCAAGAAAAATAATTTATATGAAATGGAGTAGGCTGCTGTCACTTTGATGGTTTTATTATTTGGATTGTCATTAACAATTAATGTCAGATATCTACCGCCAAATTAGTTATTCTTTTCTATTAATTTCTATTGCAATTATGAATTTTCAATATTTCCAACAAAATCAAAAATTTTTATTAGGTACTGCGTAGTGCAAATTTAAATTTTTTCGAAGACTTCAGTTATGTGACCGACATCTGGGAAGGCATTTTGAACATCACACTGTAGCATTTTAAAATGCTACGATTTTGGTTTACATTTTATATTAGAATTTAGATATTTATCATTACTAACATTATCACATTTCCATATATTTTCTAATTCGTTCCACTAGTCTCTTTCGTCACAATTTACTTTTTCTTAAATGTACAAACACAGTTTTCTGATTTTCCAAAATCGTGTTTCCCTGGTTGCTGTTTTTAATCCGCTGGCTCTAATTATTTCCTAGTTAGACAACCAACACAAAAAATGGCCTTTACTTCTCCTTGAGTAGAACAGAGAACCTCGTGTTCGAGGAGTTGGTTGTGACTTTGTAAAGAATAAAGGTGTGGTGTAATTAAGTTTACCGTTTTACCATTTTTCTGGGATCTAAATAAACCACCTACACTTAACAAAGTCTATCTGCTAGAGTTGTTATCACCAACAATTTTGATTTATGCGATTTTTCTCCGGTAATCCAAACCCTTCAACAGAAGGTGAGTTGTACAAAAAAATTAACACCAGAGATAAGTGGTACCTAATTGTTTCTATTTTTTTATTCTAGGGTTTTAGGATAATTTTTAAGATAAGGTTTAGTCATAAGCCGTAAATTTAAAATTCTTTCACGTTGTCCTGTGGATGCTCTTTCTGAGAAGTATCCCCTTGCCATTGGTCTTCTTTGGTATTCTTGTGGACTGGAATCAGTACACCACGTCATCGGTTACGAAATTTTCCAGCCAAAATATCCTGAGTGAGAGTAACGGACATACACTCGCCGACAAAAACTTGGGACTGGATCACCTCCATTTTGATTCAAAAAATTCCTTGTTGCAGCCCGTGGTGCAACATGTTATTTCACTCCCAGGATTAAACAGATAAGCCAATAATTATTACTACTTTTACATGTTATATAGGTATATTTATATATGTATTTTTTTTAACGCTTTAAAAGTGATCTTTAAAATAAAGTAATATCTTCAATTTCAATGTAACGCACAACATAGTATTATGAAAATGCGACGCTATTAATCCAACTTTTCTAGTAACATATATATTTTCTTTTGTATTTATTACAGCATAATCTATCACAAATGACTGAAATACTTTTAAATTACTGCTTTAGATCACTACCAAATTTACTTATATAATATATATTTTTTGGTAATCATGATCATATTTAAGGAGTTGAAATAAATAGTTTCTAATTTTATATCTTTCTGTTTATTTCATTCACTCTACAGTATCTACTTCATACATTTTTCTTTTCATTGATGATTTTGATTTCCGTAACTTAGCAAAATCAGAGCATTCAAGAATCTTAACCTTAAGTTACGTGGCGCCCAGTATTTTTCTTTCAGGTTGATACCATAAACTTAAATAAAAACCCACAGCCCTATTGCTCTCCGACGAAAAGCTGCCGTACGCTAGTGACAGGTCCTAATTGATTATAGTATAATTGTATCACATGTTTATATATCTATTTTTTTATATCCACTTATATAACAAAATCAAAAAGGGCCTGCAACATGTAAACATTTAATAAAATTAAATTTAGCCTGTAGCTTCATTTCTATGTATTTACAACAACAAATATTAGTCAGTGTTCTTTACCGACGGCCACATTAGCCACCATATTTAAACATTTTGCATTTCGCTTTCCAATTTCTGAGTTTACTACTTGATAAAAATGATTCAAATTTGGCACATACGAGTATGTCTAAAATTAAAACCACCAACCTACTACGTTTCATATGTATTATTTTGCTGGCATAGTCCACACCCGAGGATATATACGTATATGGATTTTACGTTTAGAATAAAAAGTTCAAATTAAAAAAACGAACAACAGAGGTTGGTGGTTGCCATCCTTCTAGACATTTGGTAAAAATAAAAATCATTTAACAATGTCACTTAATTAACTAAATGTATTCACCGATTTTCAGATTTATAAGTTTAACCGTTTTTGAGAAAAAAAATTAAAACCGATTCTTTTAAATTTTTTACAAGCCCTTATCTCGTAAGGTATGGCTCAAATCGAAAAATTTTATAGAAAGTACCCCCTCTAAAATGACCCAACGAACACACCCTCCAAAGGAGCGCACATTATTATGGGACATCCTGTATAATAAACTGGCGATTCTCTAATGATCTATATACAGACTGGCCGATAACGGCGTACTAAGAAACTGTAAAATTTAACCTGTTTTCAAGATGTTCTCTATGTTTTCAAGAAAAAGGGCTCAAAAATGGTGCCTATTATATTATTAAACTGTGACGTGACACATATTTAATACGAAGTAAAAAAAAAACCTTAAGTCCTTACAAAATGTCACTTGCGGATATCTTTCTTCGTGATTTGTACTTACTGCTTTTTTGCTTCGTATAAAGTGACGTTTGACTTATGTATGTATTAAGACAAAGTGTCGCAACTATTTAGATAGTTGTACAAGCCATATTTTTTCTTAGCAATTGTACTTATACCCTTTTTACTAATTAGAATGATGACTTACCGCTTTTCATTTTTTTTAATAAAATAAAATTTCCAGATTTTTTGTCATTCAATTGGCATTTATAAATTAAAAAAAAACATCAGTCAATTAAATAAAGGAAAGATATAAAAATCGAAAAACATGTACTTTACCGCCTTTTTATTTAGGACGGCAGTATATACTTCCCACCCTGTAGTTCTATGGCTTAGGGGTAACATGAAGGTGGTACTGCAATCCGTTTTAGTCCGACAGCAGTCGAGGTAATCTAAATTTCCGCAAATGCTGCTTCGGTAGCTTCCCACTGGGAAATTTAATTAATTTTAGACTTTAGAGAGGCATCTACTCCTGATAACATTTATTATTGTTCTATCGGTGTACATACAGGGTGATCCATATTCTCCGTTTCTAGCTTAGACAGAATTAGAAGAGCAGAACACTTTTTTTTCTAACAAGACGTTAATTTTGTAAAGTTAGATTATTTTCAGTTATGTTCTTATTTTTGTAGAAAATTAAAAACTAGTGGAGGTGTTGCCATTTTTGTAAGATATGGTATTAAGTATAAACCGCTGGATCTAAGTAGATACGGTTGCAAGTAATACGACGAATTTTGTGGCTTAGAATTGACATCGGTAAATAAAATCTGTTTATTGGTCGTGTTTAGCTGATTTTAACATATTTATTATCAAATTCGAGGAATTACTTTCACATCTGTGTAGTAAATATAACAAAATTGTAATTTTAGGTGATTTCAATGATCATTTCGAGGGAACTTCAACAATTTTAAGTGAGATTTTACAACTAATTCATTCTTTCGGTCTAAATGTGACTACTGATCAGTGCACTAGAGCTACTAGGTGCGTCGATAATACAAGGTTAACTATGAGAAAGTACAAATATTTTAAGAGGAGATAGAGAAAATTAAGAACTAACGGAATCACTCTTCAAAAACTTCCAAACTTATTTATAACATGAAAAAAAAAATTGTTTCGATATTATATTAAATCCTTATTTATGCGACCCGTCCGCCGCACGTTTACTCTCGTTATTTACTCTCATGGATGTAAACCAAAATGTGAAATATATATAAACTTGGAACAGTTAGAATGCCATATTTTTTTTAAAAAGGATTTACAGGATTTCTTATGCGTTTTTGAGTAATAAATACATTTTGTGATTTCGATGATTTTCCCCATAAGATAATGCCATATGCTATTTTAGATGGAATTTCATAGCATAATTTCAGCATAAAAAAACAATAATATACAAGATATATCTAAAATACTATTCTAATTTGGAAACATTTGGAGTTCAATATATTAACCAGCGATCATAATGGGATTTAAACGATAAGGTATCATCAAATACAATACCTAAACATTTAGTGGTGTCCGTTCTTTTAATTTCTACGTTATGTGACTTTATATTTATAGTAAAATCACTGCGATTTTGAGCAGTATGGAATATCATACATTTAGTTTTAGAAAAATTCAGAAATAGTGAATTTGTTTTACATCAGTCACACATATTAGTGATTTCTGCATTAATTTTACTATGAAGAAAATCTTTTTTTGAATTAGAAAAAAGAAAGGTGGTATCATCTCCGTATAGAGTATTGAATGCCTGGTGCATTAAATTTGGTAGTTCGTTGATCATCATCATATATATACCGGGTGTTCCCTCTAAGACTTTCAGTGCGAGCATTGGGGTCGCTGTGCAGTGTGCCGGCGAAGTCTATCGCTACATCTAGGGTTACAGCGTGAATATTGTGTAAAATATCTTTTTAAATTGTTCCATTATAATGTAATAAAATTTCAGTAAAATGTTTTTTTATGTTACTACAGTGTACATAATAATTAGGTACCCGTATTTTTTATCACAAAATAATTTACAAAAGTGTGTAAGTACCTAAAGAATATCTCTCTTTTCCAACTGCTGTAATTATTGATTACTTATTTAGCAACAAATAAATTCGAGCAAAACTATTCCTAAAACTTTTTTATTATAATGTTAACATGTTTGTCGTTGAAAGTCAGATCTAATCTGAACTGTTTAACATAAAATCAATTAATCGATTATGCCTACCTTATTTAAGAAGTGAATATTAACAGTTCTCACTGATATTTATGTTTTAGACATGTTAATTTTGTTACAGAATTATTAAACACAAGGATTATTTGCTGTAGTGTATAATAAATACAAACGATAATAATTTAATAAACTTTAATTTCCGTCATACCTGCATTATTTATATTTTTTATTTAATTCACTCGTTAACTTACACATTCCATGAACTTTAATTTTATTAAATAATTAAACCAAGTACAGAAAGTTAGGTATGTTTTTATTTATAGCAAAACGTAACGGAGGGTTAAGGTCATACGTTCCGGAGATATGTGGTGGTGTATAGATTGTAACAAATAGCACCTAGTAAGTATAATCACAGAATATTATTTTCTGTGGTATAATCGCGTTGAAAAATTAAACAGACACCTTCAAAATAGTTTTTTACGTCTTTTTTGCATTCCTGGGAGGCTGCCGCCCTTAGTACGAGTCGGAGATATATGTTGGTGTATAAATTATAATAAGCAAAGCTTAAGAAGTATAAATCACCCTGAAAAATTCAACATGCACTATAAAAATTGTTCTTTATATCTATTTTTCGTTTCGGGGCGGCAGCCGATTTTAGTACGGACCGAAGATATATGGTGGTGTATAAGTTACAATAAGTAGTGCTTAGTAAAGTATAATCACGTTAAAAAATTTAACAGACGCCTTTAAAATCATTTTTTATATTTGTTTCCATTCGTGGGCGGCTACCGCCCTCAATACGGTCCGGAGATATATACTGATGTATAAGTTATAATAAGCAGGGCTCAATAAATATAATCACTCTGAAGAATTTTACAGATACCATCAAAATCATTCTTCATGTCTATTTTTCGTTCTGGGGCGGCGACTGCCCTTGGTACGGGCTGGAGATATATGGTGTATAGATAGTAATAAGTAGCGCTTAATAAATATAATCACGGTGAAAAATTTAACAGACACCTTTAAAATTATTTTTTATGCCTTTTTCCATTCCTGGGCGACTACCGCCCTTAATATAGGCCGGAGATATATACTGGTGCATAGGTTATAATAAACAGCGCTCAATAAGTATAATAACCCTGAAAAATTTAACAGATACCGTCAAAATCATTCTCCATGCCTATTTTTTTGTTCTGGGGCGGCCGCTGACCTTAGTACGGGTCGGAGATATGTGGTGGTGTATAGGTAGTAATAAGTAGCCCTTAATAAATATAATCACGGTGAAAAATTTAACAGACATTATCAAAATCATTCTTCAAGTCTATTTTTCGTTCTGGGCGGTGCCCGTAGTTCGGTGGTGGTGTACAGGTTGTAATAAGTAGCACCTAGTAAGTATAATCACTCAGAGTTTGTTGGGGCGGCTGCTGCCGCAACTCGCAGTTGATGGGTATCTTTTTAATTTATGGTGAAGCGAAAATACTTTTGCAAAACGATTTCTCGGTAAACAGGTGCCAAATGCAGCTACTTTTACAACAGTGGCAGTTAGTGCAAGTGTAGTGCAAACCCAGGCGTGACGCGGGAAATTTCGAATTTTTTTCAATTTTTTGTCCGGTCGCCGATTATACGTCTTAACAAATTTTACAGTGGACCAGTTTCCAGTGCCGTGCGGCAAAATATTTTTAAATTATTTTTGAACTGCTCTTTTTGATTTTATTTTTACAAAATATATTTGTACCAGTACCCTGACCAATCAAAAAATTATTTTTTAAATAAAGCAATGAGAAATCTGAAGAATGGCCTATTCCAGCGTCCGTGTGCGTTCATTGAAATATGAGAAGAGGGAGAGGTATTTATGTGACTACGGGGTCGATATTTATACAGTACAACAAAATATTGCTAAAAATTTTTGGAGTTCGAAAAAATTGATAAATTTTTAAAAGCTGTATTTCGGAAACTATAAAAATTGGAACAAATTTACTTTACTTCAAAAAACGTATGACGTAGTTGCAATCGAAAACTAGTGCTTCAGGGTTAAAATTGCTTAAAACTGAAGAGAGAAAATTTAGTATTTTTTAATTTTTGACAATTTGCGTTCGGCGCTCGGGGTCGAAAATTTGGAATATTCAGTCATAAACAACTCAACAAAAAATCACCAACTAGAGGATCTGACGTACACCACCCTTCCTTTTCAGGCGAAAAAATTACTGGACTATATTGTTTATGTTTCAATACTTATTTATGTACCTCCCTCACCTCCCTTCGTAAATCTCCAATCGCAAGAAAAACATTTTTCAATAGATATAAAGGGTTTATACAAGTTGTAAAAAAATTGTGAACTTATACAGGGTGTTTCATAAGTATATGCCAAAATCCAAAGACGTACTCTGTGACCAAAAGTAAGGGTTTTTTGTTATAGAAATGTTGGGTCTTGGGACAGCCATTATCCAGCTACATGAAACAAAAAAGTATCAGCTTTACAAATTTACGAGTGGCGGAGGTGTACGTATCATCGATCATTATTTGCCAAAAAAAATATTACCCTGTATAATATTACAAATAAAATTGACCATCAAATGCGCCACTGTATTATCTTCAATATTTGTTTCTTTACACTTTTTTGTATTCCAAACCGATTCACAACAAAATTGATTTATTTGATCAATTGCATTTTTACTATACTCATTGCATTACTTAAAATAATAACAACATAATTAATTAACAATGGAATTACTTTACTATGATTTATTATAACAAATGTCCCCCTTCAGTCAAAAAAACATGCTTCAGATCCTCTTGAAATTGCTGCTCGAACATGTGCAAAGATTCGAGTAGCTTTTATTACTCTTCATAAACAACATAATTTGTTGACGTAAGTGCTCCTTAGATTCATGAGAATAGGGTTTATATCGGATGATCCAAGTAGCCAAAGTTAACCTTTGGAGTGCTGTTACGTAGAATTGGAGAAACATTTATTCACATATTTCTCTCTGTACAGGTAGTTGTTTCATACTACAAAATATTACAGCAGAGATATGAAAAGTGAAATTCAATATATACACGTTACTGACGGTTATTTTATTCCGTACAATTGCAATCCTTTTTCAATATCGAATGAAAAATAGTATGTGTAACATACCGTATCTGAAGAGTAGAATTTTTAGAACATACGTTTATATAAAATTTTAAATGATCTGAGGATTCATCCCTCAATATTTTAAATTATCTACTTTGTAGTTACTGTGCCGTACCATATCGCGAATCGTGTTTTACGATGTAAGCCCACATTCATTAAGTATAGGAATAAAGGAAATCTGAAAAACCTCATTAATTTGGGGGATAGGGGATAATCAAATCCAACTGATATCAATCTCCCCACATTGACCCTGCCAACGATGTTCCATCAATTATTAACTGAAAATGTATAATTCACCAAGTCAAAATCAGTATTACTGTAATTTATGAATAAGTTTCTGTAAATTCAAATGAGTTAGATTACTACTCAAGGCAATAGTCAACTCATTCAGAAGATGAATTAAATCTGAGTCAAAAGGGAAATTTGTATTTATAATGATACCTTCGCTCTACACCTTTCATCTTTTAAATGTTAAAAGAAATTCAATTCAGTTCATTTAATCATTAGTATGAAACATAATACCCGTATTTGGATACCAGTCCAAAGAGGTTAGTATAAATGATGTTCTATAAGTTATACTTTTAGAACGACGTTAAGGACTATCAATCATGTAAAATGCACCAGTACACATACATTAAGTTGCTAATACTTTAAGCTTTAAGCCAAATATATTACGCGTCACATAAATCCATCTATCTGAAATTGTATAATAAAATTAATGAATTTAATTGGAATATTAGAATTTCAATAATAGATCTTTTCAAAATTTTAAATCTTCTTCATCATTAATTATTAATTTTTTTTCATTAATTGTGTTTGTAATAATGGAAAAACAATTAATTCAATTTTTTCATACACTGTATCGAATTTTACGTATGTTTCGGTTTGTTTATTCATCATCATCAGGAAAAACAAAAATATCTTTTATGTTCTTCTTTAACAAGTTTCTTATTAAGTTGTAGTACAGAGCCTTCATAAATGATTAAAAACCACGTGACCTACGCGCATATGCAACCAACATTGCACAGTTTAAAGAAGGTGCATAAAAATCCCTAAAAATCAGTGGATGTCAGTGGTGTGGTTGAAGGGATTACTGATTTAAATAAATTTGTTTTCGAAATTGAGTACATAACCTAATAAATTGTTCGACTACTGAAATTTAATACATTAAATTTAATATTACATTGTTACTGACGTAAAGAATGTTTATTTGTTTCGTTTGAAATGTTTTTAACTTTATTAGAGAGAGAAAACTACCAATCTTCTCTTGTTAATGAACAAATTGAAATTTTTATGAAAACAAAGTGTATAATGTGAACACAACTGATTTTTTTATTGTATTCCAGGGTAAAAGAAACGTATTTTACTGTATAAAGATTTATTTACAATATTTGGGATAAAAGCATTACATATTGTAGTGTTAAAATAATTTATTTGTGCATTTCTTAGTTATTTATCTTTGCTTGGGTATTTTGCCACTTGAATAAAAAATAAATTAAAATAATTACATGTTGTGTTCAAAATGGTGCCCTTCACTTGCTATGCATAAATTTACCCTCCTGTGCATATTTTCAAATACATTTTGTAGCTGTTCTTCTGTGATGTTGTTGATTTCTCGAATAATTGCCACTTCTAATTCTTCGATAGTGTGTATCGCTGTCTTAAATATAGTGTTTTTAAAATGTCCAAACAAACAATAATCCAACGGGGTTAAATCTGGAGACCTGGCTGGCCACAAACCTGCACTAATCAGTCGATTGCCATAAAATTGCTCTAAATATTGAATTGTTGCTCTTGCAGTGTGTGCAGTTGCTCCATCTTGCTGAAAGTAACCTACTTGCAGCTCGTCATCATGCAACTGTTCTAAAAATGGCTCTAAAATAAGGGTTCGATACCTTTCTGCATTTATAGTTTCATAGAAGAATATGGGCCCTACTATACGTCTTCTTGATATCGCTGTCCAAACACCAACTTTTACGGGATGTAAACTGGTTTCTACAAATGTATGAGGATTTTCTGCAGCCCAGGTTCTATAATTTTGGCTATTTACATAACCAGATAAATGAAACCATGCTTTATCAGTGAAAAATGATAAGTTCAATAAGTTACGATTCATGTTTTCTTGAAACCATTCACAATAATGTAATCGTCTTCTATAGTCACTGGAAAGTAATTCTTGCACAACAGTTACCTTGTATGGGTGTAAATGCAATCGTTTTTTTAAAGCCTTGTGACATGTTCCAACTGAAAGTCCTAAAAATAAAAATATTTGATTATTAACTATTCGATATCGGTTTCAAATAAAAATTTCAAAATTGATATATTTTAGAGATGCAATCTAAATGAATTTGTGAATATTTACATCAACTTAATAAAAAAAATTACCTGCCTGAGCAGACAATTTTGATATGGATTTTGTAGGACTTTGAGTTATTCGTTGCTGTATATTATCAACGACATCTTCTGTCAGTACAGTTGGTCTGCCTGTAGATTTTCCTTTGCAAATGCATTGTTTATTTTCAAATCGTTTGACGATAGTGCACTTTCGGTATGAGAATGTGTCATAGTCAATATTTGCGATTGGGAACTCGGCCGTAAATTGATCAATGCAAGATTGTATGTAGTATGTCCACATCCCGTCTTCATTTCTAGTCCCACTTCGAAAATGAGCCATTAAAATAAAGGCATCTTGCTCAACAGTAAAAGGCATACTATTCTGAACTGAAATAAGAATATTATTAACCATAAAATTTTCTTTCTGTTACAACTTACCAGTAATACGACGAAGTACGAAAAGTTTAGCTATGAAAACAACTGATTAGTTTGAAATATGTATGATTTATTAATAATGCAAAGGAAAACAATAAGACACTAGAAAATCGCAAGGATATAATAAATCAATAACGGGCGGGAAGACGAACGCTACTGAAAGATACAGAAATGCCAATTTTACGTCACACGTCATAAAGATTCGTTTGCAATGAATAATGCGAAACGTTTGTGTCATACGCGAGATGGTGCGATCGCCGATTGGTTGAATAAAATGTCAAGAATAAATTGCACCAATCACAGCCGTTGAAATCACAGCCGCGTAATATTGTGTTTTAATGTAGCCTTGGTCTTATTCTTTTGGAACTAATAAATTTGAAACAATTTAATCGCCAACACCAAGAAAATAAAATAACTGTTTCAAACAAAATTACTGGTCACGTGGTTTTTAATCATTTATGAAGGCTCTGTATTTTCCTCTTGGAAGATTCCATTTAAATTTCTCTCATTAAATTTATAATAAGTCTCTATTTTCCTGACCATATATTATAATAGTTCAAATACGTTATTTACTGGGAATATTGATCAATTGGTACAACCCCTCATTACCATTACCCATCATTAGAAAAAACATAATTTTAACAAAATAATTTTTTCATTTTTTTCTTTAGCAAGTTTGTTATCAAATAAAAAAACCGGAAATGTACATAAAATTCAATGTTTTTCTGTTGTACAAGTTGACCAATATTCCCAGTAAATAGCGTATTTGAATTATTAGCTCTTAGTGATATTGTGTGACATTAACTACTCTGCAGGACTAAAACCCCGACCAGCGTTAAATTATACCCATAATATGTACTCATAGGTTCCTTATTATTAGATTTCGTAGATTTTTTACTGTATTGTAAAGGTATTTCCACTAATATAAATTTTATTAAGTATTAACAATATTGTCGTAAAAGTTAGATATTAATTTTTATTTCAGATAATTATTCTTGTCTTTGTCTATGTAATTGTTCATTAGCAGCATTAGTTCAGTATTTGGTATCAGAGAACATACATATGACTTTATTGATCGGAATAGAAGGAAAAAATACATTTAAAACACAGTAAAAAAATAGAAAAGCTAATAATAGAGAATGTGTGGGTGTAATTCAACGCTAGTCAAGTCTTTAGTCCACAGAGTAGTTAATTTCACACAACGTTGTTAATGCCTAATAAAAACATGTATATAAAAGAACAGGAAAGCTCTCTTGGTAACCGTATAAATCATTTCCTAAGTAACCGAATGGATCCCATGCCTCATTATCATAAAATGACCGTTTTAGTTTTCTATAACGGCCACTGCTGTATAATAAAACTATTACATTTTCCACCATCATACAAAATTTGTGTGCCTCTCAAAAAATCTCTTGTTTTCTTATTCAAAATATATCTTGAATATTAGAGGTGGACTAAAACTAGACATGTGTCATGGAAAATTTATGTTTTGTATGTTCGTGATACGGATATTGGAAATTTCAGTTTGAGTTAAATACAAAGCGATGTTATTGTAGCAGAAAATTAGATTTAGATACATCCAACTGTATGACACAGCCATTACTGTTTGCTTCGGTGCACTAAATATATCCGCGTTAAGTAATGTAAACAGTAAAATTGTCCTTTGCATTACTTTATAGATTAACGTACTTTAGGTTGTGTTAAGCATGAATAAGTCTACCTTTTATTCATAAATTTCAATTTAGCACATCAGGAAGTTTAAATATAACTTCATACATACCTCTTTGCTGTTCTATGATAAATGGTAATAGGCAAAATTGTAACCAATTTTCTTGGAATATATGACGATTGCAAAGCAAATTATTGGTTTATTCGCTTCCTAAGCTAATGTTTAGCAGAATCAACTCAGTAAGCACCGTTTTAGGTTTGATTTAAGCAATATTGCTAGGTACAGATACGGATTCTCTTATTAACGAGATGGCAATGCACTCACAGAGTACATGGAGTACTGTCCCGTTTTCCTGTTTGCAACCCCTGCAAAGAGGTGTTTCACACTTCCTCGCGCCGCGCGCGCGCGCCGTTATTTTATTGGCGAACGGTGGCCTTGTATGGATTAGGATCGAGCGGTATTATCGCTCTTTATCCTTCACCATCTCTGTAGACCTGGGCGGCCTCGTAGAGGTGGGTTCCCTTCTCCAGTCAGCCTCGACCGCTGTTGCGGCCGATGCTGGCGGCTCGAGGAACCTCCTCCTGCCCTGGCTGACCCCCGCCGGCAGGGGGGCCTCTTCTGGCGCTCTTCGTGTCTTCTAGGTTCTTTCTTCGCCGGCCGTCCTAAACCCCCGGGGGTGGTCTTTGTTGGGAGTGGGTTTTTGTGAGTGGCTTGTAGCCATAGGATGCTCTTCTTCCCGAGCCTGTTACGGTTCGGGAGTTGCGAGCGCTAGGTAAGGATAGGGTTTGGGTTTGGGTTGTCTATGTTCTCGTCTTCTTCTTGGTGGTCTTCTTGGTCTTGGTTTCTTCTTGTCCTGAAACAGAAAAGATTAACGGGGGGAGGGGGGTTGGTATTTTGTCAGGGAGGAAGGTCAAGGAATTGGTGTTTTGGACGTTTGTGTTTGTCTGTCGGGGCGGGGGCGTAGTCGACGGCTTGCCTAAGCAGGGGGTTGTCGTGGTCTGTGGCTTTGTTAATGGTTTTTTGTGCGTGTGTGTGTATGGTATGTGTTAGGTCGGTGTAGTCTAGGTCTCGTTTTATGTCTGTGTTTCTGAAATACCAAGGCGCAGCGACGGCTGTGCGTAAGGCTATGTTTTCCACGGCCTGTAGTCTTTTTATGTGGCTTTTTGCCGCGTAGCTCCATGCCGCGGAGCCGTACGTTAGCTGCGCTTAAAGCACCACCTTGATTAGCGTGCGCTTATTCCTTAGACTAAGGGTGTTACCACCCTTGAGTAAGGGATAAAGCCTCGCCCTGGTGATTTTTCCGCGCGCTACCGTCTCCGTGATATGGGCTTTCCAAGTAAGTCGCTCCATCGTCACGCCTAGGTATCTCGTTTGTCTTTGCCACGAGATGGGTTCTGGGAAGAGGATGGGATCGTCAAGGACGTGGTTTCGGGGGAGGCGTCTTCGGGTGAAAAGGACAGCCGAACTTTTATCGGGATTAATTTTGACTTTCCACCTGTTGCACCAGGTTTCGAGTTGGTCGAGAGAGGACTGGAGTGTGTTTAGGGTGTGGTTAAGATTTGTGGCTTGTGTGGTCAGTGCAATGTCGTCGGCGTAAAGGTAAGTGTTTGTGTGGGGAGGGTGCGGTATGTCACTGTTATGTATGGTGTAAAGGTGAGGAGAGGACGGTGCCTTGTGGGACACCGGCCTCCATGGTGCGGATAGAGGATAGGGTGTCTTTGATGCGGATTTGGAATTTGCGGTGGTGTAGGTAGGATTTGGTCAGTTTGACGTAGGAAATAGGATAGCATTTTCATCAGTAGGCCTTTATGCCAGACCCACACTTCCTCATGTAATAGAAACGCTTTCTTAGCTAACAGTGTCCAGTTTGAATACCTGTCATCAGACAAAGATTTGTCCTAGACATAGCAGGCACTTTTTGGCTGCATCCTTGCAGAGATACTCTAGGAACTCGTTAGCAAATTGACAGCTATTTGCTTCATCCCAACATTTCATACTGGAGGGACCCGGTCCAAAAATATTGACACCCGATGCACTCCTAGCCAGCTTGTCGGCTACTTTATTGCCCCACCGATCGTGTCCATACATATATGCTGTTGTTGGTTGAGCCTGCTACCAGTGCCTGATGGCATTCCCATACTGATCTAGTTGTTATCTTATGACTAAGATCAGCAGTGATTGTCTACTACATATGCAGATTCTAATGATTTTGTCCGTTATATGTCTATAGGTATCTTTGGCGGCTATCGTTATACCTGCTAATTCCGTTTGTACCACGGTAGCATGTCTATCCATTGCCCACTGATATAGAATATGTAAGGATCTAGAATAAATCCCACATCCTGCACATTCCTTTATTTTTTATCCGTCTGTGAAAATGTTGATTATATCTTCGCTGGTGGTCTCCTCATTCCTGATAACTATCATATAGGATCTGTCAAATGCGAACTTGGGAGAAATACTGTCAGTGTCTGTCTGCAAAAGGGGTATATTTCTGACGACCCCATTCTACAGGCGATTCTTAACTTCTCAATATACTACATCGGGTATAATACCAGTATTTTTGAGGCGAAGTATAGTTGTCGTAGCCACATTATTATATAAATATCCAAATGTGGTGGACATAGCATCACCTCCATTGCTATGGTGGATGTCGTACGTATAGTTCTAGCTATGCTTAGGCAGGTAATCCTTTGTATCTAGCTGAGCTTTTATTTAGCTGCCATCTGGACTTTCGGCCACCACACAACAGCTCCATTGATCTCACAATGGCAGTGTATATCCAAATAACCACCTTTTGTTTCACTCCCCAAGTTTTATCAACGGTCCGGTGACACTGCTCGTAGAATGTACGCCTCTTTTAGTCTTCTCTCCAAATGAAGATTCCATTTCGCTTCAAATTAAGTGCGACTTCAAGGTATTTCACCTCCGATTCGAAGCTTAACGTATCGTGTAAACGAGTTAGTGCCTTTGTCGGCCCCATTTTCATCTTCCTCGTGACGAGAACCATTCCATAGGTACATCCTCTGCTCTGTCTACTTAATGGTAAGAGAGAGACAGATATCATGGAGCGGATATTCCTTTTTTTTTCAAGAAATTCGAGATTCTAGTAAACAACAACAAGCTAATGTTAAATAGAAATATATTCCGGAAAGAAAGACCTGAACTCGATAAATGCAGTTACAAAATATTGAAAATGAACAAAATTAAACATCAGGGAAAACAGGATTCAACTTTATAGCATTGTGGGGTTGTATAGGATGTCCACAAAACTAACACTTAGTAACACAACAAGTAAATATTTATTTTTAAGCTAAGTATTACAAAAGCAATGAATGTACAGCGAGTACTTCGTAGCGACGCAGAAATCAATTACTGAATGACCATCTTCTCTTCGTTCGCCCCAGTTTTATGGCTTGATTTCTATTACCTGCCCAAGTGTAAGTGCCGGAGTTTTATTACTTGTTTTCCGTATTTGCCGGTTATTGCTGGATTATACCTAAATTGGGTCTACTAATAATATGCCGACAAATACATTCAACATTCAGGTAAGGTTACTTGAATTTGATAATGAAAAACAGTGACGTACTAGGGGACGGATGTCATCACAGCACCCCCTGCTAGTGCTAACGTTACGGAGACGAAGAGAAGAAAATAATAAAAAATATACACATAATTATATCCCCACAGCATAAATACCCTTTTATATTAAAAATCCTTAATGTTGAAACAATATATAAAAATGACAAAGAATATATGCCCAAATGAGGTAGATTTCTTATTCATTATCCACAAGCGACTTCATGGAGTGAAACAGTGAGTAAATAAGTAGATTAAGGAGATGGCAGAAATAAACACTGAAATATTCAAGCCACATTCGATCCGATCACGCCTAACCAGCCATTACTGCGACTAAAGGATCTATGGTGGGTTACACCTAAAATGATAGTTCTCCAGCAGCAGCAGCATGTTCCCCTGCAAGACAGTATAAGTTTTACCGCTCCCGTCACGACCGGTGTTTGTTGTTTAGTCGTAGCTAAGACTAGGAATGTGTTCAATAATTATGTTACTGGCTGTGACCAGTTACTTAGTTCAGTGATAACCAGTATAGATCAGTTTACGACGTTCTATAATAGATAAATCATGCAAATCTGAAAAAAGCAATTTGGAATAATCCTGTACATAATATGATCAATCGGATTCGCCAAATGCACACTGTCATTTACGATTGGTATTAATTAGATAGAAAATCTTTTTCCTAGGTTGCACAAACTAGGCTATTCGAATCCAATACGCCTTTAAATATCTACATGCTTAAAGATACGTCGCCGACCAATAGACAGTCTGAATGCTCTCATCAACTCCAGCATTTAGACTGCCTATTGACCGGCAACGAGTCACAGTCGCGAGCCGCAGCCGCAGTCGCACCAGCCTTACCTTAAGGGGCCGTTTTTATACGCAAATTTCCAACGAATTTCATAGCTGCTTCTTAGGACAGTCTAAAAAAATCTGAATGAGTTAGAAAGACTATCTCTTCACTATGTCAATTATACAAGTTTTCTCCAGGTTCTATCACAGTTGCCAGACTGACAAGTAATTTAGAATAAGAAAAATGGCATCATTTTCAACTGTTACTCGTATGTTTCATCATAAAATATCTTGAATTTTACAGGTCACATCGACAAAATTATTTACGACATTATAAACATTATCACACTTCGCAAAATTCTTAAAAAACTAATAACACTTGAATTGATGTAAATTATTAAGTATTTTTCACAGTCTCTGGAACACAGTGATAAGGTGGTACATTTCACAGTTTTTCATGTTCTCTGGCGCATTTTCCTCCAAAAAGTTAAAGGAAATTATTCAATTTCAGCATTATATTTTAGTACTACGCCAATAAGAACCTCCACCTACTGGGTGAAGTTTATTTGTGCATCTGTAAATACAATTCATTGTCCTTGAAACGCCAGCGTTAAGTGATATAGAGAAGTGGACGCTAAAATATAATTGAACGATCAAACGAACTTACCTGTGAAGTTCGATCGGCGCAATTATTATATGATGCATCCATTTCCGTGCCTCATAAAAATTAATAGAGTTAATTAAGAAATTAACCCTATTATTGCGATTCAAATAGATAAATACAACATACAAAATATACCGACTTTAAAGAAATGAAAGCTGTTAGTAACGGTGAGAGGGGTCAGAGGGGCCAGAGGGGAATGGGTGAGTAGTGATTAACACATTATGCGCATGACGGTACGACAGCGGCGTACTACGTGGTTAAGTGATATTTTCGGGTTGGACTCTTCATATAATTATGATCGGACTTCACAAGTAAGTTCGTTTGATCTTTCAATTGAACTGTACAGAGTGACCCATTTGAAAAGCGATTTAAAAGAATATTTTCAATGAGCTTAATAATTCTGCTTTAGCGACAAATTTTAGAATGAAAATTAAATTTTCATCCTCATAAACTGTTCGTAATAATATTTTGTCGAATCTTATAATGAAGCAGCACTTTATTGGCGAAAAAACAGTTTTTTCCAGATTACCAAGGCTTACTAGATTTTATGGATTGAAATCAAGGAAGATATTGTTTCTTAAACAAGCAGATCTGTATCCAAGAAAGCCATTTTTCTACTAAATACAGTGGAGCATTCAGATTTGACATAAAAAGTAGCTCTCTTTTTTTATTTTTACCGTTGAAAACAATTCGATGTAGGCCTTGGAAATTTAATGTTTGTTTTCAAATTTGACACCAGAGAGTAGAGTTATTGAGGATCTACCATTGAAAAAAAATCTTTTAAATCGGTCAACCAATAAAACTTTTAGAGAAGTACCCCGTTTCCAAATGGGTCATGGGTCTCTAGGTGCTAACTATTAATATAATACATATGTCGTCTTCTGAGCAATACAATATTTAATATACAGGGTGTTCGGAATATTAGTATATGAATTGAAAAACAGGTTTCTGTATCTGATCAAAAGTAACATAACAAAAACTGTTATGGACTTCGTATTGTAACTAGTGTGTTTTATTTTTTGTATATAGTGTTTACGTGACCTTTGCGACCGTCCATTAACAAAAATGGAACCATGAGCTGTTTGACATGTTGATTTGCAGCAAGACTGGACAACATTTTCTAGCTATGGTAATGGTTTGGACGATCATTTGATTGTATCTAGTTCAAACTTTATTCTGTGTTGTGAGAAAAGCTCTAAGAAAATCATTCACAGTAAATATGTTACACGCATGTATGTAAGTACGCGTATGTTAAACATAAATATGCACTTGTGATTATTATGTAGAAATACCTGACATGGTAGGTCTGCGACGTTGTCACGTATTCAAAACCTGTTTGTTGTCATAATTCTAATACTGTTGGTCGAAGAAAAAAAATGTAAATTATGTTTATACATATAGGTGTCTTGGATGCGGATTTGGAATTTGCGGTGGTGTAGGTAGGATTTGGTCAGTTTGACGTAGGAAATAGGATAGCATTTTCATCAGTAGGCCTTTATGCCAGACCCACACTTCCTTATGTAATAGAAACGCTTCCTTAGCTAACAGTGTCCAGTTTGAATACCTGTCATCAGACAAAGATTTGTCCTAGACATAGCAGGTACTTTTTGGCTGCATCCTTGCAGGATACTCTACTAACTCCTTAGCAAATTGACAGCTATTTACTTCATCCCAACGTTTCATATTGGAGGGACCCGGTCCAAAAATATTGAGACCCGATGCACTCCTAGCCAGCTTGTCGGCTACTTTATTGCCCCTGCACCGATCGTGTCCTTTTCCCCAGCATACATATATGCTGTTGTTGGTTGAGGCTGCTACCAGTGCCTGATGGCATTCCCATACTGATCTAGTTGTTATCTTATGATTAAGATCAGCAGTGATTGTCTACTACATGTGTAGATTCTAATGATTTTGTCCGTTATATGTCTATAGGTAATTTCTTTGGCGGCTATGGTTATACCTGCTAATTCCGTTTGTACCACGGTAGCATGTCTATCCATTGCCCACTGATATAGAATATGTAAGGATCTAGAATAAATCCCACATCCTGCACATTCCTTCATTTTTTATCCGTCTGTGAAAATGTTGATTATATCTTCGCTGGTGGTCTCCTCATTCCTGATAACTACCATGTAGGGTCTGTCAAATGCGAACTTGGGAGAAATACTGTCAGTGTCTGCCTGCAAAAGGGGTATCTTTCTGACGACCCCATTCCGCAGGCGATTCCTAACTTCTCAATATCCTACATCGGGTATAATACCAGTATTTTTGAGGCGAAGCATAGTTGTCGTAGCCACATTATTAGATAAATATCCAAATGTGGCAGACATAGCATCACCTCCATTGCTATGGTGAATGTCGTACGTATAGTTCTAGCTATGCTTAGGCAGGTAATCCTTTGTATCTAGCTGAGCTTTTATTTAGCTGCCATCTGGACTTTCGGTCACCACACAACATCTCCATTGGTCTCACAATGGCAGTGTATATCCAAATAACCACCTTTTGGTTTCATTTCCCAAGTTTTATCAACGGTCCGGTGACACTGCTCGTAGGATGTACGCCTCTTTTAGTCTTCTCTCCAAATGAAGATTCTATATTCGCTTCGAATTAAGTGTGACTTCAAGGTATTTCACTTCCGAGTCGAACCTTAACGTATCGTGTAAAAGAGTTAGTGCCTTTGTCGGCCCCATTTTCATCTTCCTCGTGAAGAGAACCATTCCATAAGTACATCCTCTGCTCTGTCTACTTAATGGTAAGAGAGAGACAGATATCATGGAGCGGATATTCCTTTTTCTCAAGAAATTCGAAAGATTCCAGTAAACAACAACAAGCTAATGTTAAATGCAAGAAATATATTTCGGATAGAAAGACCTGAACTCGATAAATGCAGTTACAAAATATTGAAAATGAACAAAATTAAACATCAGGGAAAACCGGATTCAACTTTATAGCATTGTGGGGTTGTATAGGATGTCCACAAAACTAACACTTAGTAACACAACAAGTAAATATTTATTTTTAAGCTAAGTATTACAAAAGCAATGAAGGTACAGCAAGTACTTCGTAGCGACGCGGAAATCAATTACAGAATGACCATCTTCTCTTCGTTCGCCCCAGTTTTATGGCTTGATTTCTATTACCTGCCCAAGTGTAAGTGCCGGAGTTTTATTACTTGTTTTCCGTATTTGCCGGTTATTGCTGGATTATACCTAAATTGGGTCTACTAATAATATGCCGACAAATACATTCAATGCAGGTAAGGTTACTTGAATTTGATAATGAAAAACAGTGACGTACTAGGGGACGGATGTCATCACAGTACCCCCCTGCTAGTGCTAACGTTACGGAGACGAAGAGAAAAAAATAATAAAAAATATACATAATATTATATCCCCACAGCATAAATACCCTTTTATATTAAAAATCCTTAATGTTGAAACAATATATAAAAATGACAAAGAATATATGCCCAAATGAGGTAGATTTCTTATTCATTATCCACAAGCGACTTCATGGAGTGAAACAGTGAGTAAATAAGTAGATTAAGGAGATGGCAGAAATAAACACTGAAATATTCAAGCCACATTCGATCCGATCACGCCTAACCAGCCATTACTGCGACTAAAGGATCTATGGTGGGTTACACCTAAAATGATAGTTCTCCCAGCAGCAGCAGCATGTTCCCCTGCAAGACAGTATAAGTTTTACCGCTCCCGTCACGACCGGTGTTTGTTGTTTAGTCGTAGCTAAGACTAGGAATGTGTTCAATAATTATGTTACTGGCTGTGACCAGTTACTTAGTTCAGTGATAACCAGTATAGATCAGTTTACGACGTTCTATAATAGATAAATCATGCAAATCTGAAAAAAGCAATTTGGAATAATCCTGTACATAATATGATCAATCGGATTCGCCAAATGCACACTGTCATTTACGATTGGTATTAATTAGATAGAAAATCTTTTTCCTAGGTTGCACAAACTAGGCTATTCGAATCCAATACGCCTTTAAATATCTACATGCTTAAAGATACGTCGCCGACCAATAGACAGTCTGAATGCTCTCATCAACTTCAGCATTTAGACTGCCTATTGACCGGCAACGAGTCACAGTCGCGAGCCGCAGCCGCAGTCGCACCAGCCTTACCTTAAGGGGCCGTTTTTATACGCAAATTTCCAACGAATTTCATAGCTGCTTCTTAGGACAGTCTAAAAAATCTGAATGAGTTAGAAAGACTATCTCTTCACTATGTCAATTATACAAGTTTCTCCAGGTTCTATCACAGTTTCCAGGCTGACAAGTAATTTAGAATAAGAAAAATGGCATCATTTTCAACTGTTACTCGTATGTTTCATCATAAAATATCTTGAATTTTACAGGTCACATCGACAAAATTATTTACGACATTATAAACATTATCACACTTCGCAAAATTCTTAAAAAACTAATAACACTTGAATTGATGTAAATTATTAAGTATTTTTCACAGTCTCTGGAACACAGTGATAAGGTGGTACATTTCACAGTTTTTCATGTTCTCTGGCGCATTTTCCTCCAAAAAGTTAAAGGAAATTATTCAATTTCAGCATTATATTTTAGTACTACGCCAATAAGAACCTCCACCTACTGGGTGAAGTTTATTTGTGCATCTGTAAATACAATTCATTGTCCTTGAAACGCCAGCGTTAAGTGATATAGAGAAGTGGACGCTAAAATATAATTGAACGATCAAACGAACTTACCTGTGAAGTTCGATCGGCGCAATTATTATATGATGCATCCATTTCCGTGCCTCATAAAAATTAATAGAGTTAATTAAGAAATTAACCCTATTATTGCGATTCAAATAGATAAATACAACATACAAAATATACCGACTTTAAAGAAATGAAAGCTGTTAGTAACGGTGAGAGGGGCCAGAGGGGAATGGGTGAGTAGTGATTAACACATTATGCGCATGACGGTACGACAGCGGCGTACTACGTGGTTAACTGATATTTTCGGGTTGGACTCTTCATATAATTATGATTGGACTTCACAAGTAAGTTCGTTTGATCTTTCAATTGAACTGTACAGAGTGACCCATTTGAAAACGATTTAAAAGAATATTTTCAATGAGCTTAATAATTCTGCTTTAGCGACAAATTTTAGAATAAAAATTAAATTTTCATCCTCATAAACTGCTCGTAATAATATTTTGTCGAATCTTATAATGAAGCAGCACTTTATTGGCGAAAAAACAGTTTTTTCCAGATTACCAAGGCTTACTAGATTTATTGGATTGAAATCAAGTAAGATATTGTTTCTTAAACAAGCAGATCTGTATTCAAGAAAGTAATTTTTTAACACCATCATTTTTGGTCTCCTAAATCCAGTGGAGCAGTGGAGATTTGACATAAAAAGTCGCTCTCTTTTTTTATTTTTACCGTTGAAAAGAATTCGATCTAGGCTTTGGAAATTTAATGTTTGTTTTGAAATTTGACACCAGAGAGTAGAGTATTTAGGCTCTACCATTGAAAAAAAAAATCTTTTAAATCGGTCAACCAATAAAACTTTTAGAGAAGTACATACCCAGTTTCCAAATGGATCATGGGTCTGTAGGTGCTAACTATTAATATAATACATATGTCGTTTTCTGACCAATACAATTTTTAATAGACAAAGTGTTCGGAATATTAGTATATGAAATGAAAAACAGGTTTCTGTATCTGATCAAAAGTAACATAACAAAAACTGTTATGGACTTCGTATTGTAACTAGTGTGTTTTATTTTTTGTATATAGTGTTTACGTGACCTTTGCGACCGTCCATTAACAAAAATGGAACCATGAGCTGTTTGACATGTTGATTTGCAGCAAGACTGGACAACATTTTCTAGCTATGGTAATGGTTTGGACGATCATTTGATTGTAACTATTTCAAACTTTATTCTGTGTTGTGAGAAAAGCTCTAAGAAAATCATTCACAGTAAATATGTTACAGGTATGTATATAAGTATGTAAACACAAGTATGCACTTGTGATTATTATGTAGAAATACCTGACATGGTAGGTCTGCTATTCAAAACCTGTTTGTTGTCATAATTCTAATACCGTTGGCCAAAGAAAAAAATGTAAATTATGTTTTGTTTGGTCGATTAGAAAATTATGTGAACATTTCTATGTACGTATAAAGGTTCAAGACTTTTTAAGTGGTTATCTTCTACCAGCGTTGCAAGCAGTGGCGTAGCCACGGGGGGGGGGGGGGTTTGGGGGTCAGAACCCCCCTATGGGTTGGGTTGGTTGGGTCATACTCGTATAGGTAATGTCCCACTACAAACCTGCAATCACTCTATTCGCCAGATTTTGCAACGTGGTCAGTGAACTAGATCTCCTTTGTTCACTGAACCCCCCCCCATGTAAAATTGCTGGCTACGCCACTGGTTGCAAGTATAGTTCGTTCATAGAACATCCTGTATGCACATACACTTATTGATCACTTGTGTCCCCTATACTAAATGGCAAGAATGAGATTGTCGCCATTTTCAACATTCATCAAGATTATCATATTTGCTCACACCATCGTTATGCAAATAGATGCTAAATAGACGCTACAGCAATTCCTTCGTCAACAGGGATAAAATTTGGTCAAATTAACGCATCATTACGTCCGAAAAGTGCGAAAATTCAATGTGGTTTAGCACCAGCATTAATGGAAATCGATTGTCAATTTGTTTTAATGAACTCTTTTATACTTCTCTTGCCAGAGCTGCGTCCCAATTGTGTGTGTTCTTTCACCATTATTTGTACTTCCAAAAATATATTCATTGAAATTATTTGTGAGTAGATAATAGAGAAGTAATTTTACAACTACAAATAAATAAATATGTATTCTCAATCGAGTAAGATCTAATTTTACATTTATACCTAAAAGTAAATTATGCAGTTTGCCAGTTTAAAATAACAAGTTGCAGAAAAAATAATACTGATTATAATAATTCTCATTGCAATTTCAGGAGAAGAATAAATAATTCCTTCAATTTTATAATTTGTTGTAATCCATATGAATCAATTTCAACGAACATCTGGGATTTTGTATACATATTTTTACCGTCTAACAGGGCTTCAAGCGAGGAAACAGAACTCCAAGAGAATTGAAATAATTGGTTATTATTATATATCAACATATTCAAAAAGGTTCCCGCTAGTGCGTGAGATAATTTTCATTGCTCATAAAATCACAAGAATAAATAAAATAAATGTTAAAATGCCTCAATTTTAGCCACACAGTTACTACGCCAATATGTCGCAATTACGGCAAAATTATCACAGCCACAGCCACCAAATTATTTCACTCACTAGCCAGAACACATAGGACAACTTGTGTTTCACTTTCAGATTAATATTTATTGCTAATTTTACATTTTGTGTTCTCGAGTAAATTCATAACATATATCACGGATTCCTTTTTATGTACGTCAAAATGCACTATAAACTTCAGGGAACCGTGTGGTTCGGGCATATACGGCATATATATTTTCATCAAAAGATATATGAAACTGCAATTGAGAGTAATAATACAGGGTGTTAGGTAAACATGCGGCAAAAGTTCAAGGGGTTATTCCTTGGCCTATTCTAAGAGTATTTTGTCCTATGATGATTTCTGAAAAACCCCTTTGTTTCGAAGATACAGGGTGAACCAAATTAGCGACAACCATATTCGATATTTGTTGAAATCATTAATGTGCCTAAATAAAAGTATGGCGTACGCCAGTGAGTTTATCAAGTACAAAAAATTAATGAGTTTGCTCGTGATTTTTTAACAGCAACATACGGAGATCGCTGGATTGGTCGAGGTGCGCCACACGCATGGCCTGCTCGATCCCCAGACTTAAACCTTCTGGATTATTTCTTATGGGGCTATCTGAAGTCATTAGTTTACGCTACTCCAGTGGAGAATTTGGACAAATTGCGAAATCGGATAATTGCTGGGTGTAACTCAAGTAGAAACAACCCTGGTGTGTTTGAAAGAGTTCGGCACTCAATAACGAGAAGATTGAATGCTTGTATCCAGGCTGGAGGAAGTCATTTCGAACATTTATTGTAGATTGAGCAACTTTACATGTAAGTTTTCATAATAAAATGTTGTTACTGTCGCAAATTTTATTCACCTGTATCTTCGAAACAAATGAGTTTTTCAGGAATCATAGGACAAAATATTCTTAGTATAGGCCAAGGAATAACCACTTGAATTTTTGCCGCATGTTTACCTAACACCCTGTATATTACACTAAATGTTTACATTATATATTAGACTAAATTACAAAAAATAATTGTTTTTAACTCGGACAAATATCGAAAATTATATTGGCAATAAAAACGGCCGTGACGTAAGACGTCTGAATTCTTGCCGCATCTATAATTGAGTTTAAATGTTTCATGTATTTAACTGGAGAAAATATTGATATAAATAACCCCTTTCATCTAAAGCTTCAGTCAAAACCACAAATAAATAATTGCAGATAATAACCGATAGCATTTTTATTCATAACTAGAATTTGACATTGGAACATAACTAACACAAATGTTTCTGCTTCTTGTTCATTTTGAACCTGTAAGTTATTGGCAGTATCTATGATACGTTTACGTAAATTATCAATAGTGTCTCTTTCGGTGCAATATACTTAATTTTTTAAATATCCCCACAAAAATAAGTCCAAATGATTTAAAGCTGACAGATCGTGGCGGCCATGGTACCGGTCCTCCTGCGGACACGCTGTACATGGTACGGATGTAATTGAGCCTCGTGTATGATACGCCACACTTCTGCAATACGTCATGGATGCCCTGGACCTCCATCTCTTCCACGATTAGTTACAAATTTTCCGTGTCACGCCTGCGTTTGCACTACACTTACAGTCACTGCACACCGTTGTAACAGTAGCAGCATTTGGTATATGTTACCGGGAAAGCGTTCTGCTAAAGCATTTTCACTTCACCATAAATTAAAATGATATCCATTAACTGCGATTTGCATTACAAAAAAGTTAATACGATAAGCAGTCGGACATTTGAAATCGCCTGACTAGAGACTATAGTAACCCAGCAGTGTAAAGGTTGAAACTACTAGAACTTCTTGGAAACAAATTTTTCTTTACTATATTGACTCCATTTTTCATGATGATCTATTCCCAAATTTGTTTCTGAATCACACTGTATATTTGATTAGTAGATAAATAATAAAGTTGAACGCCCTGTATCAGAAAACGGAGTGTCATAGAAAAAATAGGAACGAAAATATTTATTCATTTTTATTTTTTGCCGAAGTTAAAAATGAAAAACTGCAACACCCTGCATTTGCGCTCTAACTCATGTATTCTTTGAATCAGTTTGACAATAATTAGACACCTTATAATAAATCGTTACAAATTTTTTTTTTCACAAAGTTCAAGTTTAGTTTTGTCAGTGTGAGACATTTATTAGACATCAACATCGGACAAGCAGTTTTAGAAAAAAAGAAATTCACCCATAACTCACGTAACAAATCTCTTTGAGACATAACCTTCTGGGAAATTTTAATTTACATTATTGTTGACTTTTAGAGAAAATTTGAATTAAATACTCGAGGAAGCAGCAGATACATATACTGATCCTGCTAAACCCTTATAATTTGTTGTGGCGTGTTTTACACTTATAGAAATTGAAAATCCTGGGCAGATTTTGCTTTTTCTATTAAATGTCAACCTTAAAAAATGTCTTACAGGCATCGCATAATGTTGCCCCGTTCTGTAGTAAACAATTTTTCAACTTGGTAACGATCATCTTGCTCAATTGTGTAAGTTAAAACGGGATTAAAAGCATTTTCCAAGACATCCAACGGCAATGCGATTTCCAAAAATATGGACAACGTAACACATCGTACATAAGTGTAAACTTATTACTTTACAAATACTCCATAACATTAGAAATTTGATGATCTGAATGTTTCACCTTCCTTCTCGAGATCTGTTCTCAACATGGAGTACTGTGTCCATAGCGTAGAAGCCTTCAAATTCTTCTTTGAAATATACCAATAGTACTTTCTCATGGACGTGTTTTACTTTCTTCTGTTCACGCCATTTCTCAAATTTGTCATAAGCCAAGTCATTACACCGCTTTGGATTTTTTGAACATACGACATTTCTTGCAGTTTTTTCGATATTGCTCGGTCTATCGTCAGAATCTGAATGTAAATCACAGAGTTGTCCTAATAAATGGTAATAGTAACAATCAGCGTCGCATAATGGATCAGCATCTATTAAATGTCAAGCCAAATGACAAGAAAATTTAAACTGACACTGACCTACTAGATAATTGTTATTTCAATTATACTTATAAATGATCAAAATTAAAAACTTGTATTTCCCATTTTTCTTCAAAATTAGGAAATATCTTGTATGTAATACGTTATGAAACATGATTTTATGTAACTCGTGCGATATTGCGAGATCTCGCTTCGCTCGTCAAGCAAACTTACACTCGTTACATAAAATCATACTTTTCATAACTGATTACATAAATACCTATTGTATACTTCTGTATCGGAAATGCTTATTTCTGTCTCTAGGCGAGGTTCTATTTTGTATTACAAATAATTACATTACATAGTTTCTGTACTTTATAAGACATTTAAATAACGGTATTTCTTATTATTATTACAAAGCCAAAAACATGACAAACGTAAATGTTGTATTTTCTTATGTTTAAACAATTTTTCACGCAGTTTGTATTCGAAATGTACTATAACTAGTGTTCTGATGGTTATATCATTGGGTGTAATATTTCTGCCGCAGACTTATTGTAAAATCAATCATATTATAATATGCCTAAGCTCTCTGAATATGACAAACAATTCGCTTAGATGAAATCCGTCATATTATAATGATACTGATGGTATGCTATGCGATATGCCAGACTAAGAAGTGTCCCATTTTTCTATTTTTAGAATTACTTCTTCAGGCGGCTTCTTTTATTTTTAACTGAATCAAATAACTATAACAAATTAACATACGCATTAAATTTATTCGGAAAGATTAAATGTTGACAATACAAATTTCTTATTAGCTAACTCTTTTGACATTGTCGTTTCAAAATTTTGAACCAAACAAAGCTCTTCTAACGTTATAATACTGATGAAACGTTCTATTCAAATTTCAAGGGTGTTCTATCTTAAAAATAATGTTAAATTAGAGTACCTCAAAATAAATATATTATTTTTTTCGATATATGGTGTCGTTGCAATGCCACCTGGATTCTAACGTGTTACAAATATGTGGGAAATATCAACAATTAGACGGATCTTCGAGTTCCTACAACTATAAATCTAATGACATATTTGTCTTCTTTTTTACTAAAATTCATCGTTGCCCTTAGGCTGCGGGAAATGTTGAGATCTCTATGTTTTCACCACAAGCAGCTTTTAATTTATTGACAAATTAATTCAATTGTCGACGAGAAATTGAATAGCTTTAAAAGCAAACACATTCCATTTGTCTCTATCGCATGCCAATATTTGGAAAAATTAAAGCACCGTGAAATACAATGGATAGCGATTAATATTCTATACTCGAATTAGTAAAAAATACAAACACAGGACTCATTATTATGCAATGTAGACCACATAATGATTATAAAGCGTGATAAAGTACTATACTGTACACAGAATTTAATCAACAGAGGATAACTTAATATTCCTTTAAAAATAAACAAATAATTCATATATTACAATCACAATTATCACAAAAAAATAACTAAACAAATACATAAAACATTATGCATACTTATTATATGACCATATCAAAAGAACAACATAATATTAAGAAAATATATCAAAATCATTTAATTAGGGAAATGTCACGCAATCAGTTAGTCGTTTTCAACAATTTCCATCGGTAGAAGGTATACGGAAGCAACAGCTTGCGATATTGATCTTTCGAGAGCTTTTCAGGCGACATGTGGATAATATGAGGGTCCTAAAAGATAAGATCCCATAAAAGTGGTAGGTACATACCTAAAAATAGATAAAGAAAACCAAACGAGTTCATTTAGAGCGTTTTTCTACACTATGGTGAATTTAAATGAATATGGAAATCCTGCGTCAAATTTAACGATTTGATAGCGAAATGTAAATTAATATTGATAATAATTATTGAGCATTAATTTTGATCATTTTATAATATTGTGTTTTATTCGTATTATATCTTTATTTATTTCTTTATTTAGGATTACAGCTGCCCAGATAGAAAAATTCCAATTCTAGGGCAGGAATTACAGAAAAAGAGGAAAAATATACAACAAAAAAACTAAAACAGCCATAGATACATATAAATATGATTTGATATTCTTAAAGTTGATATATAAAAATAAAAGAAAACACAAATTGTAAAAATCAAAAAGAACAAAAATACAGTAAGAAGTTAATTGAAAACAAAAAAAAAATCAATAATAATACAAACTGTAGCAGTACGAAAAAACATAAGATTTATTTCAAAATATATCGTCTGATAGCATTAACAGAACAATTAAAAATATCAAGCTGAGAGTGACATTTCATATAATTAGTACATACTGAGAATAAGTGAATTTTTAAGAACATTTATTCTAGAAATTGTCACTGTTCTATTCGCCTATTTCTAGAACAAACCTTCTTAAAAAATAAAAGACGTCATAAGAATTGCATCACAATCTGATGATGTCTGAGTTTGTACTAGAAAACGCACTCGCCAAGGAAGTGTGGGATGTTTAAAAGTAAAATGATGACAAAAATTTTAAGAAAATTATGTATTGTTTTACTTCTATTATGTAGTTTACTTTAAGATCTGCATAGTTTCCTTCCTTGATTTGATTTGATTTTTGCGCCTTTAAAAACTGATCGTGCAAAATTAAAATAAGTTAATAAGTTGAAAATATGGAATGATAAACATAAAACATAATATAAATACAAAATATTATGTCTCCTCAAAACAAAAGTTAACGAGGTTGAGTGTGTTTTCCGTTTTTGCGTCAAAACGAACAAAACTTGGGTGGCAAATGGTGGTCCAAACTAGATGTTTATTTTTGTGACAGTTTCCGTTCCTCCATGAATATTACACTTAAATAATATGTTTATTGACATATTCTTATATATAGATACAGCATTCTATCTTTCATAAATAAAACTATTTCAGTTCCTAAATAGATAGGTACTATAAAAATATATTTTTTCTAAACTATCATTTTGTGACATATCTTGATAGCTTCTTATGATAAAAAGTGATTGATAATGAGAAAGTACTTTTACTCACTGATATGATGAAAATTGAGAATAGTAGTAGTATACTCGCGTCAAGAATTCAGACGTCTTACGTCACGGCTGACGTTACACAATCCATCCAACAATCTTTTTGCAATTTAGTGCAATATATAATGTAAACTTTTAGTGTAGTATATAGTTTTATTACTATTAGTTGCAGTTTCTTAAATATTTTGATAAAAATATAATGAATTATTCATTTGTTCGTCTGACGTAAGTCGTCTGAATTCTTGTCGCGAGTATATATAGTGAATTTTCCAGGTTGTAATGCCGTGGCCTGGGTAACTGGTCGCTGCCAGTAACAGAATTAAAGTGCACATCCCTAGCTTTAGCTGGGATTCTTTGACCTGCCCTTGTTGTTCTTGGTTTTCATATGAGATTTGCAAGTTAAGTTAACCACACTTTACAAATTTAAGATATTCTTTTAATGTATTTCGTAGGACTGATTTATGTATTTATCTAGAAAATATGATATTAAATATTTTTCTTCAAACGTCATATAAGTTATTTGACGTTATTCAATAATGTTGTGTCATTTATATGGCTAGGAGTACACAATAACTTATAATAATAAACATTTATATTTTTATATTTATTATTTATTATTAATTTTTATAGTAAAAGGACAGCTGCGGAGAGTTGCATCATTTAAGAATTCCCCACTTCTTGCAGCTTATGACAATATTTCTAGAGTCAACTGGTTTTAAAAAGCCATTGTAGTGGGCCCGTCAAATGAAAATTGTTCGACATTCTCCGCAGAGCTAGATTCAATGATTCTCTTAGCAATTTTGGTTTTACTTTCTACAGAATTTTCGATACAATGCCACATCCTGCCCCATAACAGCTTTATAACGACTTACCTGATCTACTGTGTAATGAACTGCGTAATACAGGTTCTTTAATGTTTGCTGATGATCTCAAATTATATAAACCTAAGATGTCTTAATGATGTGTTACTACTACAACGCAATATTAATTCGGCTTATGATTTGAGCAAACAACCTCGCCTTTAACATTGCTAAATGTTATACAGCTACTTTTAGAAATAAACAGCCAATTACGTACATTTATCAAATGAACAACTTGGCACTTAAGCGAGTTAATAGTGTGAAATATCTAGGCGTGAAAATTGATTGCCAATTATCTTACAGGTTTCATATTGAGAAAATGTGTGCTTCTGCCTATAGGTCATTAGGTTTTATAATAAGAGAGTAAAAATTTCGTACTCTCAACCCTGTTATTACCTTATACAGCGCACTAGTTAAGCCAAAATTAGAATTTGGATCATTGTTATGGCATTATCAACCTAACACGTATGTAGATAATATAGAAAAAGTTTAAAAGAAATTTTTAAGATACTTATATTTTAAAAAATATAACAGACCCCACATTACAATAATATTGGTACTAATGATTTATGTAGGGAATTTAAAGTTAACTTGTAATCGGCGGATACTTGCTCTGGAATTCTGGAATTAAGGGAGGGTAGCAAAAAGGCTATAGCACATAGTCCCCATTGGCCCCTCCCATTAGGATATCAGTCCACCTGAGCCGCCAGCCAGCCTAATAAGGAGAAAAAGGTGGTGACGTTGCTCAGGGGGATCTCTCTAATGTAGGCCATAGAAGGCCATCGCTCTCCCAACACGGACTCTCTTATTGACGAGACCGCAGTGCACTCACAGAGTGCATAAAGTATTGTCTCGTCTTCCTGTTCGCAACCCCTACAAAGAGGTGTATCACACTTACTCATGTAATAGAGGTGTTTTTAGGCAGCAATGTCCAGTTTGAATACCTGTCACCAGACGAAGATTTAACCTACCATAGCCAGGTACTTTTTGGCTTTATCCTTGCAGGGGTACTCTAAGAACTCCTTAGCAAAGTGACAGCCATTTGTTTCATCCCAACGTTTCATAAACTCTTTGTGGGTGTCTCCTTTGATAATTTCAACAAATGCTGACAACGGAAGCATACTGGAGGAACCAGGTTCAAAAATATTCAGACCCGATGCACTCCTAGCCAGCTTGTCAGCTACTTTATTGCCATAGCACCGGTCGTGTCCCTTTACCTAACATACAGATACGCTGTTGTTAGCTGAGGCCACTACTAGTGCCTGATGGTATTTCCATGCTGATCTAGTTATTTTATGATTACATAAGATCAATAGTGATTGTCTACTATCTGTGTAGATTGTAACGATTTGGCCCGTTGTATGTCTACGGGCAATTTCTTGTATAATTCCTCTATTGTCATTTGGATTTAAGGTGCTGAACTCTTTGATCAATGATTCTTATTTATTATCTCAAATATGTTTCAAAATTCCTTCTAGGAATACGAGAATGCACGAACTTTTCCATATTTATTTAAAAAGAACTACGAATTATGCTCCTATAGAAGTAATGCTAAGATTTTGTTAAATAATAATGTTGATGTTTTGGTTCGTACAATTTGTTTTCAAATATTATACGTAATATTTATTTTTGAGAAGGCTACATCGGTTTTTATTTTAGTATACCTTTACGTTGGCTATACCTCTGCAAATAGTTATATATCGTTATCATTTTTGTCTATTTTTTATTGATTTATTACATTTATAATTTGTTTGTTTTTGTAATTCAGTTAGGCATTTTCTTAATTCTCTATTATGTTAGTATTTCATGTAATTACGCTATGCTTTGTCTATTTGGAATAAATAAATAAATAAATAAAATTTTCCATTTTGATATTTCAAAAAAACGTCGTTCCTTAAAATCGGGAAGACGCAAATTAACGTACTTTATATATATAGTTTTGTACCATTTCCGCAAAGTATGCTAATACGTCAGAGTATTGCGTTACATTTTTTCCAATAAAACATTTCGCGAACTTGACCAAGGCGGTTTCATATACTGCAACAGACTTCGGTAAAAATACATTTTCTACAACCATTCTAGCCGCCTCTACCACCTCGGGAGGTTCATATTCTAAAAATCCTAAAAACTTGGAATTAAAAACTCTTTTTGGTTTTTGATAAAACTTTTAAAATAGTTTGTAAAAACTATAAAAATACATACTTAGGTATTATTATGTACATAGCTATATAAATACATACTTATGAAAAAATACAAGGTGTAAAATAAAGACCCATTCTCTAGATCCACAAAATTTATGGAATTTAATTTTTTTATGAAACTTTTCACGATTGTAAAAATTATACTGATGAAAAATACAGCTAACTACTGGGTGTTTAAAAGATACCGAACCATTCTCAGAAACCTTCATGGAAGTATAATATTCCTTTGATAAAACATTTAACAATGGTCTATATGGAAACTATTTTAATGAGAACAATACAGGGTGTTTAAAAAAACCGAACCATTCTCAAATAATCCTCTAAATTCATGGATTTAAACATTTCTTTTTCTGAAACTCTTCGCAATAGTCTGCAGAAAAACTATACTAATGAAAATATCCAGTGTCCACCATCCCAAGAAAGGTCAAGTCGGCTATCGCCGACTTGCCACCTTTCTAGTCCTTATATATTAAAATCCGTTTTTTCTTAGTTATTTTACTAATTTTACCTAGAATTTATAAGATTTGAAGAAAAATAGTATATGATGTTCGGAGAATAAAATACTTTATATGCTTTACATGGATTGTTTGACTCACTACGTTCATCAGACCAACTGTACTATTATTATGAAAACTTGCCCTTGCAGAGTCCTTCTGCATCAGTCGCCACTGGTACTACAACTTGTGTTCTCTAATTTTATAAATGTATTTAATTAGATTTAAATATTAATCTATGCATTGTATTCATATAATATAAGTACTTGGATACAAGAGTATTCAAGATTCAAGTAATCATGAATATATTATTTTTTATCAGTATTCATGGATTGAATACTTTTCCTGTACTCTGGTTCCAGCCTGTATACAGATATTTACATTCCTAAAGTTGTTTTTGTAAATATTTCTAAAAGTGTTAAGGAAAATATCCCCACAAACGATATTTTCTAAAATACCTATAGAATTATGAATTATGTGAATTAAACAATTTAAAACTGAAGTAAAATAAAATGAACAGCTTTAAAATAAACTAAATAAATCTCGTGCACTGGTGTTGCTAATGGTGCTAAACTAACTTTAGTGCGTGGTAAACTTTTATGAGTCGATATTCTTTCAGTTTCACTTGATATTGGATGGATTATAGGGGTCCCACTGTTCTTAAGGTGGAAAATCTATTCCCAGCATTCATAAGAGCCAAAGGGATATACACTATACAGTATCTATATTGGCTGAACCTGAACCTTATCTTCTCCATTATTTACTTCTTCTTTATCATTATTATCCCAATTTTCTCTGTGCTCTGTATATTAAGAAGTTGCTAAAAAATGGTGATAAATATCCTGAAAAGGGTTTTGGCGGTACTGCTTAGTTTACTGTTCACTTGGAAACAATACAGACTTCTATAGCAGAAGAATTATGTTAATTAAATCAGTTGAAAAGTATCTCCAAGAGCTTAAGTTCTTTAAAAGTTTTTAACCCTTTCTTTGAAATTTCATCTGCTTTGTTATCTTTTATTTTCTCATTTATAATAATTCTCAACTTCTTCTGAACAAATTATTTTTAAATATTTTGCCTTGTTTTTGTGCTACTAAGTCATTTATTTGACATACAACATAGTTAAAATTTTGAAATGAAGGACCCGCAGATTTCAAACGTATGAAGATACAGAGTGTTTCATTGGAAAAAACTATAAGTCGTTTATGTGATATTCCATTATTATCGATAAAAATTTTACAGTAATAATAATAATAATTTACAGTTTGATCAACATGAAACTATTTACATTAAAGTTGAAAAATACAAAATGCTGCAATATTATAAACATATCACAGAAATTTTTATTCGACAATGTACCCAAAGAAAACTTTATACTGAGATTTTGACAGCATTTACCTACGAATAAAGTAACTAACAATCAGAATAACTGAGAGGCGGCTCCTTTGATCCTTGTAAAGTGTACTTTACATTATTGGATTTTTCTATTTGATTTACAGGAGGTGGAAATACTTGTGACCAAAAAAAGTCGATTGAGCCAAATATGCCTTATCGGAATGTTGCTGGTTTCAAAAATACAAGGCGTTCAATGCTACAATTGTATTTTGAAATATCTCATTAACTTTGAAACCTGTCGAAGTATTAAGAAAACAATTAGCACAATTATGTTTTTTGGCTCGGCAAATAAGAATTTTTATCTAATTTTGGCTTTGCTTATACAGGGCGTCAGTTCTGCCCTGTTCCTTTGATAAAAAGGGGAAAAATTTTCATGTATTGAAAATACGAAAAAACGTGCTTTATTTCATAAAAAAAATTACTATTGTTTGATATCGATATTTTGCTTGGTTATCGAGATATTTGCATATACAAATTTTAATGAATTTCGTTTTTTAGCAACTTGTAATCCTTAAATTAAATTAATGCGTCTTGACGGCTAGTGTAAAGCAAATTATTTACAGTTTTATCAATAGCAATTTAAAGGAAAAAGAGAAAAAAAGGCATTTAAGGAGAAAATACAAACAAAACAGAAAAAATTGGAAACAGAAATATCTACTTGATTGATTGATGATTAAAAATTAATAATTGCCTACTATAAAAATTGTTCAAAATGAGCACCGCCTTACCTAATACACTTACAAGCACGTCTAATTAATGATGGTTGTACTCTCCAAACCATCTGAATATTAGTTTTTATTTCCTGGCTATGGTGGAAAATCCTTTGCCGCAGTTCATTTTCACTTGACACAGGAGTTGCGTAAACACGTGTTTTCAAGTCACCCCAGAAGTAGAAATCCAAAGGATTTAAATCTGGTGATCTAGTCGGCCAGGTCACTGGTCCTGATCGGCCTATCTATCGATCTGGATAAACCCTATTTAAGTAATCCCTAACTCTTAAACTAAAATGAGGAGGAGCACCATCGTGCATAAACCACATATTACAGCGTGTTTGTAAGGGAAGATCCTTTAATAAAGTTGGTAGTTAGTCTTGGAGAAACTGTAAATATCTTTGTCCATTTAGTCTAGGTGGTCGTTCGACAGGTCCTATTAAATAATGACCAATTATACCTGCCCATAAATTTATTTGAAACTGCACTTGATGGCGGGTTTGCCTTATACCATGAGGGTTTTCGTCTGCATACACGAGTAAATTATGCAAGTTGATTGGTCCGTCTCTACGGAAACCTGCTCGGTCAGAAAATAGTATGGAGGTGGTAAAATCTTGAGCTTGCTTAACTTTTTTCAACAGCCATGTGCAAAATTGTATTCTTGCAGGATAATAATCTATGCTTAAACCCTGAACTTTTTGCATATGATATGGATGGAGTAGTTGTTCTTTAAGAAACTGTTGCGCTGCATCTCTACATTAACTGTAGAGTCTTCATCGATATAATCCAGAACAGTTTCTTCAACTTCAGTTCTATGAACCATGTCGACCCATATTTGGCATAAAACTACCTTAAATAATATTAAATGTATTACAATTACAAATTAAAAACGTACTCATTACTCAAAATAAACTAATAAAGATGTCATACCAGTTTCCCGTAACCGCTGATCAACGCGCTGAAATGTTTTTGGATTTGGTAGTTGTCTGTTGGGAAATCTCTCAAAGTATAATCTTTGAGCTTTCAATGCATTACATCGGGCTTCTCCTTAGATTAAGTGCATATCACAATATTCTGTAAATGTATACTCCATAATTAAGTATTTCAAAAATATTACAACAATTGTCAACTGGACACTAAGTGTATCATAACAATGGAAATCATAGTAACGCTATGTGCAGATATTTTTCAAAACCACTTGATTATTCCGTTATAATTTTTAAAACACAGTTTACGGGTTTCCACCATAGCCAGGAAATAAAAAATAATAGGTATTCAAATGTCACTGTTTACTTTCCCTTTAAATTGCTATTTAAAAAACTGTAAATAATTTGCTTCACACTAGCCGTCAAGACGCATTAATTTAATTTAAGGATTAGAAGTTGCTAAAAAACGAAATGCATTGAAATTTGTATATTATGCAAATATCTCGATAACCAAGCGAGATATCGAAATTGAACAAAAGTAATTTTTTATGACACAAAGCACGTTTTTTCCTATTTTCAATACATGACGTCCGTATTTCTAAATACAAAAATTTTTCCCCTTTTTTGAAACCAGCAATATTCGGATAAGGCATATTTGGCTCAATCGACTTTTTTGGTCACCAGTATCTCCAGTTCCGAGATTTCCCAACCTTTCACAGACACCCTGTATATTGCATGAATCTTATATATATTTATAGATTTAAGTATATGATCAGTATTAAAAGTTGTACCCTTATTTATGAATCACATTTAAATATTACAAAAACAAATACATGCCCTACAATTTAAAAATAGTTTTAAAAAACTGCATTATAAATAAGAATACAGGATTATAAGTTTTTGAATTATTTACACAAAATTAATAAGTTGGAAAAGAATATTTACAAGAAGTTATCTTAAATCCCGTAAGAGAACAAAGACATTGCCAATTTATAAGAAGAAAATATAAATTTTGTAAATCCCTGTAGGCACAAAAAACTTCAGATGCTGATGCAAACGGAACACAATAGGGGACGGAATCCTGTACTTTCTCTAAGCTTTCGGCTTAGAGAAACTACAGAAGCCAATTTGTTAAATGTATTAAAATTAAAATACCTCAAAGGAAGCTCTACCTTTCAAACTTAATATTTAATATATAACTCAACATGAATCCCTTCAATGTCAAAATTAAGTGGTAATATAAACTTGTTTCAAGGTATATTTTTATTTTCAGTTTTCAATACAACTAAGGTCAAAACAAAACACAACTATCGATAATAAAATAACTTTTATTATAGGAAGACCAGTGTCGGTTTTAAAAATATCGGCGCCCTGAGCGAAATTTCTACGACGCCCCTTTACATAAATGTGAAGTCAAGAAAAAAAATTAAAAGCATATATTTTTTGAAACTACAATTTATTTAATAGAACGCCCTGGCCTTCCTTATCAACTTAGCAAAGTCAATGTTATCTGCAATACCTTTATATATGTATATAAACCATTTTTACCAGCAGTGACGGCCTGAAATAAAACTAGTATGTGTTATAGCATAAGCTTCTTACTACAGCATAAAGGAACTACCAGAAGCGAAAGCTAAGGCGGCGCCTTTGATCTTGGATGGTCACAAAAATTTAACCTTGAATTTGAAATTTGACGTATCTACTACTTACTACACTGAGAGAAAGTTGTATATAATATCTACAGTCTACACTAAGAAACAAGTTGACACTATATTTATTTAGTCATATTGAAGCTTTAAGCAGTATAAAATACCTACTATGTATAAAATTATTATAAATTGCATTTATTCCTGTTTATAGTTTTATTGTTGTGAAAATTATATATTTTATTTAACGTGGGAGAGCTTTTTCAGATACATTTGCCATACAGAAAATTTGATACTGCAATAGATGTTTTAAATAGTATAGTCACTAATATTTCCTTTATTTCAATTATGGAAGCTATTTTCATTTCAAGTATAGATTTCAGGTATGAGTACCTACTTGGTGGGCCACGCTAGATGCAGGTCAACTCAATCATTCCGCAAAGCACACAGCAATCATCCGACTTCTCTTACATCTTTTCCTAGTTCCAAATTTACAAAGTTATTCTTAATTATTTTCAAAAACAAAGTGTACATAAATTTTCCCCTCCATTTATTTTGTTCACTTTACTTTTTAAACCTTAGTTTACTTGTGTCAAAAAATATGATTTAGGGCACCCTGGACACTAGATTCTAAGAGCACTGGTGTAAGACTCAATTGAGATCAATATTATGGGAGTTATTTTGAAACTAGTTTCAAGACACCTAAAGTTTTAATTTTGAATAAAAGTAATTTATTTTTCAATGTTTACAGAATAATAACGGAATAATAAAGAAAACACAAATATGGTTCATGAAATATATATTTATACAATACCTATTTTACATAACTATAAATTAAAAGAATCACTTTCCAAAACACACCAAACCGACACAGCGACACACATAAACAAGAAAGCAAAGCGAGGTTGATTAATAAACAACTTGTAAAATGGCGCCGCCGCACATGCGCACTAAAATTGTGTTTTGGCGGCAGCTCTCTCCTTCGCTTCTGGTAGTTCCTTTATGCTGTGTGTTGTTACTTCCAACTTTGTACATGAAAACCATTACAGTTTGATTGATTTAAAACTTCTTCCCCAGATCCACCGAACACAAGTATACAACCTGAGCCGTCATTGTGCTTGAAGCCGGCCTGAAACCGTCTTATTCCCGAAATTTCCCATGAACTGTGGCAAATATTTTATGTGATGGATGATAGCGATCTAGAAATCGCTGCTGATAAATACATGTAGCCTCCCGACCATGGCTTCACTATATGCAAAATGCGTGTTAGTTAGCTTAAAAAATAAAATTGTACCATATTGACTTTCACTAAATGACTTATTCGAAGGAAATTCTTCATTTTATTAACACAAATTTTTGCTTCACGTTTGTTGATGATTTGATTAATGCACGAGTTTTTATCTTGAAACGAAAACATCTTGATATTTTTTTATTTGCCATAGAAATAAGGTAGCACTTTCGATATCAAGTATATGGTGGCTTATGACATATTAGCTGTTTTGTTTTTAAGTTTGCTAGCAATTTCACTCTCAAGAAATTGAATCAATTTAATAGACTATCCTCGGCTAAATCACAGCAACCGTGCTTTATATAGTGTGTTCAGTTGCCTATTTGCTCTCACCGGACACAGCAGCATACTACAGCACAAATGACGTAGTCGGACATAGTCGTCAATTGTTTTCATCAGTAATTTGACGTTTTATATAAATTATGACAAATGTCAAATATCTGTTAAGATGTACATTTCTGTTTATGTATCATTTTTAAAATTATAAATTGATACAACTAAAATAATATGTATTGTGTTTTTATAGTGAAAGTACAAAAGTAGTAGCCCATACTATGTACCCAGTTTTATGAAAAATATTTAGACACAAAAGCTTTGTGTGAAGTATTGGAATGGTATCAGTGCCGCATATGTTAATATTTTAAAATAGTAAATAAAAAATTTTTTGGAAATCAAAAATTAAATAAGTAAATTTTATATTAAAAGATAAGTTATTACAATGTCAATATAAAATGTCAATTTGTGACATTTATGGCCTGATGTAATATGTTTTCAAATGCTAATATTGGTGTCGCCACACTACAATAGATTACAGAATTGTAGATCACAGTATACTAAGCATTCAGTAGGGAAACTCAGCTTTCCCGCGTCTTCCAAAAATCCGCCATGTTGTTGGCGACTGACAGTTGTTACTATAATTTCTCAATCAATACCTCAATTTACATGCAACTACACTGGATTACAACAGTTAATTAAGAATTAATAATAATAATTTCATTTATTAGCAATTAGCTATAAACATACAAACACATACATAAAATAGTATACAATAACAATAATAAAGGACATAGCTTAACACAACTAAAAAAAACAATTACATATGTATCTTTACAAAATTAGCCAATTCCCTTTTAAATGTATACAAATTTTGTGAATTCTTGACAACATTTGGTAAGTCGTTATACATTATTAACCTTCGAAAACAAAGATTTTGTTGTACTGCATTTATTGAATTTTTCAACGAAGAAATTATTTACATTACGTGTAGGATAATTGTGAACCTCTCTCACATATTTAATTTTACTAGTCAGATACTGAGGTGACAACCCATTTTTTATTTTATAAATCAGTATCAATGTTTTATAAACGATTATTTGATACACATTCATAAAATGTAGTACATTTAACATAATATCTATTGGTGTGTATCTATTACATTTTAAGATTATTCTCATTGCTCTATTTTGTATCTTTTGTAACTGTTGAATTTGATTTTTATTCAGATTAAAAGAACAGATGAGCAAAAGTCTAAATGTAGTGCAATTAGTGTTTTGTAAATGATATTTTTTACATATGTACTAAGTGATTTACCAATTCTACCCAAAAAATTTATTTTCTTCGACATTTTATTCATAATATAATTTGCATGACTCTTAAAATTGAGATTACTATCAATTATTACACCTAAATACTTTATTTCTTTCACCATTTCAAGTTCAGAACCATTAATTGTAACTTTGCACCTGTCAATATTGATTTTACTTAATTTATAACAATCACTAATTAACATAGATTTACATTTATTTATATTTACGCATAAGTTATTATCATTGAGCCATGTAAATAAAATATCTAAATCACAATTTATAGTTCGAATCATATCTGGAAGATTATTTCCTGTAACATATATCATAGTGTCATCAGCAAACATAGTTAATTTACAATTTTTTATACATTTCACAATATCGTTGATATAAATTAGAAATAAAATAGGTCCAAGGACAGTTCCTTGTGGAACACCATGCAAGGTTTTTAATTCCGTAGACATATGATTTTTATATTTAACTTTTGATACCTATTTTCCAGATATGACTCGAACCATTTCAACACTGTATACCCATTTTAGACATCTTCACTAAAAGTAGACGTCGATCCACCGTTTCAAATGCTCTTCTAAAATCAAGAAATACGGCTGCTACGAAATAACCTTTGTCAATAGCTTTAATCCATTCATCGAACACATGTAATATGGTACTTTCACATGAATGACTTTTACGAAAACCAGACTGATGGGGAATAATAACACTATTTTTTTCACAATGATTAATAAGTTGTTCTTTCACTACAATTTCAAGCACTTTTTCATAGGGTGAAACCGTATTTATGGGCCTAAATTCCTCACATAAATTCGTATCTGACACTTTTGGAGCAGGAACAATGATCGATATTTTCCATCTTGAAGGAAAAACTCCACTTTCTAATGATTGATTTACAACATCGACTAATCTGTTACCTATCACAGAAAATGCATCCTTAAGTACAAAAGTATTTATTTCATCCTCAACACCTGCCGTATTTTTTAAAGATCTTATAATATTTTTAACATACGGGAGATCTACACAGTCAAATTTTGAAAATGTGCTATGTACATCAATAAATTCAATAACATATTCTCCATTATGTATACGGTTTTGTCTGCAAGTTTGAACAATTTCTTCTATGCTATTTAAAAAATATTCATTAAATTCATTTGCAATAATTCTACTATCATCAGTTTCAATATTATTAAATCTAAGTGTGTCCTTAGCTATTTTTCTCTTACTTGGCATTAATATTTTTAAGTGTTTCCACATTTGTTTTGAATTATTTTTATTTCCATCAATTACGTTATAAAAATACTTTTCTTTCTCCTTCTTAATATCTTTAGTTACAGTATTCCTCATATTTTTATAATTAACCCAATCCTCTTCTTTTTTTGTAAAACTTGCCTTTTTATACATAAGATCTCTTTCCTTGATTTTCCCAATTATATCTTGTGTTATCCATTTATTATTGATATATCTTTTTGGAATATTAAATTCTTTTATGGGACACATTTGGTCTAAAATATTCGATATTGAGTCGGTAAAAGCATCTGCAACTAAATCAACATTATTGAAATTGTTATTCCAATTTGTGGTTAATAAACTTAATTGGAATTCTTCTACTTTATAATTTTTATATGATCTTTTCTTAATCAATTCAACTTCGTTTATACTTTGCTTTGTACTATTTATATCAACTGATATTATACAGTGATCACTAATTTTTGGTGTTAAATGAACTTCAAATAAAATATTTTTATCGTCTGATATTAAAAAATCTATTAATGTTGCACTAGTGCTGGTAATCCGCGTTGGTTTTTTTATAAGTTGAAACAATCCGTACTGGAATATCATTGTTTTTATTATATTGGCGTAATAAGTATTAGAAAACTGATCAAGATTAAAATCACCAATTATAATAGTAATCCCATCATAGCCAATGTTTTTATCTAAATATTCTTCAAAAAAATCTAAAAATAAATTGTCGTTTACATGCGGTGGATGATATACCACACAACATGTATACTTATCATTATTTATTTTAAATTCAAAATCTATCATCCATACATAAGGTTCAATAGATATATTAGTTTTCAAATTAAAATTCAATTTATCTCGAATATATACAAGAACACCGCCCGTACGTCTGTTATTAGTAACACAGTTTAATATTTTATATCCATCTATTTGTAACTCTTTTAATGACACATCAGCATCAACATGAGTTTCCACCAAACATAATAACATAGGTTTCCATTTCGATATAACTAATAATATTTCATCTTTATTGTTTAAAAACCCTTGACAATTTAAATAAACAATATCCATATTTTTTATTACTGATGATGTCGTTACATGTCTTGATTGCTATAAACCATAACTTGTACGACTAGTTATATTATCAATACATCTTTTTAAACAGGGACAATTTTTATCAAATGCAGTATGGGACGGATTCAGTTTTACTTTTAATTTTTCAATGGCATTTTTGCAATTGATACAATTGACTTCATTATTTGTACATTGCTCGGTTTTATGATTACCACTGCATTTGAAACAAGTCATTTCATTTTTACAGTCTCTAGCAAAATGGTTAAATCTAGCACATTTAAAACATTGTACAATGTTTAGATATTCCTCTAACATACATATTCTCCATCCCACATTTAATTTATCTAATTTTATTATATCCTTATATATCTGCTTCTATTTCCAAAATAATATTACCAGAATTAATTTTCCTTTTATTTACGTATTTCTTAATAACCTTAACTTTTCCTTTCAAATAGTCGCCTAATTCATTTTGTTCAATAATATCTTGAATTATAATGTCGTCTTCCTTTGAAATAAATTTAATTTCCGTATTTTTAATTACAATTCTGGGATTTCTTTGCTTAGGAACTTCAATTTTATACTTGTCTCCTAATTCTTCTTGCACCTTATTCATTAATTTATGCTTTGAGTCTGCATCTGCACAGCTTATTACTATACCACCATTTCTATCATTTCTTATATTATCTACACGTACTCCCATCTTAGAAGGATCAATCTTGTCTTTAATTTCTTCTTGTGTTACATTACTTTTTTGAGTATCCTTAATTGGTTTTACTAGAATTCTGTCTTTATTTCCTTTTACTTTATCTGCATAACTACTACTAGAACCAGATTGTCTATTTATCTCACTTTTATTAATATTTCGTTTTGATTGTTCTACCAAAAGCTCTATTTTCCTATTTTGATCTTCTAAACTTTTGCCTTGTTTATTTATGGTTTCAATACAATCATTCATCATACGTTTTAATTCTTTTATTTCATTTATAAGAGAAGTACTACCACATTGATTGCAAGAATACTTTAAATATTTATTTTCCATTACACACTTAATTTCTTCTTCCTTTAATACAGTACATTTTGTATGATATTTTTTGTCACAAATAACACAGTTTAAAATTTTGTCTCTATTTTTAAACGTCACATTACAATGAGTACATTTAACTTCACTCATAATTTATCAGTTCATTAAATACTATTAATACTGAGTCCGATCCTGTTTAAGAAAGAAATATTGTCAAAAAACAGTTCATTAGTTTTTCCTTCACAGCTATTTGAGATTGCTTCCCACCTCCATACACTATTGTATTAATTATTATAGTCAATTAACACTACTACAGAAACAGATATTATTATTAATTACTTAATGTTGTTATATCACCACGTTTCTTTCACTTTCTTTTATTTAGGTTATTTACTTAGCCAAAATATGAAATATCTTCAGGATCAGTTAAACTGTGTACCTCACTCTTCGACTAACATAAACACATTAATGCAAAGTATTATAACTACGAAACAACTTTGGTTATGTTTACGCCAACTTATTAGCTATTTTTCGTATGTTCTATGAAATCCGCCACATTCTTGGCGACTTTTTCTGGAGGGGGTATTTAAAAACTGCCACACGTATTTCATTCATAAATTGTCTAAGATTCCGTACTGATTGCTTAGTATACTGTGTTCTAGATTGACATTCAGCTCATTCAACAGACGAGTATTACAAAGGCAATGCGATTTAGCAGAGGATCAATAGACTATCACAAAAGATGTCAATAATAGAAACATTAAAAGGGAAGTGTAATGTGGCATTATTTCATTTAAAGAGAGCACTCCCGAAAACCCAAAAGCCTAAATTTTCAACACTGAAATTGAAGTAGTCGCTAAAATATTCTAATGGGCCGTCACCGTAAGACAGCCTGTATATTAAAGGAAAATAGGCAGTGATGAAGCCTTATAAACTATTTGCCGAGTGACTTTTTGGTATAAAAGTTTGAGGGCAAGTGTTATTTAATTTCTCTACAACATTTCAATGATGAGAAAAGCTTCTAAAAGCCAAAATAACGGGAAATATGAGTTGAATTAATTTGATTTATTAGATTACATCAAACTTAACAAAATTAGATCCTGAGGAACTAATTATGATAAACAAGTTTACTTCATAAATTAGTTTAAAGGAAATTGAGTTTATGCCATTTATCACGTTAGTTTAATAAAATTCCAATATTTGAAAACTGGAAGACTTTGAAGAGCTAACGAAATGACAACTTCCATTGTCAATATCACCTCTTAAATCATAAGGTGGTTCTACCGTATTTACGTTAAAAGAAAGTATATATACCTACCTAAGTAATTTTCAGAGAAATATGTTTATTCGTTTAAATATACGGGGTGTCAATTTCTAATCGCCGAAATATTACAAATAAAAATTAAAGAAATAGTTATAAAACCGATGACTGTTGAGTGATTTTAGTGCAAAAAATGGTCATGGTTGAAATAGAGTTTGATTAAAATGTTGCAGGCTTCCATTCGCGTTCTTTTGCGATTCTCGTCCGACTATTATTAAAATTTAGATTCTTTCTGTATCTGTCAAATGAATTTTTCACACTGAAACTACTCAACAGTCATCGCTTGTTTCTGGTATGACTTATGTCATGATGGCAAATTGACGTTACACGAAAAATTTTTAGTAGGCTTCGCTCTCAGACAAAACTTTTATATTCAGGTTTTTTAATTATTACTAAAATGCAAGATTTTTCAAAAAAATTATTATGCAATCTCTTACACATTAGTTACTGTAATATAATCTAACGGAGACTCATCGGATAATATTTTATTTCATACTGTCCTTATAATCCTTTTTTAAATGAATAAAAAATTATAACTATTCATATTAAAAATATATTAATTACGATGTTATCCATACTTATTTATGATTTTCTTTTGCTTGTTACTTGCTTGCTTGTCAAATAAATAATATCATAATGTTTCCAGTGTTTTGTGTTATGGAGATTCTGGAGGAGATCTAAAATAAATATGCGGAGGCAATGGGAAAATTAATCCAGAAAAAAAACATCTTACAATTAGAGTTGCATACCTATAAATGCCTAACACCAGTATTAATACAGTTATTGCAATAACAACCATTACATGCAGAAGTTGCTGTTATTAGAGCATCTAAGATGCTCAAGGAAAACTAATTATAGGCACAGACCAAATACCAAGCTTCTTGGTCAAGTACTGTATCATGCCGGGTCGAGACCAAGCAGACAAAACAACGACAAGACTAAGACATTCATGTTTCGCGACATAGTGGTGACAAATCCGATATATTTATGCAACATTTTTGTCTTATTTTTATTTTGTTTCCAAATTCGGAGACAGTTGCAAGTCCCTTCTCGAGAAGTTGTCGGCGCAGTTTGGACGGTGTGCGCTGACAAATGTAGGAGACTAATAAATCAGTAGAAAATCACACATATTTAGTTCTGTTATGTTGTTGTAGTGGAGTAATTAGTATATTTTTGACAACTGCAGGACTAATAAGGCATATCAGATTCTCGAAATCTTCGGTGGACATTCTTAAAAATTCCTAAAGATTGAACGAATCTCACCACTCAGTCAATATCATCCTCAAGTAACTGAACTAACAATATATTTATTGAATAACTTTCTCGCTTTTTAAGCTTGGTCTCATCCAAAAACGTGTGCGTTTCATTTTTCCAACATAAGAGGAGAGAAAGATATAACAACTGGCGGCTACCAATAAATCTTCATTTTTTAAATTTTCTTCCTGGTGAAAACGCCACATGGTTAAACAACTGATTCGCACCAACTAAATTTTGTTGCACATTTGTCCTTGTGGTATGAACAGTTTTTCTCAATTTTGTCTTGTCTGAATACCTAAAATTTTGTCGCAATTTTGTCGCGTTTTTGTCTCAAAATCGTGTTCTTCTTGTCTGCTTGGTCTGGACCCGGCATTAGACCTTTGTCTCAGCCTTTAGTATATATTTTTCGTTTAATTCTCCGCACTTTTCCTTCTTCGTGGAAAATCACTAGAGGTTCTCTAATGCTAAAGAATGGTGATTTATTCGAAGTTACAGACCTATTTCCATATTCTGTAATTTTTCCAAATTATTTGAAATTGTTTACCAATTTATTTGAGAAAAAATAATGCCGTATGAACTTAGCTTAATTCACCCAATGCATAACTGAGATATTAGGTGATAGAAGCTAAGTTGATGCAATATATTTAGATATCCAGAAGATATTTGATAGAACAGACTTACATATTCTATTATAAAACTAAATTTACTTGGTTTTTCGTATAAGCTTATCTCATTGTTCAGGTCATGTCTTTTTGATAGAATACAGTATATTGTATAGTAAATATGAGGCTTATCCTTCCTTTCTTATAACATCTACTTCTGAGGTACCCCAGAGGCCAAATTTGGGACCTTTATTAATTCTACTACATATAAATAACCTTTCACTTCATTTAGTATGTTCAAAATTATTATTTGCAGATGATTTAATGCAAATTTATTGTAATATTCATAATTTTGGTGACTGTAATGCTGTATGTGCTTGGTATCAGTCAAACCATCTTAGCTTAAGTATTAATAAATATTCTGCTGCGTCATTCACACAAATAATAATCGTTGAAACTACTACTAGGGAAATACAATTGTTTGCATTTTCAATCAGAGAGCTCCATTCCACTTATTAATTTGTGCGACTAAAAGTTTCTTGAGGAGATTCAGTTTCAACAGTGTTCTTTTTTATGTCTACAGCAATTTACAGATTTACATCAGTGCTTGGCTTCAATTAGTTAGTGAATTCTAGCATAAACTCCATGACATATGTTTTATTAAATATATTCATTTCTTTGTCAATCCATACTAACAAAATGTAGAGGAAATATGGCAATGTTGCTTACTTTCCTACGCAAGTGTTCATTAATATCCCGCTAGTCAGAATTTGTGTTTTTAATAAAACTTTTATTTTTAGTTTAATCAACTGGAATTGTCAACTCGGAAATAATTTGCGCAAATATGCTAAGAGTCGAAATTTTCATGTTTTCTCTCTGCTTTCTTTATCAAACACATATATGTTTGATACAAAACAAAAATGTCATTTTACGAATAAATGGTTCTGTCTCCCTTTTGGTGACAAGTCTATGCCTGTGTGTACCTCAAATAACCTTAGATTTAATGAACAATATTAGAAGGGATATTGAAGAAATTCCACGTGAGAATGTTATCGAGAACTGAACAACTCGACTTCACCACATTAGTAAAAACCGTGAAGGCTATTTGACCAATATCGTTTCTCATTCATTTCGATTTGATTGTACTATTAATAAAAAAGAAACACGATTCATTTTCATAACTATTTCGTTTTATTTCAATTGAAAAGTCGATATTGAAAGACCCTTTATTACATACCACAAATACTAAATAAGCTTAATTTATAAACTCAGAACCAGTGAGTTCCTTTTATAGAGCTATAGATTGAAAATAATGTTTTGTTGAGTTATACAGGATGTCCCATAATGATGTACGCGAGGATAGAGCGAGTAGGTTACACCCCTTTCTAGACATTCGACAAATGGCAGACGAAATGCGTTTTGCACGGCATAAACGTCAGAAATGTCAAACTAATTTGTTGTGGTTTACTCTCTTTTGTGGAAATTCAACAAACAAAACGTCAAAATGAGTTAAAACAGATTATGTGTTCTGGAACAATTTTCGGGCCCTTCCAGCTACGAGAAGTTGTTATTGTGTTATCTGAGATATATCCGAGTCCTTTGGTGATGATTCTATAGCCCAAAATCTTAATTGGTATCTTTAAATATTTTTGTTTACATATTATTATATAGTAATATAGACGCTGAAATAATATGGCAACTACATGTGCAAAGGTTGGTAGCTCGATTGGTAGCATTTAGATTTATCAGTCCAGAGGACGGTGGTTTGATTCCCGCACAGACCAACATTTTTGTATAATAAGTTTTTTATTCTTTTTACAATACATTATGAATTTTTTTGTCAAAAAATATATATACAGGTCAAGAAATGGCAATAATGCTTTTATGGAAACTTTAAATTTTAACCTTCTAAAATGTCCAGCATGCCTAAGGTCCGGGTTTAAACTACGAGGCGCACCGCCGCGCCGACCAAAATCACCGAAACGTGAAACGTATGTTCCGGCGGTGAGATCTCGGAATAAAACGTAGGCCTCCAGTCGGCCCCTTTCGAAAAATGGGCCGACTGGAGGCCGGCAAAGACCAAAAACTGTAAATTTTAAATCTCTAGAAAGATTCCCGTACCCGAGCGCTGGGGTTTGAGGTCGTTTTTACATCGAACTTTGCATAAATACGAGTGAAAACGTGGTAACAATAAGCTAGACAATATGGCTGTAGTCATTTCATTGCCGTGTCGCTTCAATTTACAGAGTGATTCAAAAAAGCTTGATAGTTAAAATAAAAATTGACAAAAAATTATGACACTTACTAACGGAGCAAATACAGAGTGTTTAGAAATAACGAACCATTCTCTAAAACCCCTTTAGTCGTGGAATTAAAAACAAAAATTGATGGAACTTTTAGCATCACATAAAGATCACCCAATTTAATATATAAAATACAGGATGTTAAAAAATAAATAACCTAACTCAAAAAATACTAAAAATTACCTAAGTATGCCAATCACTCTTCTAAATTATAGAGCGCCAGATTTTCCTCACCATAGAGAGTTCAGCCAAAGTCACGTTTACATTTTATTATTCACAGGCGTAGAGCCGCGCGCAGTAAGTAAAAGGCACTACGCAGCGGTGGTCATGCCCCACACAGCGCGGCCAGAGGGCATAAGCTCGAAGAAAGGCCAAGTCGGCGATAGCCGACTTGCCACCTTTCTAGTAAATAACAATGAAGGTTGTTAATACATGGTGAAAAGAAATTAAACTTGAACATCCATATCTCGAAAACATCTCCTGTATTATCTGGCGGCCGCCCTTGAGTTTCCATTCGCAAATCCATACACAAAATGGATATCCACTTTTTCTTGATTTGAAAATCTAAACGGTATTTTGATACTACTGCACAGAAGACAAGTCTATTTAAGATTTGTCAAACGTTGACATGAAAACCGACGCTAACTAGTCGTTGTAAATTTGTTTATCTGGTGGTTGCAGCAAGTATAACTGGTATAAAAGTTTTAAAGCAATTTATTATTTATTAAATGGTGCATCGTACAAAAAAAGTGAAGAAAGTTTTTTTCTACCAAATTGAACGAGGAATTCACAAATAACATTAAGTTTTAGAAAAACCAGGGACGTACCATTTTTTTGTTGGAAAATAGCTAATGACGATCCGCTAATCGCGCCACTGATGACAGTAAAAGAAACATTTGCATTGCAAAACTTATGTCTTCCATTCCTATAGACAGCTGGCAAATTTCATTTAATTGTCTCAAGCGGTTTAAAAAAATGTATTTTCCTGTTTTTCAGAATAAACTTGAACACTTTGTATTTTTCTAACAACGCAATTTTGGACTATTGTTTGTATAGCAAACTACGGTTATTTTTCTACGTAGAACATACCCTTACAGTTTGTCACAAAAAAGCTGGTCCACCCGGTATAATGCAAACATTTAGTGTAGTATATAGTTTAGTGGAGTATATAGTTTCTCATTTGCAGTTTCTTAAATATTTTGATGAAAATATAATGATTTATTCATTTGTTCGTATGACGTAAGTCGTCTGAATTCTTGCCGCGACTATATTATGCTGTAGTAATACAGGGTGTCTCAAAATTAGTGCACCATAGGACAAAAGTAGATTCCTGGCCATAAAATAATGCAATATAGCTACATTTAATTTAGTCAGAGTCGATGGTTAAAAAGATATGGGGTGTCAAATTAAAAAAATTATTTTCGTTATTTATAAGTAATTTGTTAAAAAATCTAAATATTCGGACACATTTTGGAGATAGGAGATTTGCGAGGGCGAGAAATTCAAATTTGTGTCTAATTTTGACGCTACTAGTAGAGAGCGCCACTTATGACACATCATGCTACATCTGACTATTAAAACAATCTATTCTTGTATGTTCTTTATGTCAAAAAGGTATACCTTGTCGAAGTCGTCGTTTTCGAAATAATCCCATTTAAAATATTCAATGCGCCGCGGAAAATTTGTCTTGGTTACAGCAAAATGTTACTGGAAAAAGATACTCAAAATGGTAAATTATCACGAAATTTTAAGAGCGTAGTTTTAAGTTTCCTTCACCTTTTGATACAAATTTAATATGCACAAACTACAAAATGTAGACATATTTTAAATTAACAATTACTTAAATACAATTCCAAAGAATAATTATTTGTTCACAATAACCAAAACTGAAAGTATCTTACAATTTTTATAATTTTCATATTATATTAAGACGTGTATTGTAAATAAAGGAAGAGTGGCACAGGATTTCTACGCCACTGATAATGATCGGAATATTTAAACATACTGAGTAATTAAACTAAGGTATTCTATTACAACCTAGAATTATTGTTGTTTTATAATGAATGATTTCCAAGTACCTAAATAAAAAATATAATAAAGATAAAGATAATAAAGAAATAGAGACACCCTGTATAACAACTTTCAGGTATGCATCAACACCAAATTACTTATCGATAAGAAAGGCATAAATATTAATAAATTGAAGAACTTACAGTTATTAGAAGTTTCTACATTCAGTGTAACAACTCAGTTTTAGCTGCCATAAATATTTTCGATATAAAGTAAATATCGTAAGAAGTATTTATGTAGGTAATGGCGCCGGTGAGCATTTAAAATTTTATAGCCAAAGGCGTATCAGTCCATGTTGTAAAATTCTATGTAATTGTATAAGCTATTAAATTGTAACCACGTACAGTAAATATCTACAAAAACATACTCAGAAGAAAAAATGTAAGAATAATAGATTTATAGGTGGTTTCCACCTACATAGTACCTGCAGTCGCGTTATTCATGCAGTATCGAGCTTCGTACGATACTCTAAATTATTTAAACTTAGCACTTATATCCTAAACACGAAGCAAGTTTTCTATTTATTTTTATGACTTTATGAGAAATTTAACTTTCAGCAACGTAGTGCCCGTATGTGAGGTTAAACCAGGAACAGCACGTAGTAAGTATGTATTAACTATGAACTAGGATATATGAAACTACTTGTTACTGATTATTAAATGAATTCACTGACTATGAAATCATAATTGAAAATCTAAAACCGAACTCAGACTACTGATATACTTGACAAATACATATAATAAATATTGGTATATTTATCAAGTGAACCAGCTCGTAGAGACCATTAACAAGTAAAGGCGTTCACACGACATGTACAATATTGCTGACCATCATGGATAGCGGTTCATTTCGATTTTCAATTAGGTATAAACGATATTGTCACGGATTTCCCAATCCGAATTTTTCTTACTGCCAGAAAAACAATCCGTTAATTAATCACTTATGTTTATTAACTACTCTGTACACTACTGGATACTAATTACAACTCAACTAAACACTATTTAATTCACACTATTTAATTCACCATCTAAATCGCTTTGATATCTCCAACTGAACACTTCAATTCGATACTGTAATACAAGACTGACTGACTCGGCCGTTTATTCTTCTTTTATAGACCAAACGAATATTCCAGGTATATTCTAGCATTTCTAGATCCATTTTCCGAACGACTCGAACGCTTCTCGTCTATTCTCCAGTTTTCCAGTTGTGCCTCGATACGCCGGCATTATTTGTTTATTTACTAGAATCGCGTAAGGACGATCGGAGCAATTTTGCGTTTAGCGATACCGCAGTCGTCGATTTGGGAGTGAGTGGGGCAAATTCCGTGACAATATAAAGAGACAGATGTATTTGAAAAACGAAACCTTTCATCTACTTCAGACTGAGTAATAGGGAAGCAAGGCGGCACAAATGCTACCGCAAGAATAGAAAAGTATGGACTCATCAGTGACCAATAATTGTACAAATTAACCACTCACACGCCAATACCAAATATTGGTCAAGTACGTCAATCGTCTGAGTCTATGTTAAGTATTCATACTTTCCTACGTACAGAATGTTTTGTAAGAAACGTATAACATTAAACAAGATGATTTCCTAGGTCATATTCAAGAGGCGTAAAGAAGTTACAGTCGGGAAAAGAGAAAAACATAAGAAGACAACAAGAAATAAGCCGCTGTGAGGAAAGAATCAGAAAAGGCAAAAAAGTGTTAAGTAATACATATAAAATTGTTCTTTTAAAAAAATAGTTATTATTTTGTTTTTTTTATATTTTTTTTGTTAAAAGTATCAGTAAAATCACTGAATATAGTTATTGAATTTAATATACCTACATATTATTTTGAAAATGGATCCGTATATAAAAAATTTTGATGTAAACATAATAATACAAAAATTGCCACAAATGCGAATCATTGCCAACGAATTTTAAATAATGGTTATAGAACAAATTTAATTTTATTTCATACAAATGTAAGAAGTATTAGTAAGAATTTAGATGAGTTAATAGTATTTTTAAGTGAATTTTCCATAGAATTTGATATTATTGTTCTAACAGAAACTTGGCAGTTGAATGATACGGAATTATTAAATATGACAAATTATAACATCTTATATAATGAGGGTACTTTTAATCAAAACGATGGAGTTGTAGTGTATATAAAAAAATTATATAATTATACATATGAAATAATTGATTTAGATGGTATAAAATTAATTTCTATAAAATTATATGTTAATGATAAATTATATCTTGTTACAGCAATATATCGCTCACCAGCATCTTGTCCTTATATATTTAACAGGAATTTAAATACTTATCTTCAGTCAACGAATCATGTCAATTGTGATGCAGAAATACTTGTTGGAGATATTAATATAGATATTTTGGGTAATAGTGATTACAATGAGGAATACTTGAATATTTTACATGAATTTGGGTTTATTTCAATGATAAATAAATATACAAGGGTTTATCAGGATAGCAAAACATGTATTGACCACTTGTTTTTAAGGACAAAATTGAATATAGATTTGTTTCTTCCTATTGTTATACAAGCCACTATTAGTGACCACTTCCCCATCGCCTTCCAAATTTGCGGCTCATCTGAAACAACAACAATTCATCAATGTAGGAGTGAAAATAATTATAAAATTTATTTGAATAAAATTAAATTAAAAAACATTCTGGAAACTGAAAAATGGGATAATGTATATAAACACGAAGATGTAGATTGTGCGACTGCCTATTTTGTTGAGTATTTAAATAAAAATGTTAATGAGTGCATGCATAAAACTAAAGTAAATAGAAAGGAAGTAAAAAGGTCCGAATGGATCACAAATGGCTTAGTTAAATCAATAAATACCAAATATTTATTATATAAAAAAGTACAAAAAAATCCAAATGATTTAGTAGCTTTAAACGAATTTAAAATTATAGAAATAAACTAAACAATGTGCTTAAAGAAACCAAGGTAAATTACTACAAATCTTTAATAAATGATAATAAAAACAGTCCACAACAATTATGGAACTGTTTAAAAGATAAGATAATTGGTCACTTTTGAAAAATGTTGTCGAAAATGATTTTGTAAACATAATGCGTTTTTTCAATTATAAATTATTAACAATTAATTATAAAAAACTGTTTTGTACCCTTCGCTTGCTACCGTAATGGTCTTCCAAATTACGACAATCTCAATTTTAAGTTGGATCAAAACATGGTAAAAATATCAGCAGCTGATTCTGTAAAATATCTGGGTATATTCATTGACAAACATTTGCGCTGGAACTTTCAAATTAATTTTGTAGTAAAAAAAATTAGAAGTTTTTTAAACAGATTTAAATTTTATAAAGAGATATTTGATATAAACTCTTTAAAAATGTTGTATTACGCTCTGGTACAGTCACACATTTCTTATGGAATTCTTGCGTGGGGGGGAGTGACTAATTATTATTTGCAAAAACTTGAGTGTGTGCAAAGGTGGATTTTAAAAATAATTTTTAAAAAAACGTATATGTATCCAACTGACCAACTTTTAGTGAAGCGAAAATATTAGATATTAGACAATTAATTTTTCAGTCTTTGGTTATTAAAAAATATAAAGATAAAACGTATATAAAAAATTTTTAAAATGAAAATAATAAGAGACTTAAAGATTTCTATGTTGTAATTACAAAATGACATCAAATAATCGGTCAGAGGTGTTTTGCTTACCTGAGTTCAATAGTCATGCTTGAGGTTCCCCAGTTTACTAGACAGATAAATTCTCTTGGATTACTGAAAAAAAAAATACGAAAGTGGTTAATAGTTACGCCACGTCTTAAAATACATAGTATAATTAATAGAAAAACAACTTACCAATTATAATTGATATGAGCTTGTTGCTTGTTGAAGACATCTGCCTGTTATTTTTATTTTTATTTAATTTCAGTTTTTTGTTTTTTTTTCATGTATTTACATAGTGATATCTAAAAATAATCACTTATGCTAAGTTAAAATTATATATATTTTTTCTTTTTGTTAAGTAAGATATTCTATTTCACTTGCTGCCCTATTTTTGTCCACGCACAAGGTTCCTTTTGTGGGCAAACACACTGGTATTTATTATGGTTTGGATACATTGTATTTTACATTTTCAAATATTTTTTTGTCAAATAGAAAAGGCAAGAAAAAGAGAAAAAAAGAAAAGAAATTTTTTTTTTATTTTGTAAGTTATAAAATGATTTTTTGTGAATTATAAATTGTATCATACTTATAATAAATAAATAAATAAATAAATAAAAATATTAAAAAGCCTTAATGACTAAAATTCCGATGCAAAACCGATTCTCTGAAAAATATAGAAAAAAATTGGTGGCCAAAAGAATTTACAAACAAAGAATCACTTTACTTTCGGTAACAACCACAAAAACCAACAAGTATAAAAAATCACCATTGTTTCAGATTTGTATCTCGAAAGGCCTAAAGACCTCCTACTGCGCTTAGATGTTAAAGGCATGTCAAAATTACAGCCCCCTACGACGAGTTCCACAAAATCAATAGTCAGAGTCAATTCGTCGACTTACACCTAGTTCAAATTTTCGTCTTAGTTCCGAATTTTCCGATAATGTCAATTCCAGAGGAGAGACCATCCAAGGCAATGGTGATGAACATTTCAGCACTCAAAGGGGCGAAAAATATACATAAAGATATATACTGCTCTTGGACGACTGCGCATCGGTACGGAGCATGCAATAAAAGGGGATGGAAAATGACCATTTTGATATACTCTCTTCTTCTTCTCATGTTTACGTTTGTTGGTTTGTGAGGTTAGGTTTGGAATTTATTTGGTTTACAAAAATGTTAATAGAATATTTTATTATTCTGTGCATGAAGAACATGTGTTTTATTAGAAGTTGCAAAAATGTTAGAAGTCTGATGCCTCCACAAATGTTTTTAGGATTCCGAAGTGACTTTTTCATAGACACAAGCAGATTTACTAATATATCTATCTATGGACTTTTTATAGGTATGTTTTAAATGCTTGTTTTGTTTTTGTTTGTTTATTTTAAAAAATATATTTTATAGTAAAAACAGTACAACCTATGAGTTCATCCCGTTCATCCGATATATTTTTGACACCTTCGTCTTCGATGTTATCTTTCCAAAAACAAAAAAAAACAAATACAAAGGATGGCAATTCAATTTCAATGGGAGTGAAACAGGTTGGGTTTCATCAAGAGAAGGCTTGAGTATAGCTAGTCGAAGAAAACTTTAAAAAGCTGAGCACAAATATTTGTAAGTATCCTGCATGTTTTAGATATAAAAATGTAAGCATACTTATTAATCCACATTTGTTATTTTAGAGTAAGTCCTCGATCTGCCAAAAGAAAGTGAAAAATTAAGAAACAAATAAATATATCAAAGGAAGAAAATGTATAGGGCCAAACAGTGTATAAAAATATTAGAGTTGTCATTAAAAGATGTGGTGAAGCATTTAACGTCAAGAAAAGTACATCTTCCATCTCATCATGGCTTTGATCGCAGATATTATTCCTGTATTAAGAAAATTATTTGCATCACTTGACAATTTATACAAAAGACACCTAGATCAGCTTTTTAAATTTACCGAAGATTACCATAAACTGTTATAAAATTATGCAATTATGGTATCATATACACAGTGTTCCATAATCAGAGAGAATCATAGAGAAGCTGAAGATAGTAAACGTCTAAATATATTGTATGCAAAATATAGTGTTAAAAGTGAAAATATGTTGTAAAGGTTTGAATTAGTGTATGTAATTTAGTAAGGTTGGCAATAAGTAACTATGTAACTATCATTAATTTTATTAGTTTGGCTATCAGATATGTCAAAGTAAGATTTTACTTTTTGACGACAAATTTTAAGCAGTACAAAGTTACGAGGCCGTCTAAATCCAGAAAAGCATTGTGATCAACACCCTCAGATCTAACAAATTAAGCATTTATTACCTTTATCATTCAATTAAAATAGTATAAGTAACAAATTACCTGTTTTTCTGGCACAGGTCTTGAGATCTGGCGATGCCGAACGTAATGCTTGACATGTCTGACGGCCTACATATAGTTTTAGACAATATCAACAATTAGAAGAATCTTATGCCTATATATCTAATGGTAACTGTATAAAGCAGAAATGATAATTAAAGACTCTTCCATACTAGTCACTAGCTTATTTATTATAAAAATTTTGAATATCATATTCCTCATATAGCTTATTTGGATGTAAACTTCTCTATGACACCCTGTATATTATAATTTACTTATTTTGACTGTTATGTTTTATGTGTAAATTAAACGCTTACCTTACCAATAAATTTTCGTAAAGCATTAATTACTAACGGTATAAAATAAATACTTCAACTTCCTCTTTATAAATAAAAATTGATGTAATCAAAATAAACCTGTTTTCAGGTTTGATTTCTTGATTCTGTAGTCCTAATTTGTTCATCTGGTTTTAGTGTTTTAATCCGTATCTATTACATTTTTATAACAGACTAGTTATAATTTAATTTCTTACAAAAGATGTTTAAATTTAGAAACGCACATTATATTTACCGCCCACAAAATATTTGGGATTTGTAGTTTTTTCACTAAAAATTTGTCAATGAGTACATCAAAATGGCAGCCCCTTTGTTGCACGTGTCGGTCGTCGCACTCACGCAATATACATATATCTTTATGTATATGAAAAGAACCTAACAAAGCAGTAAGTTCCGTCAGCGACCGATTTTAGAGGATATCAGATTTGAAAAGTGCCAAGTCTAAGTGAGTTAAATCGATAATTCCCGAAGAACCAGCGAAAGAATCGCTTGGAAATAGATTTGCGACACATGGTGATGGGATGAAATAAGCTTCATTTTTAATCTAAAGTATTATTTTTAGAATTTGACAGAAACGACTAATGACGTCATCAATTATATTGTTTCCAGAAACATACATACATTTTTTTCATGTTAAAAAGCTCTCTTTTTATAATAAACTTTTATTAAAGAAGTTTTTCTGTATTGCTTCCAGTTTAAAAGTTATAAGCAATATCGTTATAAAGAGTATCAAAAGAAATACCACCTAAAAATCACATTAGCGGTGGAAGGATCAAGAAAAAATTGAATGTTTGTTGTTTAAAGTGCATAAATGATATTTTTATACAAAATAATTGAAGGGTGGAAAAACTAGAGAGCCTAAGTGTCAAAAATCAAGATTTGATCTTCTTGAGTAAAACAGATTTACTTACTGATATCAGTGTCCCATAAGAAACCTAAGTCCATAATCCTACATACGTATAAAATTGACAGGGGCCTATCTCCAGGCAGGCAGGTCCCACTTGTGAACCCAAGTGCCAACGACTCAAAACAGTATTAATACAATACCAGTAATAATACAGAACAGTATTAATGCAAAACAGTATTAATGCAAAACAGTATTAAGACATAATGTATTTTTTTATGTAAAATTGTCGAAAATTAAATTATTTAACTTTAAATGGCAATTTATTGTGTTAAATGTCCAATAATTAAAATGGTAGTTGGTAGGGCCTTCAATTGTAAACCTTCTTAGCACGTGCTAGGGGACCTAAGTGCCAAAACTTAAAATTCGCTACCCTGTAAAATTATATTTTTGGCACTTAGGCTCTCTAGCTTTTCCATCCTTCAATTATCACTACTCAGGACGAAAATCAAACGTATAAATTTTGTTGCGATTACAAAATGTTTTTCAATCAGAAAAAGTTGATATATTGCTAATTTACGGCGAGTCAAAAAAAAATCAAGAAGAGCTGTGGAGTTATATAGAGATAGGTATCCAGAGCGCCCCATTCCTGATGTTAGAAGCTTTACAAGATTGAAGGCGACCTTGCAACGAAATGAAGATGAATTTTCTAACAACAACTAGACTGTTACAGTATGTCGAACAAAATCCACGAAATTTTATACGGCAGGCTAGCCGGGAATTGAATTTATTTAAATCATCAACGAATTTTAAAGACAATTTTTCTGACCGTCACAATGAAAGAGAGTTAATTTTATAGCTCAACTTGTAGTAAATGTAGAAACTGTTGATCAGATCCTTTTTCGGCACGTAAAATCGGTTTGTCAGTAATCGTCTGCTAAACAGCCGCAACGAACACTCATTTTGGAGTAAATGTATGGTGCGGCATCATTGGTAGGCATTTATAATTGAACCTTATTTTTATGAACATACATTGAACAGCGTGAGTTACCTAAATTTCCTACAAGAAGTACTTCCTGCACTTGCAGCTAAGGAGACACCTATGGTTTCAGCACGACGGAGCTTCACCCCACAAGGCCAGGATTGTGCAGCAATATTCAGATAACGCTTTCCCAGAAAAATGCATTGAGATTAATGGATTTATTCAGTGGCCCGTAAAGTCACTAGATCTAACACCCCCCAATTTTTTTTTATCGGGGGTTTCAAAAAATGAGGTATACAAAATACCTTCGCGAAATATTAATCATTTGGAAGAAAACATTACAAATGCTTGTATTGAGTTAAACCGCAAAATATTAATAAACGCAGCCTACAAAGAATTCAGGCGAAGATTGGATATGTGTTTTGAAATGAGAGGAGGTCTGCCGCATGTTTTAAGTTTAGTTATTGTTGAACAATGAAATGTCATTTAAAAGTTGGAGAAATTCCGAATATTTCCGGAGATATCGGGAAAGAAATGAAATTTTACTGCTGCGCTTGTATCCAGATTTAAGTACGTAGTCGGATAGTCGCAGCCTTTCTTTCCACTCTGGTACTGACGCACTTAATCCCCATCACTACAGTTTGGCAATTGTGTAAGCATTGCTTCGTTACTATTCACCATTGATGACGTAGTTTATATAATATTCAGCGTTCTATTCGATATAGAGGCGACCTTGAGTGTACTTGTTACATATATTGTTGCTCCATCATTTCCCTGATCATTATGGAGGTTCGTTCTGTAATTTTTAAATTGCTCTCTCTTTGTTTTTTTACAGGGATAGCCAGGTTCTGCACATTCGAAATCCTTAATCACAAATCAGGTTATTCGATTTCTAATACTTTCTGTTTCAACAGGTTTTATATAATACCCACGCCACCGACCTATAAGACCGGCGACGAGGTGCCAAACATTCTTTATGAACTACTTCGTCCATTGTCCTTTATTATAAATTTTCTCGTGCCAATTGGTGATGTCGCATTCTTGCATACCCTTGATAACTTCAATCTACCATCTCGCTTTAGGTCGTTCACGTCAAATTCCCTGTATTTGTGTGCCGCCATATATTTTTCGTTCTCACACTTTTAACATTGCTTGCTATGCTGTTCCAAGGGTCCATACCTCACTAGCAAGTGTTGTTAATGACTGCTTTATAAATTTTAACTTTGCGTCATCTTGATAAATTTTTTGTATTTATTATAAATCTTTTTAGAGCATGTACACACCTATGAGCATAATTCCATAATTCTTTGTTGAATTCCCTTATATCAGGTTTTCTACTAAGTTGCTTTTCTATGTTTGTGAAATACTCGAACTAGCTCTAATTAATTTTGCCTTTGTCGTTACATATTCTAACATGCAGCTAAATAATATTATTGATAGAGGTTCCCTATGCCTTAATCCTTCATGTACTTTAAAAGCATCACTTAAATTATCTTTATATCTTATTCTATTGTTAGTCTCCTTCCGTGTCAATACCGTACATAGTTGTTTTCATTTTATTCTATTGTAAGCCTGATTGAAATCTATAAATGCTGTATTTCTCTTTTTATGTTAACTCTCATAACTTTCTGTTTGAATAAAAATTTAGTATACCACTGATTTTGTTTTTCAAAATTCACATGTTTTCCATTACTTCAATAAATTTATTCTTTATATGGAAAGACAAAATTTTATAAGCAACATTCAGCAGGGCTGTTCCACGGTAACAAGAGCATTGAATTTGATCACATTTCTTGAATAGTGGAACGAACATGGTTCATTCCAGTTCTTTGGCACTTTGTCCTGTACCCAAATTTGTAGCACTAATTTATGAATCCATTTGAATAAATCTTCTCCGCCATATTTCAACCATTTTGCTGCTATTTTTTCAGTACTCTTGTCATTTTTCAGTTTGTGTATAACGTCTTTTACTTCAGTCAGTGTTGGGATACCTTCTCTTTGTTCTTGTATGTTGCTTGTCTGAACTTCCCAATTTAATTCTGATTCTTTGCTTTCGTCTTCGTCTCTTATCAATAATAATTTAAAATATTCTTTCCAGTGTTTTAATATGGCAACCTCGTCCCTAATTAATTCCCATTTCCTGTTGTAACAAATTACAGTTTGGACTTTTTTTAGATACCTGTATTAAGTGCATTTTATTAAAAAATAACCATTATTACTAACAATTAAAATCAGTCTGATTATTTTTGGTCTAAATTGTCGACATCAATGAGCACAAAATGTATACTATATTTGTAATTGCTCCAAAAATATATTCAGTAAATGGTTGTCCAAATTTAAAAAGGTAATTTTAGATTCTACAGCGCCAAAACAGTTTTGACATAAAATTAAATAAACCACTTCACAAAATCGACTGAAAATATTGCTAAACAGTTTATAAATTAATAATTGCAACTTTAACACTCTCTTAATATCAACTTTAAGGTAACGTGTATTTGGTTAAAACATATATTATGTATTGCTTCATATCCACAGTCGTTCAATATGCCATTAGTTTTAGGACATCTTGTGCATTACGAAACTTTGTAACCAAGTTACATTGTATACATAAGACTAAAGGCCAATTGGCAACAGTCAACATAGTAAACCTAGAAGTTATTGTAATACTATGAGTGATAACTAACTAACGCAGTAGTAAAGGTAGGGTAGACAACATAAAGTCCCGGCACATCCACTGAACTTGCGGAGAAATCTTAATTAACAGTGCCACCGGGAAAACCCAAAGAACACATATTCCAGTTAACATGCAGCGAGCGTCGCACAGAGTTTAATATTATATAACGAGTATGCGCAACCTAGCATGCTAAGTTGTTAATAATTACTATTGTTATTACATGAATTTTAGGTGAAATTAACATTTCTTGACATAATAACTACGAGTAGAGGGAGTGGGAGTTCGATGTGTCTAACTGAATTTTATTCAGCGTCAATATCTTAAATACTTCTGAAATTTGTTGTGTGCAAATTAATTACGTGTTTTATCTGTGTTATAACGTTTTGGTTAATCAAAAGTACTGTATAAATGAGAGAAAATATTGAAAAAATAATGCAAAAGACGTATTCGGAAAGACCTACACTGCAGTTTTCTTATGACGGAGGAAGTACCCTTCAGGATGTAGATTTTTGATAAGGTAGGAAGGATACTGAAGAGATGAAGGTTTGAAGTAGTTGTTGAGTTATTCTTTTTGGGAATATTTGTTGCATTATGGCATATTTGTTACATTAATTTTTTGGATAATTTAAGAAATTTGCAATTTTAAATATTCAGTAAAATTTTGTAATAAAATTTTACTCGCTAATATGATTTTCTTCTTCATTAAGTTGAATTAAGATTACGGCATATCTAATTGTAAGTCCCTCTTAAAATAAATGACCATTTTTGTTTTTGGGGTTGCTAGATCTGAATGACTCTCCATTTAACCATATCGGAATCAGGTTCAGTGTCATTCTAAGGTCAAATCTAAAGCTAGACATGCAAATGAGGAAAATCATCGTACGTTTTAATTTTTGGGATAGTTGGAACTAAATTTGTAGTTCATTTAACACCATTGGGTCAGCTTAACCTGACAACCTCAAAACTCTAATGCCCAATAACGCCCGCAACCCTGTAACCGATGCATAGTAGAAAATCAACTCTTGAGAATAGCGGCGAATAGAACAGCGCTAGATCAGAAGCGGACCCGTAGCCAGAGCCAGCCAGCAACCGCAGGTCTACAGAACTGGGTAACTTTGCTTCTTTTTTAGAGTCTAATGTTATATGAAAGATCCTGCGTGCGAACTTGGGTGTACAAATAAAGGCATTAACTTCGGAAGAACACAAATAGAAATATCAAGAATTACTATAGAAACCTTGGTTTCGAAATCATACAAGACTGTGATTGAATTCCTCAGAAAATAAGCAGTTCTTGTGGCATGATGTTGCGAATATATGGAGAACGTAAGATAAAACTTCTAATGAAGATATCAGCAATTTGGGAAAAAACTTGTGTGTAAATAAGACTGCTATATAAACTATAAACTAAATATAAGACTTAACAATACAAACAGAAAAAGTTTTCTTTACACGGATGTTTACAGCTTTAGGAAATCCATTTACATGACCACAAAAGATAAGGAGAATGATTGACCTATCGCTATGAGTATTGTTTCTGATATGAATAAAATAGAGAAAGAAATCCATTGAGAATAATAAAAATAAATCCGTGAGTAAGACATAGAGCGAAACCTCTGTTGATAACAACTTCATTTAATATTAAGTTTATTAAAAAAAGGAAAAATTACAGAAAAAGGAAATTAATTTAGTTCGAGAATTAGGTTTGTGTAAAGAAGGATCAGAGTTTTTGGCGTCATAGCATCAAAAAATCCATTCTTATGTAAATGTAAAGATAGAAAAAAACACTACGTCAGAGAAGATTTAGCTCCTCCTTTCAAAGTCCTGCTACCGCCTGTTTACATCAAGTTAGAACTCATTAAACACTGGGTAAAAACTCTTAGTAAAGAAAGTGAATGCTGTCTGTATTTTCGAAAAGTATTTCTTAATACTTCGAAAGCAACTACGAGAATTTTCGATGGACCTCAAATTCGGAAAATAATGAGAGACATTTTTGTCACCAAAATGAGGAAAAACTGAAAAGAGACATGGCTGAGTTTCAAATTGGGTTATCAAGTTTCGAATAAGAAACTGGGTTCCTTAATAAATCTAAAATTACATTTCATGGATTCCCATATTGACTACATTCCACAAAATCTTGGTGATTACAGTGAAGAACAAGGTGAAAGATTTCATCTGGACTTAAGGTAAGATGCAGAGCGACATTACCAAAGCAGGTGGGATAAATATATGCTGGCTAATTACTGCTGGATGCTCGCAAGAGGTATACCGGAAAGAAGATGAAAACGTAAAGAATTGCGATAGTTGTGATTTTTAGCGTTTCTATGCATCTATTATAGAGTGTCAGGCTAAGCTGACCTGATGGGGTTAAATTCGTATACAGCGACCTCAAGTATGTAAAATGTATAATGATTTTACCGATTTGCGAGCCGATTTGCATATCTATCTTTTGAATTGATCTTCAAATGGCCTTGAAGTTGACCTGATGGGGTTAAATGAATGTCGAATTTAGATTTAGCGGCCCCAAAACCATAAATGTACAATAGCCTAGTCCACTTGCATATCTGTCTTTCGCTTTGACCTTGGAATAACCTTGAATCTAGGACCATGGACCACGGATTTGGATTCAGCGATCGAAAATACATAAGAATATATAGGTATATAGACCGTCGGACAGACCACTTTTTTGTGGTGCTGTGTTATCAAAATTCGGACGTGCACGTGCATGCTTTGCGTTCGGAGTAAAATGTTCTAGTCAATACGCATCTTCAAGTAACTTTGTGTCTACCAGTTCATAGCATTTCTTGTTCTAAAGATACAATTTTAAATATAATGCAAACATGGAAACCAAAACATTTTTGGTTTAGGGCTTCCTAAATACACAGTTAAGTATTAATGGTTTTAAAAAATATAATTTGAGAGCGTTTTTTTTCTTCTAATAAAATGTACAGAGTATAATTTATGAGGTTTTTAGTGTAGCATCTCCGCCACTGGTTAACGTATTTATATTCTGGGGACTACCTATAAGTAAGGAAGTCATTAGTCCGAACTTAATCATGCGAATAATCAAAAGTTAGAGTTTGTGTACCAAGTTCTACTGAAATCGTTTCAGCAATTTTTTGAAGTTAAAAAAAGCGTTCTCGCCCACATATATATTTATAAAAACTTTTCCCATCAAAATTTGATCAAACATTTTACCCTTATTTAGCTGATACAATTTTGTTACGATCATCATTAATTTGTCATTATTATTTTGTTGAAGTATATGGAATCTGTACCTGGCAGGTAAACCTTTACGTTTTTTTAATCGTTTTCCCTAGAGTATACTGGAGGCGTTAGTTTATTGAGGGCAATTCGGTGGTCATCTTAGTGTTGTTGTTAGAATCCCTTTGACAGAGCCCTTCTCCTGATCTCTACTGCCCAAGATATCCCACGAGTATACGCCAGTAACATCAACAAACAAGCAGTAAAGAATGACTTAGGCAGACCCGAAGACAGCTTACCCACTGTGAATGCCATTTATTCCCTTTTTTACATTACAGATAGCTATTTTCTAAACACTGAGTTACCTAGCGAGAATTGGAGGATAAATTTTGCTATTAATAATTCAGAACGAGATTATTTTAAGTAATGTTAGATTTGACTGTAACTTTGTTATGTTTGAATATGTTCAAAGATGTTGCAAACTGCAGTCGTATTAGTATAAGCTTGAAAATGTAAAAATTTGTCACATACACGGTGGTCAGCCAGGGACGATGCTTGTGCCTGCCTTAATAAAGATTGGAACCAAATAATAGCGCCTCTTAAAGCTATAATATGTAATTCTGCCCACTAAAAAGCTTTAGTTAAAAATGAAACTACAGGGTTGTTAGCTCAACTAAATTCCCTGGAAACGGCCATTTTATCGGAATTTTGGGGATCTGTTTTATAACAATTTAATATAGTTTCCAAAATTCTACAAATTGTCGACACAGACGTAAAGGTAGTTTCCAGGCTCTACGAGTCACTCATCATTTTCATAGAAAAGAAACGGGAATCTTTTCATGCTTTTGAAGAGGCTGAAAGAAGAAAATCCTCAGAAGAAGAATAGAGAAGCAATCACAGGAGAAATAAGAGATGATGAGTGGCTCGAGAGTGAAGTATTTTTACAAGGACGTGACCATTACAGGGTTAATACTTTCCTCCCAAAATGCGACTAATTGTTGGGCGAGTTAAGAAGGCGCAAAACTTCGTATGACGCAGTAACCGCTAATTTTGCGTTTTATCCAATTTGGATACAATGTCCAAGGCGGAAGGTAGGCTTAATGCTATGAAACTCCAAAAATTATATCCAACAGATCTTGCGGATGAGCTACAAGAAGCGTTGTATTAAAACAATTTTTCGCGTCTAATGAAAAAATTAATTTACTTATTAAGGAAAAGTGTTTGAAGGAAGCATTTCCATATACAGAAAAAGCGTTATGTATGTTCCTATGCACTGCAGTGACAATTTGCAGTGCAGAACGTTCCTTTTCCGCCCTCAAAATAATAAAAAAATTATTTGCGTTCCCATATAAGCGAAAAACATTTGAGCAGTTTAGCTGTTCTCAATATAGAAGTTGAGTTAACAAAATCTGTTAACTATGACAGTGTGATTGATGAATTTGTGAACCATTTTGTACATTGCAGAAAAATGTAAATATTGAATATATGATGTTTATTCCTTTATATGGACCTTTTCATTATTACAAGATTTTTACTTTTTTTCGTTAAGGCCAAGGGCCCCAAATTTAAAAATACGCCACTGACAGGGCTAGTAATAAATAGTGAATAGTGTATAGGTATTCTAAAGCTTTTTGTCCTTTTGAATGCGGAATTCGCAAATATTTATATCTGGGAAAGTCTCTACTTGTAACAAATTTTGTCAACTATAACATTTTCTATGATTTTCATCATGAAACTGCCATGGTAGATTGTCAGAAGCTCAAAACAAATCTATTAACACCACATAATAATTAAAGAAGCAATAATATTTGTAGTGTTTTACTGTTTCGTAAACAGAAGTTGCAAAATTCGTGCAAAAATTCGTGAATTTCATGTCCATGAGAACAAGGCTTAAGTGTGATATCCGCGAAGTGCGCATCTGGTAAGTAGTGGGTGGTTGTAGAGATGATGGCACAGGGGGCACATTAAAAGTAAATTATTAATGTGCTAGGTTCAGCTGAAGTCAACTTAATTTTGATAATTTTGTGTGCTTTGAACTCTTCTCAAGTGGCACGCTTAGGTAATCATGATCCTCACTACCCTCACCTTCCGTACTCATCTCTGTGTACTGAATTAGTCACTCTCTGTTATTTTCGACATTGGGTAATTGATAATACAAGATAAAAACTTTAAATTTGGAAATAATTCTTATAGATTTTGTTATCTAACTCCTCGAAATTGGCAAAAACATCACTGTTTCTACTAAAAGTAAGAGGTGTTATATAATTCAATTATTTTTGTCATTTTTGTATGTTTTATATCTGATCACCGTCAAATTTAGTACGTCTATGAAATAGCCTTCGCGCTTGTCTGCAACCTAGCGATTAGTCACTCTCTAGATTTTCTGCTGCTGACTATAATTGAAAATGCCTACTACTTCTCTGAAAATGTATAATATTCAAAAAAATTTATAGCATTTTTCTTTCCGTGTGGAATTTGATGAAAATATTTTAAGAAATTTATAAGTTTGAAGACGATATCTTTTATAATACCTTCTTATAATAACAATTAGTTGCCGTGCAACGCATGCATAAAATGTACTTTAACTGCAAAGTACTTTAGCATTTGACCTCTTGTGGAAAATTGGGGATGATTTTTCCAAAGTGGAGATGGATTTAGTAATTACCTGACTCGTTAATTTAACTTTTTTGTTTTCACTATTAATAACCATCAGAAGATAAATTGAAATTAAATTGTCTACTACCATATTTTTCAGTTCATTAATTAATGTCATGCGATGCCGTCTATGGCACAATATGGATATACTTCATAATATATTTAATTTTTTTACTCGACAGATGCATGTCTGCATGAAAAAATTAAATAGTTGGAAAGCCAGGGTTTATATACCTAAATATTTTTAAATAATTATATTTTAATACATTATAATTATTTATATATCAAGGGCGGTAAATAGGCGTTTAAGGCCCGTACCGTGAAAATAATAGTCCAAGGCTTAAGCCGAAGGCTATTACACGCTTACGGTATTAAACTTATTATGACGCACAAGATATATACAAAACTTTATAGACGGCAGGTATTTAGGACACTTATAAATTTGCTATACATTACATTATGTATTTCTGGAAATAAGTGTTTCTATATCTAAAATCAAGTAATTTATGTCGAATTGATAGTTGAGACGGATGAATAGCAATAATATCAACAAACGCGGTTTTCGTGTAGGTTACATTATAATTGGTAAAATATGGATTTCAATACTGATAGTAGTACAGAAGACATTCCGAATACGTTTCCTGAAATTTTTAAAGCGGCGGAGGAAACGAAAGGAAGCCTGTTGTTGAAAGTCAAAAAAACTTTTCAACAAAACTTGTTGATGTTAGTAAATGATGAATGTAAGAACTGCAAGCCTCCTCTGTGTGGCCGTATTGTTCCATCTTAAAGACAATAATAATAGTCATAAAAAGAATGATGGTTACAAACCGAACACGTCAAGAATATTGACTAGAGAGGAAACTGACACTTTTCTGAGAGACGCTCTCGATGAAATATTTTAAATGATTAAAGTAAGTTGTCATCTTCAAATGTAAAATAAAATGGTATCAGTGTAACACTGGTGTGGATTTTTGTGTGGTAAGGTGTTGGAATTTATTTTACGAATATAATCAAGATAGCATGGCAGTTTGACATGGATGCGAAAATAAGTAGGTATTAATACGCTAGCTACGTGCTACGTTGTATGTCGGTTGGGCGATTAATTTGTAGCATCTATATAACTTAGGCAGACTGTTTTCCTGGCACAGCAACACGCAATTTTATGTGGATTAATAAAAATCTGTATGCAACCCATATTATATTTTTAAAACAATATCTGGCAATAAACGTCTCAATTTCTTCTGTTTCTCTTTTTGTCGTTTTTGGAAGCACTGCGTCATTGTCACTTATCTAACACACTTATCTAACTTCACATCGACGATCTTTCAATTTGTAATCTTCATATCCTTTGGTTGAGAAATCTAGAGATCATCTCGAATTTGCTGTTGTGGCTTAAACTTGTTACGAAGTTGTATCTATTTATTTATATGTATATTTCGTTGACGCATGTGTCAGTTTCTAGTGTATATTGTGCCATAAAAAAGTGTAGAAGAAAATCTAAAGAAGAAAGAAGTAGAAGTACGAGGAAGATATTGAAGTAGATGATGACGTAAAATACGCCATTTGTAGGGAAATTCATGGGTTCTTTTTCATAAATTAAATACCGACGGTAAACGAAATTCAAGCTAACATGGTTGAAGATGAGGACAAGTCTAAATTATCTGATACAGTTCTTAAAAGAATAATGCATGACATGAATTTTCGGTATTTGAAACAAAATCTTAAAAGCATGGTTGTTGAAGAAGACAAAATTGTAGTACAGCAGAGATAATTCTTCGTACATATGGCAAAAACTTATATTACATAAATAAAATATGGGTAAACGAAGGCCATACTGTATCAAAAATTTACAGAATGGTAACATTTGGCGTAAGAAAGAAGTATTTTTTTAATGGATCATCTACATGATTAATAACAATTAATCATGCTAAAAGTACAATTATTTTAAAAATAGCAAAGGTCAAAACATTAAGTATGTAGTATATGAGATGGGCAGAGCTTGAGGAATTAATATATTTCATTTACCACCATACCATTGTGAATTAAATCCAATAGATTTAGTTTGAGTACAAATAAAAAATAAAGTAATACGAAATTACATCACCTTTAAATTAAGCGATGTGAAATAATTATTATTACAGGAGGCTAGTAGTTATGTCACTGCAGAAACATGACGGAAGTTTATTGGGTGTGCGTAAAGATCTATCACGTCATTGATTGCCAAGAGGGCATCGTTTTTAGGGACAACTTTTACATTTAAAATTGTTGCTAAGAACGTTTTTAACTTTTCTTGATAAAACTTCTAAATTAACAAGAAAAGTTTTAAACTGGGAACTAACTTTGTCATTTTTATTATCTACTGGATCAAAATTGGCAAAAACTGTTATATTATTGTACCTTTCCTAAAAATAATAGATGTTATGGAATACAATTATTTTGGTACGCCTATGGAATGTTGCTCTCCGCACGCTTCACCCGTCGCGCTTATCAACAGACTAGTAATGAGTCACTCTCTTGATTTTCGAAGAATGGGAGTAGGTGTCTTTAGCAAAATTGTTTTTGTTATGACAGCAACGTAATCTTGCTGGAGCCTATTTAATGCAGATCTTTGACTGGGGATAATCAATATCTACAAATGGCTAAAATATATATCCTTCAGCAGTTTACAAACGGGACGATTAACGTCATAAGTGAGCCTTGTTTGAATATGTTGCAAACGATACCCTTGAGTATCCCACCCAAGTTGTATGAAGTGGATTTCATATACAGAGGTAGGTATATAAGATCGATTAACCATGTCATGCCTCCGCAAATCCCATTTGAATGTATGTACGTTACATGTGATAAATTAACTGAAAATATATGTTTCATTCAAAATTGGCTTTGGCTTTGTTTTTGAGAGGTGTAGAAAATTTGAACGTAATGATGCAATTCTAAGTGTGTAGTGTGGCAATAGTAACTTCTAAGTTTTTTTATGTTCTTATGTTTCTTCTAAAAAACGTGAATATATGTAATTATATTGATACGATACAACAAAAATTTTATTATTTGCAACGGTTATTCCAACGCTCAGTACATCCTACGAAAAAAATAAACACACGTTAATTAAGTCCTATAAAAATTGGTTTGTATACTTACGTTTTTCGAAATGCAACGTGTCCGTGCAACTCATTGCAACACTTTATTAGCATGAAAAGTGCATACTAGGCATAGGAAACGATGATGTTGGTACTTGCAATGCATGGGAGGCATCCACAGGGTCTTAAATGATAACTCGGGACACCTGAAATAAAAATAAATTAAATAATAATTATAACATAAATTATAATCCAGCTATATGACTATTCTTAAAATTACAAGCAACTAATATCCAAAATATCGTATTAAAATGGATAACTTACCTATTTCAGTCACTTCCTCACGTCTGTGCATCCCTGGAAGTTTATGCGTAAATTTTCATTGTTTACATTGGGCCTGATAACTCGCCATTTTCTAGCCGTTTTGTCTTGACCCACGGTCACCTGTTGCTCGATGAAGCAGTTCGCCTACGTTTGCGCGTGGTACACTGTTGCCAAAGTTACTTCGGATATTTATGTAGTTTTAGGTTTCACAAATAGCCAATTTTATAGTTATTCTTGTATAGTTGTGCTTATAATAATTCATAGTAATTAACATTTCAATATTTGATACGGTGTTGCTCATTTGTCACATTTATTTCAGTATTTATATTATGTACTTTTCCCATTGGTTACTGTCGGATCAATAGCGATGTAGTTTAGTTTTTCCTTCGAATTTCTTCAGACCACTTACGAGAGTGGTTTAGTGGAAAAAATACAGAAGAGGATAGCCATTTTTCGGTGTGAATTAAGTTGTGGGGAAAATCTCTGATCTCTGAAGTTATCTCTTAGGAGTATTATTTTTCTTCATAACTATTAATTACCTTAGGATTCATTTGGTTCACTGTGTGGTATATTTTGTGATAATCTAAGTTGAAATCTTTCAAAGGGATTATTGCCACCCCGTCCTGGTGCCAAACAACCCTCCGTACAACCCTTTAGGTGTATGCTTGATTTATTCAACATCGTGAGTAGGTTTTCTGCATTTAAATTGTGAAGCAGTTGCGACTAAAACCCCTTAAACTAAGGGTAAGTAATACTTACTTAAAATGTAAGAAATATACTTACTAAGTATTTTTGTTTTGTTTAATAATGTATATATGCAACTAAATATTATATTGTGCATCTCATTTACGAGTATAAGTGCTCACAATTAATTTTTAGTGTAATTCTGTTACCTTAATGAATATATTTTATTTTACGCTCGAATTGCGACGTTGTCACGTTTATTAATTTTCCGATCGTTCGCGATATTCAAATAGAGAATATTTACATTTAAATTGAGATTTGATAAAAGAAAATAGTAAAGCCTACCTTTTAAATGTTGCTGATAATTGTGATAAAACTAGAGTTAATCAGAGATATAAATTATAAGATTTAGATTTATTGCAATAGATTGTATGTAATGATGTATGTGAGAAAAATATAGATAATTATTATTTAATAAAAATATTTAAAATTGTCCTGTAATTGAGTGTTAACAATTTGTATATGTACCTATCTAGATAAATAAAAACATGTTTTCAAGATTTTATTTTTTTTTAATTTCAAGTTATTTCTATGAACTTCAAAGTAGTGTGAAATAAATATGTTTTAAGAAAAATGGATCTATATTGTATACTGCAATGGATAATTAAAAATTTTTGGCATATATTTGACAGGACAATAGTCTAAGAATAATTTAAAAATATGATCTAAATAAAAATTGACCAATAACTAAAAAAAAAAATCTAAATCAGATTTGGTAAGTATCTCGCCTAAGAAATCTACCCACCAATAGTTTTTAGTCTATTTCTCCATTTCCAGACAAGCGAAGATATTCAGAACAATCAGTTCATTCCACTTGAATTTCCAATGCCCCTTTAATGTTCTATTAATATTCGGCTTCTGTAATATTTCAAGTCGGATAGCTTTATTCATTACGATGAATTTTATTAAAAGCAATCTTGCAATATTACAGACACGGGAAATTAAATTGGCTTGTAATAATTTTCATTAATAAATAAATTAACTTTCTATGTGCCCTGAATTTGTTACTGTAAATACAAGTATGTGAACAAATTATCTAATAAAACACCCTTAGTTCAATTTCCATAAATCAGTAAGTTACTTTTTATATGCCGTGAATATGAAATTATATATGAATAAATAAGACTGACTTCACAAAATTATACACCTATTATTAGCTATGATACTTTCTACTTCTTTTTCTTTAGCAAATTTAAGAAAATTTGAATTAATTTTAACATCTTTAAAGTAGAAGTACAGGAGTTTATGAAAAGAAATGAATGACTCTCTTTTAATTGGTTTAGAGAAAAGGGCCCAAATATTGAATACAGGGTGATTCATTAAGAATGGGCTTCACTAAACTGAAGATACCAAAATATGATAATTCAGCTTAAAATATATTATACAAATCTTGCAGGTTTAAGAGGTACAGGATGTTTAAAGTTGGAATTTTAATTTGAAATTTTTCAATAATTTTGTAACTTATAGGAGAATCAATTAAAAAATTGGCGGTTTTTTTTTGCCTGTACATGGCGTTAGTTACTTCAGTAAATAAGAACACATTTTTTTGCCTACTGAACTATGGCTAAAACCAGTAAAAATTCTGAAAGACACCTCAATTTTACATAGAAAAAGTACTCTTGTTTAATTCATCTAACTCTATCGCTTTTTAAGTTATTTGCATTTTAATCGTTCGATATATTTTGCGTTTTTAAAATTGCTATTCTTTTAAATTACAAGTGTGCGGGGCAATACAACAAAGACAGCAAATAACAATATCAATCACTAACAATAATAGACGAAAACTTAAGAGTAAATGCTAAAAATCCCTCCACCTCAGTACACTTTGCAATGTGCTTTCTCAAATATCTTTGCATATTCAATAAAATGTGTAGATTATTTTTAATTGTATTCACGGCTTCTTGAATTTTATGCTGCAACTTCTCGATGGAATAATTTTGTTTCTTGGTAAACCATTCCTTTCATTTCTGACCAGATTGAGAGGTAAAGAGTGTTTAAATATGGACGGTGGTAAGAAAATCGGCCAATCCACCGATGAGAAAAATGTTAATTCAGGTATCGGTGCACTGGCAGAGAAAAATGTGATGGCGCCCCATCCTGCATTAACCACATGTCTCCTCTTATAGGTAATGGTACATCTAGGAGTGTATTTAAATTTTAAGTATGAAAGTTGAAATAGGCAGGTTTATTCAGATTATGAAGAACTTCAAAAGGACTAATAAAAAACAGATATCACATACACCAACTGTTTACCTTGAATTCATGCTTGTCTAGTAAACGTCGCCTCATCGGTGAACAGGATGTTATTAAGAAACTCTTGGTTTTCGGTTTTGTTTATGTAGTAAAAATTGAGAAAATTGTAGGCGAGCTGGTACATTTTAAAGTAATAAATTTTGCGTAGGAGTATAGTGATATGGAGTTTGACATAAAATCGATGTTTATAAATTTTGTAACACCATTTTGACATAGGACGACAACATCCTGTTTCACCTAGGAGATTGATTGTAAATATTTCTGAATAGTCTGCTATTGGATTTTCTTCGATTTTGGGTATAATTGTAAATATCTACAATACGGCCAATGCTGACAACCAGGACCATAACAACCATGCGGGAGGAAAGGTCAGGTTTAGGGCCGCGAGGGACTGTTCGCAGAGTGGGATCTTTTCTCCCCTGCTTTGGTCATTCTTTGTGGACGACCTGCTCGCCATGCTCTCTGCGTGGGAGGTCGACGTCCAGGCATATGCTGATGATCTGGTTATATTGGTAAGAGGAATATCTGAAGACAGTATTTAATCTATCCTTCAGGAAGTTTTAAGTGGAGTACAAGACTGGTGTGAGAACGAGCAGATGTCTGTGAACCACCACAAAACAGTGATTGTGCCCTTTGCGAAGAAACGCAAACTGATCAATCTAAGACCCCCTATTTTACGGGGAGAGACAATACCATTTGCAGAGGAAATAGGAAAAATATCTGGGAGTCGTTCTAGATAAAACGCTTAACTGGAACTCTCATATGGATAAAGTCATCCACAAAGCCAGAATGTCCTTATGCACGTGTCGACGTATTTGTGGAAAGTACTCGGGAGTAGGTCCTAAACAACTATATTGGCTGTATGTGATGGTTACCAGACCCATGATCACATACGGCTCTATAGTTTGGTGGTCCAAAGATCTTCAAAGTATGGCCAAAGTAAAACTATCAGGTTTACATAGACAAGCTAGTCTGGCGATAACTTGTGTAATCAGTACCACATCGTCAGCTACTCTGGAAGTCCTCCTGAAACTATTACTTCTGCATATACTTTTGAAGAGAGAAGCCAGGTGGGCACTATACAGATTGAAGCAAGCAGCTCTTTGTATGTCGAAGGCTAACATAATGGAGCACAGTGGAGTGCTGGTGGACATAGAAGGTCGCTGCAGTTTATCGATGGCCTTGGATGTTATGCCTACAAAAATCAACTATAGATTGCCTTTTGAATGTTAGTGGGGTGAAACTGACCTCTTGAAGGTGGATAGTTGCTGGTACACCGATGGCTCCAACACTCCAGAGTGTTGGAGCTGCAGTTGTAACCTAAAGATCAGGCTATCCTTATGTTTAGGCAAGTATGCAATTGTATTTCAGGCAGAAATCTATACCATCGAACTGTGTGCATGGAGGTTGGAAAAGCTTGGACTTACGCGCAGGTAGATAAAAATCTTTTCCGATAGTCAAGCAGCTTTAAAATCACTTGGATCCTACCTGTGTAATTCAAGAACGGTATGGAATTGTCAAAAGGCTTTGGAGCGGTTGGGAAGCAACAGAGTAACCCTGGTTTGGATACCTAGTCATGCAGTTATCTAGGGAAATGAAGCAGCGGACCCGTTAGCAAAGCGAAGTGCCTTTTCCAGCTTTATAGGTCCAGAACCGGCTCTTGGCTTAGCTTCGGCTACCGCCAAAGCAGTCATCTCGACCTGAGCTGAGGAAAAAGTATGAGAGTACTGGCGAGATTTGCCAAGATTAGCTCACTCGAAAGCGTTCATAGGGGTACATTGACAAAGGGAGCAAAAAATGTGCTCGAGTTAAATAGGCTTGACCTAAAGCCTCTGATTGGCCTATATACTGGGCACTGCAGGTTAAGGAGTCACATGAACAAGTTGAACCTGGCTGAGGAGGCTGAGTGCCGGTTGTGTTTGGAGAATGACAAATCGACAGAACACATATTATATTACTGTTCAGCTGGAGAACGTGCCAGATTTTCCATATTTGGCAAAATGCATCTCTTGCCAGAAAATCTGGACAGAATCTCACCCAATAAGGTTATTGGATGTGAGCCACAATAGAACATAGGGTTGCAGTGGAGGGCTAGTTTTGTTTGGCCCACTTACTTAGAACTTAGAAATACCTAGTGGCTGCACCAAGTCCACTAAAATTTGACTCAGCAAAAACACAAATCATAAGATTGCTCATTTGTAATGAATCACCTTGTATAAACAATTGCAATTCATAAACTGTCAACAATTTGGCATTGTCGTTCCGGAGATGGTTTCTAAAAGCTTTTTTATATTTAGTATTAGCAAATATTCACATATTATTTATGTTTAAAACGGAGAGTACTTGAAAAATTCACCCTTAAAATCTAGAAGTAAATAATCGTGAAAATTAATTAACATACAATAAAAAGAACTGGATGCCTAGACCTTAACTCCAACACAATGTATATGAAAAGTAATTTTTTATTGTTGCTACTCGCAACCTTTATGTGTTTCTGTGATTCATATTTGAATGGATAAGTAAAAATTATTGACTTCACAATATACATCAAAATGAATAATAAATGTCACCGTTAGGGATGACGGCAAAACATTTCTTTGATGTTAACGGAAAAGAAATCAGTGTTGCTTCAAAAAAGCCTACACGCTTCTCTACCCACATTTTATCCTAACTTCTATACTCATCAGAAATTAATGCCAGTAGCTGTAAATTATATAGGCCGAGCCAATATTTCTTACCACTATAAGGATCTTGAAAACTAATAGAAATACAGAAAAGTTCACAAAAAAAGTAATAATAACGAATTTGATGTATGTCAATATTCTTCGTTTGGATTTTATTTAGAAAAAAGTGAGAATCAGTCAAAATTAGTTATATTTTCGTTTACATTGTAGTTTAGGTAACTTAGTTTTTAAATAGGCAGGTACTTAGTTTTTGGTAAAATTAATAGTCAAGAATAACTGTGGGAAAAGATTCAAGAATCGGTTAATATTATCAAGCAACAGAACTTTATTCAGTGTCAGACAAAATTTAAATAAGAGGCTAAGAAAGTGCATTGAATCTTTTATGATTAAATTTACAGGTCCACAAAAAAGTGGTGTGTGTTGAGGGTCCCATTATAATTTTTCCAGCTGAACACGAATCTGCAGTCAAAATGGGAGGTCGCACAGCAAATTTTAGAGAAAACCCATAAAAATGATAAAAATCACATCTAAAGTTTACACAGGTCCACATAAAAGTCATGTGTGCTGGGAATTAGACTATAAATAAAATCTCGTAATTTATTCTATATGATACTCTCTAAAACTGAAACAATGAGAAATGATGTGAATTAGTAAATTGTTACTATTTTCCAGCTATAAGTATACCACATTGGTATTCATTGATTCCCAGCATTTGTGATCGTTTCAGTTTCAAAGTATCATACAGAATAAATAACGAGAAAGTGATTTTTATCGATTTTTTAGGTTTTCTCAAATATTTGCTAAGTAACCCAAAATTTTAACTTCAGATTCGTGTTCAACGGGATAAAATATAAAAGAAAATTATAGTCTAACTCCCAGCACACATGACTTTTTTTTTGTGGACCTGTGTAAACTTTTGATGTGATTTTTGTCGTTTTTATAGGTTTTCTTTAAAATTTGATGTGGGACCCCCATTTTGGCTTCAGATTCGTGTTCAGCGAGAAAAATACATGAAAAATTTAATGGGACTTAGCCTACCTAGTGGCGTACTATAAAAATTGTGAAAAATATAAATAAAAATCAGGAATCTGATCATATGTATAAATGATACTGCAGGAAACAACTACTCCGCGAACTAATGCCCGGACCGGTGTTGAATTCCTTCCTGCAAGTCGAGCCTCTTAGGCCTAGCAGGAAGTAGCAGACCACTTACATATCAACTGATTATTGGGTCTATTCTGCAATGCTTTTGGTTAAATTTTAACCTTCTATTAATTAACCCAATACTATATTCTGTAAAAATTTTAATGGGTTTATTTTAATACTTCCAACTTCACTAACACTGAAATATTAACATACGGTTGAGAAAATAATTTTAACTGGGCCGATACAGTATACCAATTGGAGATATTATTTTTAGTATTATTTTTAGTAGGGTTAACATTAATATTTAAACCGGATGGTTATTTTTAACCTATAAGATACAGAATACAGCTGTATATGTGTTTATAATGGTTACAGGTACCCCCCCAAACCGAATCCTTATTCATGGTGATTGGTGAAACCGATATGTGAGACAAAGACACATATGTTTTATGATTCTGATTTTACGCATGCGCTTATTTATTTATTTATTTCTTTTATTCCATATATTGAGACCTTGGAACATGCTCAAATGGCAGTGTTCCCCATATAGATATTTGTTCCGCAAATTGGCTTTACGGCGCATTCGGTATGTCTCCTCCTTGCACGATTTACTTATTTGACCATGTTTAAGACATAGTTTGTTAAAAAGTTTTCTTCGTCTAGCCACGCCCATTAAACTACGTCATAGGTTCAAAAGCAAATACATACCAGCATTTCGCGTAAGGAACTTCAGTTGAGTTTTGGCCATCAGCCAAATTAGTCACAGCTCGACTCACAATCGAGACACATATTGCAGTCAAATGTTGGAGCACTACCTCCAACAAATGGAATGTTCCACACCAACGTACAGTGAATCCCAATATTGCTTAACATACAAGGTGGCGCAAAAGTTGTCACCCGATGTTTTTGGCTTAATTTTTTTATGAATGAAAAACTGATTCTGCTTTTGGATTATGTTTATTTAATGGCTTACATTTTTTCCATTAATTCGAGAAAATGATATCGGCCAAGAAGCCGCCGCCAGAAGTGATGACTATACGGGCCCAATTTATGGCATTTTTCATCACTCTTGCCAGGACTTCCGGCGACGGATATTCTTTTTGAGGACTTTAAGAGTCTGCGGCTTGTTCACATAGACTCGCGACTTCAGAAAACCCCAGAAAAAGAAGTCTGGAACGGATAAATCGGGCGATCTTGCTAGCCAGGGCAACTCGCCAAAACGAGAGATTAGGCGACCCGGAAATGCAGCCCTCCGAATTTCGGTTGCGGGTCGTAGTCGTATGCGCCGTTGCTCCATCCTATTGGAACCACATATCCTCCAATCCCAATTCATCCAAATGAGGAAGGATAAAGTCATTGGACATGGCTCTGTACCGCTCGTCATAAACGGTAGTCGTTTGGTCCGCAGCGTCTTCGAAAGAATAAGGCCCGATTACGCCTCTAACGCAACAGCATACCGTGCAGTAATTTTGTTTATTAACATATCCATAGGGATGGAAATGGGCCTAGTGGCTCATGATGATTTTAGATGAAAAGTTGTCTTCCTCGTGGTGGAGATTCAGGATTTCCTGAGCGTAGGTTACATGCGTTTGGCGGTCAACAGCTAACAGCTGATGTACTGTCTGCACTTTGTAAGGGAATATCTTCAAGTCGTTAACCAAAATTATCTGTAAAGACCGCCGATTGATGCCCAATTGCGTGGCACGTCATCTGGTCGATACTCCGGGGTCCTCTGCGATATATTCAGCCACAGCCGCGATATTCTCAGCAGAACGACTGCTCCGGGGCCGGCCAGACCAAGCATCATCTCGTGTTGTCTCATACTCTTCAAGGCCAGCTACTAAACGCCTTAGTGTTTGTCCAGTTGGTGTCGGACGACAGGGAAATCTGCGCCGAAATTCACGCTGCGCCAACACCACCGACGAATTATTCCGCAAAAAAATAGAAACAATTATTCCGCGTTCTTGAGGAGTATAGCAATTCATGTCTTGTTGACGTGTATTTTGTATCTGTTTACTTCACAAATGTCAAAGCTGAATTGACATTTGTGACACCTGTTACAAAGGTCAACATGACACATTTATTTTATATCAGAAAATTCAGCTGCTTTTGCGGTTGTTGTTATTATTAATTAATTAAATTAATCTGTGATTTTAATTAATAAAATAATTTAACATACTTCATGTTAAACAGCTTTTCAAAATTTTGTCCACCGATGTGTAAACACTTAAACACATTTGGTTCTGCCTTACCAAGTTTCTTCAAACTAAAACAAACATATTTCATTGTCCGTTTTGAACTCTTAAGTAATTAGCATAATAGAGTATCGTGTATGATACGCCAGACTAATTATGGGACATTATTTGTATTTGTTGAGCGATTTGCCTGGTACTTATTCGGATTCTCTTCAATAATCTCTAAAATGTGTGTTCTCAGCTGTTGCAATACGCTGTGACGCTCTGGACCTCCGTCTTTACGATTCAGTTGCAAAAATTCAATATCACGCCTGCGTTGCACTACCACGGTAAAAGTAGCTGTACTTGGGTACATGCCTACCGGAAAATCATGCATACAGATGAAAAACCGCTAAAGCACTTTGTCTTAATGCACCATAAATAAAAACGATATCCATCAACTCCAAGTTGCTATACACGTAAGCCATTTGTGACATTTAAAAAACTCATGTAAACGCCATCGTAAAAACGTTAATACTACAATCGGATTTCAGTATTCAGAATCACTTGCATTCCGATGATAATAGAGACCATCACAGTAGCCCAGCGATGTAAAGGTTGAAAATACTACAACTTCAATAAAAAATTTTATGGAAACTAAGTATAAAAAAAAATTGCTATGTTGACTCCATTTTTCATGACGCATCTATTTTCAATTTCTTTATAAAAGTTGTAAATCGCCCTGTATAGGAGGTGTTACATGATGTAGTAGACAAACTTAAAAAACATGTTCCTGATGTTATTGTGAGTAAAAAAGTTATAATATACATGTCATCAATTCTCCATAGTTACCAAGTTATGTACTTGTAAAGATTAGAAATAATTACTTGTACACAAATTTTAAACTTTTACTATGTTTGATTGTCAGGAATAAGAATAACAAATTTACAACAAAACAAAAATACAAAGAAAAAACAAAAAAACGGCACAGGCATATTGACATATAACCATGGACCATTGTTATTCAGAATGACCTCTTTAGGTTTGTCCAGTACGTCATCCAACACCCTGTATAAACCTTGAACGGAACTTGAAATAATAACCAACACATATATAGGCACTATCATTTAATACACGAAAAGTACCGTAATATAATACACATTTTTTGTTTTAAATTTACTTTAATAAAATTTTAGATCGTTTTGTAATGACGAACACTGAAATCATAACGCTTTTCTTTCCTTCAAATTTAGTGCGGTAGCGGTATCGAGAAATTTGTTCATAAAATAATATTTCAGGAGTTCATCTGCGTTTAAAAGAACAGGCAGGTTGAGAATATTAAACCAAATTTATGGGTAAAGGGTAAATGGAGCGATAAAAACTTAAGAATGCGCTAATAATTGAATTTTTAAAACCTTCTGCTCGAAGTTTGAAGCAATAAAGTTAAATTAAAGTTAAGAAATAACTATAAAGTGAATCAAACACCGAAGCTTTCATAGAAAATTGCCAATACATATTTCCAATATATTTTATGAATACAAAATAATTTGAAAGTTGTTCATTTAAATTACAAAAACAGAACATCAATAATTCATGAAATATTTCTAGTTGAATAAATGGAAATTATATTTAACAGAAGTTTATTCTGTTGTAAGAATTATTTGGTATAAATAAATGTTGCAGTTTAACTTTTATTGTTAACTGTTTAGGAAATTTCCTGAAATGTTGCAAGTATTATTATGCCAGTCCTTAGATACAATATGTTTATACCATAAAAGCAGAAATAATAACTAAATTTACAAAAAAAAATACAAGGATTCAACAATAGACAAACAGATGAGGATAAATACCTTAAAACTATTAAAATTACTATATGGGTCGTTGTCAAATTAGAATTTTTCTAAACTGCTTTACTGCCATCGGTGTTTCATACTTCATATTAATAAATAACCCTCTGAAATTAAAAATTGAACATTTATTATAATTATACAAATTTAGTGATATAATGTATAGTATAATATAATGTGTTTTGAAGTTATAAGTAATTTTATATAACCCTCAGAAAGTGAGAGATGGGCCAAGCTCGGCGGTTTGTAATTCAGGATTTTTGCAAGAACGATGATCACGATCTAAAAATAGTGAAAATAAATTCGTAATAGAGATTTACAATATAACTGTTGTAAATGAATACGAAATGTTAAAGTTATAGAATATAGAGTGTAGTACAACAAGAGTATTGTACAAAATTCTATCTAATTTCATTTAATAACAGAAATAAAAATATATATTTAGCAAAAAGTATCAAATGACGCGACAAGAAGCCGCTGTGTTTTCTATGAACAGAAAAAGTTATTAAGTCAAGGATAAAATTTTCTTATGTTACCTTTGGCACGGTTACTGTTAAAACTTTGTCAAACAAACCATAAATATAAAAAGCGCTTTCCAAAATGAATTTATTGTGATGGAAGTTTATCCCGCAATATACAAGCAGTGGCAAACTCGGCGATCTCAAGTCTAATTCTGACAAAATCTAAAGCATGTTATGAGTTGGAGTACCAAAAATTTGAATATTGGTTCTAATAAGGTAGATGAGGTCTCCAAGAAAATTATTCTGGCTTATTTCTCCGAAGAACAACGCTGCCAGAAATCGTATACACTATGGACTCACTAATCAATGCTGCAAACTATGGTTTTAGTTAACAAAAATTAAGATATAAGCAGATTTTCTCAACTAATCGTATTTTAGAAAAGAAATTAAGACCGTTACGAGGCCAAAAAATCCAGAATTTTTAAAAAGGAAGAAGTATATAAATTGCTAAGTACTGCAGACGATGAAACATAATGAAAGTTGGTGTGATAATTGACATTTTCGAGCCCTATCGTTGCGAATAATTAACTAAGCTAATGTGGGTCCTATTCAATACAATGATTTACATAGAAATTTACCTATAACAAAAATTGTCCGAGAATTTGTTATATCAGAAAACAAATGTGACAGGTATCAACTGTTTAAATATTTTTTCGAAAACATACTGACTTCCTCTTCCTACTGCAACTGACAGGCGGTTTTTTTATTCTACAGACAAGGAGTTAATACTTTTGGAAGCATTCCAAAAATAATTACAACAAAGCTTGGATTGAAGAATCCCGAAGAACTGGACATTGTTTTAGAAGGTCCTCAGCTCAGTCACCATTCTGACTGACAGCGGTGCAGATGTGCAGATGTTAAAGCGTCATGGCATGCTGGAAATCTTCCACGGTAGAAGGCTATGTTGAGAATGCTTTAGAGAATAAAAAACAGACAGCAAAGAAGATCATGGGGTCAAACACGGATTTAACGATTGGAAATTCGAACTTAAACAGCTACATCACATCTACTGTACTGGTATTGAAATTTCTAATGGTAAAAAGTGCATTATTAATGTTTTTAATAAACTTTAGGTTTTATAATAATTTTTGTAATAACAAATAAGTCATTCTTCTAAAAAGTGGGGTTTTATAAAAGTAACATGTTCATTACAAAAGTTTTTTTTTCATTACAGCACTAGTTAAATACTTAGTACAGCAAAGAATTTGATTTATCTTTATTTTTTTTCCTTTTCTATAATATTTGTAAATATTTAGAATATAATATTTTTTAGTTTAAATTATATTATATTTTTATCTAAAAGTATTTTAAATGCAGTACTAATTATCGACAGTTTTGTTAACGGTGATGATTATTCTTTCAGAAATGGTGGAGGCGCCGGCGGTAAATAGTAGGTTTGTTCCAACAACAGCAAGAATCGATTCTGAACCGTCCAGAACTAGTCAGTCAGTTTAGTTGTTAATGTACTATCGGCGATTATGACGTAAAACGGTGTTGGCCAAACATTTCTGACAGTTCTGAACCAGTTCTCAACGGCTGTTGGAACAGACCTATTATAATATTCTAATGAACCTATTTTATTTTGCTCAGACTGTACTTTAATTTGGCGCACGCGGTACTTTAAAGTGCTTAGCAGGCTCTCTCTGCGGCACTCAACCTTCCTCTTGGTGTCCTGAGCGTTTAGCAGGTATTCTCCGCGGCGCTCGAGGTCTTGCCCGTATTCCGTCGACTCCGAGTACTTTTACAGGTTTTACTCCGCGGTACTCGACGTCGTCCCCGTGGTCTTTGACACTGGGTGTTTAGCAGGCTCTTTACGCGACACTCAGCGTCTGCACCGTATATTCCTTACCGCCCTATTTGTTATTTTGTAATTTTGTATTATTATTTCAGGATTTATTTTATTTATGTTGGGGAATTATTATTAATATTATTTGTTTACAGGGTGATATTTTATTTTATGAAATAAATATTTTATTTTGGATACCGGGTTTGGATATTCCGGAACCTTGGACATAACTTCTTCACCGAGTGAACCCGGACTGACTAAAGTGGCTGTACTAGTTCGGCATCTACGACCGAACACCGAAAGTACGTCACAATATATAATAAATTTCTCATAAACCGTTATCTTTAGTCCTACATGGAGCAATTAAATTTAAAGCAAAATGTGTCATTAAAATAAATACGTCTTGTTCCTATGTAATTGGCATTTTTCCATAAGTTTTAAAGAAAACATTACATTTAAATACTACGAATTTTTGCAGGTACGAAAATAAGTATATATATTTTTAAAAGACAAAGATTAATTTACAGATAAGCAAACACAAAAATGCTCGTAAATACTTCTAAATTGAATTAACAATATCTACGCATAAACAGACAATAACGTTACGAATGCTTAATTGATATTTATTTGATCCCAGTGATTTTTCATTTTTAATTTCTTACACACCAACGTAAGAAAATTCAATCCACTTGGCATCAAAAACACGCGGGGCTCGAACATTATTTAAGTCATTGCAATACAGTGTGTGCACTTTTTTTATCAATATATCAAACCAGATACGAGTACATCCAAGGCACACTTAGTTGTATATCTTATTCCACAAGAATTTACTTCATCCCATACAAGGTCCGTAAAGTTAATATTTTACGTACAATAGTAAAAAAAACTTTTTTTTGTTTAAAATCACGTAATTTTTACGCAAGGAAAATATTCAGATAACTGATACAAACGAAATGGTGGTAGACAAAATAAAGTATTTTTCTTCATTTTATTACCTTTGTTCAACAGTAACAATTTCTAAAATCTGCTTTGGGAGGTACATTATCCTCTGACTAAACTTTGACAATTTGCAAAATCGACCATAAACAGATTGATTGTCGATATGAGTAAACATAGTACCCGGTATCGATACCGATACCGACACCGACTCCAATAATATAGTTTTGCGTGAAACTGTGAGACTCATTTAGAAAAAAAATATGTTTTAATCGTCGTAAAATAGGTGATTATATGTCCACCTCTGACATTTACGTCTTAATACTAGGTAACCCTATTTTACACATAACACTTATACATACGTAATGATAAACGATAATAAAAGACACTTCCCGTACGTGTTAGGTAAAATATTTTTCCTACGATAATAACATTTTATTAGGCGAAACAGTTTATTTTAATTACCAATTTATAACATTAATAAGTAGTTATTTAAACTAATAGAACATGTTGACAAAAAACATTGAAATTAAATGTACTATTTGTGGCATTTTGTAAATTCAGTACTGAGGCAATAGCGGCTTGAGGATGTTCTTCAGTCTTGGAATTCACTGTTAACAAAGTATGTGCTATTCAGGGGTCGGCAACCTTTTTCGGACGGCGGGCCATTTTCAAAATAACATTTTTTATGTGGGCCGAACATTCAAATGTAACTTAAATAGTGATTTTATATCATATACGAGTATGAAAATTATTAAAAATAAATAATATTGGTGCTTTGGCGGGCCAAAGGGCCGCATGCGGCCCTCGGGCCACAGGTTGCCGACCCCTGTGCTAGATGATTAGCTAGTAATTTCAGTGATGAGGGAATAGCTGCTAGATTCTGTTCTGCATTCACGTAACATACTGTTACTGTTGATGTTCTACGTGCTTCGGCACGGTTCTCTTGAAGTTCTGATGAGGGGTTTGATGCTTTGAGAATGCTATTTTCTTTGTGTTATCCAACCAATCCTCACTATATGACTCGGCTACCGCTGTGGACTTTCACAAACCATGCCTCTTAATGTTTGTAATATTGAACCCGGAGTTGGCTAATAATGTGACAGAAGAGCGCCGGAAACAATGTTCTGTGTAAACTGTTTATCTCCTTTATAGAATAAGAAAAACCCATCGTGTGAGGTATCTCTAGGACGCAAAATAGCATAACTTCGATAGATATCGACATTTTTAACTGTTCCTTCGTTGTTCACTACAAATTATCTTGACACAATGGATTTTGTGTTTGATATGGTAATAATAGGCACATCCCCTTTGTCTTTTATATCGTGGATTGTTATATTTGCCAGTTCTTTGCGGCGAGAGGCAACGGCAATTCCACATGGCTACTTTGGTCTGGGGCATTTAAGAGAAAATATTCTATTTCCTGTCTTTCTAGTACCTTTGATTGATTTGGCTTATAAGCAACATATTATTTCTCCAAATATACCGTTAGCTTGAGGTATTTTCCAGTATCATTGTCCTTCTTTACTTTGAAGCATAGTGTCAACATCGAATACTTCGACCATAGAGTTGACGGAGAGCTACGTTTTGCAACACTGTGGGAATACATCTTCTTTTAAAGATAAAGTGTTCTTCTCCATGGGTCGAAGGCAACAAGCCCTTTTTCATAGCAAATTCTTGATTTTACAGGAAATAATGCATTACTTGCATCATTAGCTGCTCTAATATCTCTGTCGGAACATCATTGAGGGACTCCTCATTCATTTTGGATAGTTTACAATGAAGAGAAATGAAAAATAAATCAAACTGAATCTTTAAACCGAACTGATTAAAAATTTGAAATTTTATGTCAAACCATATATGTGTCAAACAATATTAACAATCAAAACTGCACTTGATGTTTACTTGTGTGCAGCGTAATTCAGCGTCGCAGCAGCTTTACTGTTATTTACTTTAGAAGGTAAGCTGCATCGAGCGGTACTTATAAGCGCCTTGAGAAAAATCTAGCACAAACTTTTTCAGTTACTGCTACTGGCCTCCGCTGAATTATGTTGGACACAAGCATTGTCACAACAATACGATAGACCTACTGTATAATGTAACAAAAATCGTGGATATTTAGAAGAAAAAGAACCGATATCATCCTTTATGGTTTATTCGTTTACGAAAAAAGACATTTTATTATAATTTATCAAGAATTACAATTATTGAATCTACTGATAAATATGTTTGAAAGTTCAATGCATATACACTTTAATTTAAAATCCGTTCTTGATAAGTAACAAAAAGTGTAGCATGCAGCAATCTGACAGTGACATGATGTATTACATTTCCGACAAAATTGCGTCGCTGCATCCTGGTGGCTGATTCATGTGTTTATTTATATTTGTTCAATTTGAAGCTGCGTTCTGGTTCTGGCTATTTGCTAGATCACACGTCAGATGGAAACGACATATTTCATACTTTAATTCAAAGTTTATTTTACTAATAGGTAAATTTGAGAAATAGAATTGAAGTAAAATGGTTACCTGCGTAACTTATGTAAAATGTAAGTGATCTGACACACGACGTAAAAATTACACAACTGTCTTTCTGTACTAGTCACACACTATCTATTATTTCTATATTCATTCAGAGAAATATCAAAGCCTTTAATTTAATGAAACAAAATCAAATATGTAAAAAACAAAGAACGTACATATGACTTAATTAACAGGAATTGTAGGAAAACTGATCTCTAGCTAATTAAATACCTTTACCATACAGTAAAAAATCTACAAAAGCTAATAATAAAGAATACGGGGTGTTTTAAAATAACATAAGAATATTACTAGGGCTAATAAAGCATTGAAAAATAAGTGAGGTTTGCTTAATAAACGTATCTCATAGAGTCACTCATTTATTGAGATACAGAGCGTGTAAGATAATTTAAAAAAAAATTACATTTTTTTAAAGATCAACATTTTTGATTAAAATTTGACACATGCACGTTTTTTATAGTCCTTTAGTTGATACTGACTACTCTACTACTAATTTTAGAGACTGTTTTCGGTTATGTCAATAAGAAACCAACAGCTTAACCAGGTTTTCACGAAAAGAAAATTCTCTTAATTTGTATACTAAAACTTTATGATTAACTTTCTTTATCAAAAGCTTTAGCCAAGTCCGTATACAGGGTTAACTATGACAAGTGGTATGAATTCTCGTCTCATTGCGCGGTACTAAGAAACTTAGTTGCTTCAACAAATCTGGGCAATCAATTTTATTGTGTACTAGATTGTACAGGAATTTCACCAATTGACATCGTCTGCGGGTTTCTAAAGTTTGGAAATTGAATATATTTAATAATGCATTGTGATCAAAACCTTGTACCGGATATATACCAGTAGACTTAAAAGATAAAATTTTCAAAAAACGCCTTCATTTTCCAGAGTGTCAGAGTGTACCTGATAATAAGGATTCCAAATCAACGAGCAATACTCAAGTTTCGATCTAACGAACGCATAGTACAGAATTTCCAAAGCTTTAATATTAGTAAATGAATGACAGTTACGAACAATAAACCCGAACATTTTCCTGGCATGAGACTGAATGTGATTGATGTGATCGACAAAACTTAAACTACAATCAAACAAAACTCCTAAATCTTTAATTGTTTCCACAGACTGCAAATTCTGATTATTAATTTTATAAATATATTTTTCATAACTTAATTTTCTCGTATACGTAACCACGTTACACTTAGAAACATTAAGCTCTAACCGGTTTGCCCTACACCATGCTTCAATATTAGTCAAATCATTTTGCAAGCTCAAGCAGTCTGACATACCATCGATTTTCCTATAAATTTTCAAATCATCGGCAAAAATAAGATTTTCACAATTTATGATAGAGCAAATATCATTTATAAAAACTAAGAACAGTAAATGGCCTAAATTGGACCCTTGGGGGACGCCTGATGTTGCAACCAGCTGCTGAGATTTGAACCCATTAAACGCAACGAAGTATGCTCTATTATCAATAAAAGACGAAAATAGGTCCAACAAAGCAGGGCTAAAACCAAACCCTTCCAGCTTTTTCAACAGAATACAGTGATCTATTCTATGAAAAGCCTTAGATATGTCTGTGTAGATTACATCTACTCACTCACTCTGCCGTGAGAGTCCAAAATATCTGACAAATATTGAGTAAAAACTAGCAGGTTACTCTGAGTTGATTTACCAGTTAAAAATCCATGCTGGGTAGATGAAAGCAGATGCTTAATAGAAGGAAAAATTCGATTATATAAACACACTTCGAAGACCTTAGCAAAATTTGACAACAATGCTATAGGACGATAATTATTAACAAGTGATGTATCACCATTTTTAAGTACAGGAGTGACTCTAACAATTTTCCAAAAATCAGGAAATACACTAGTTTTAATGGCTAAATTAAAAATCATTTGCAGAGGCAACGAAAATACATAAATACCGTCCCTAATTAAAAAAGCTGGAATCTGGTCTGGGCCAGAAGTAAATCTTGGTTTAAGTTTCATGATAGCCGTTTCAATTTCGTGATTTTCAAAAGATGATAAAGAAATTGTTTCGTTATTATTAAAACCCAGTGTGAAGTTATCAAAGTTATGATCGTGTGGTAAATAAACCTCATTAAAAAAATTTGCAAAAGCATTTAGAATATCTTCAGGTTGCGTATAAACTTGGTCATTATATTTGATGTCACCCAGAATTCTAGTTGACTTTCTTTTGGCTGATAAATACGACCAGAGAACTTAGAATCTTGCGGTAAAGCATTCTGGATACCCATTATGTAGTTGTTATAAGATACTTTAATCTGCCTTTTAATGAGTGCCCTAAACCTCTTAAATTCCTCAAGATGGTACAATGAGTTAGTCTTTCTGTATTTGGCAAAAAATATATCTTTCAACCTGATATTTTGCTTGATTTCATTACTGTACCACTTTGGAAATTTACTAGGCTTAACATTGTTATATAGCGGCACATAAGTGTCCAGAATTGAGTAAACGGTAGCATACAATTCAATCACTGCTACATTAACAACATCATAATGTAAAAGAAAAGTTCAATCAACATGAGACAAGACATAATATAACTAAACATAGTTGGCCTTAACAAAGTTGTAACTTCTCTGGTTGATATTTTGAGGAAAGCATTTTAATTTACCACTAAGTTTACATATAATAAATAAGGAAGGGTGATAAGTATGTTCAAAAACTAAAGGAGCGTTGTTACGGAACACTGAACAGTCGAAATTACAAAAAACCAAATAAAAGTAATCGATAAAGAGAGTTATATATTGCATTATATTGATTAAGGTCAAAGAACGCTTGACAATTATTTACTAATGACACTTTAGAATTATTAACGTCATTTGTTACTATTTCAGGAATGTTAAAGTCTCCCATAACTAACAACTGCTCACCATATAAAAAATCTAAATTTTCAAATATTTCAAAAAATAATTGATACTGATCAACAGTTGTTCCAGGTCTAAAGTATATTACAAAGATAAAAACTGTACTAAAATTAAAAACACATTTACAGCCTATCACATCCACTAGATTGAGTACATTGAATTGAGTTAAGTCAAGTTTTTTCGATCTGATCTCAGACTTACATGCTAAAAGTACTCCGCCACCAGAAGAAAGACCAGAATTCATCAACTTTCTATCGGATCTATATACGTTATATATGTTTGGAAACAACTCACTACTACTCACACTGTCTTGTATCCAAGTTTCGCTCAAGCCAATAACATCAAATTCACCCTGAGAAACGGTGGAATAAAACTGCAGTATCTTAGAATTCAGGCCAGTTACATTTTGATAACAACATAGAAATTCCCTATGGTACTCACTGTTTGTGCTGTTGGGCCGATTTAGTTTAAATCTTCAACAATTTTTTGAACTCCCTTAACATATCTAATTTTGAAATTAGTTTTACCGTCCCTATGTAATGCAGCAAGTTCATCCTTGAGTCGTCTATAGTGCTGAAGTTGTCTTGAGGTGCGATCAAAAGACACGAAAATTTTTTTGTACATCAATTTGTTACTGCTTCTCACAATTCTTCTAACATCGCTCTCATTGTTAAGAGAAATTTTGATCGGTCGTGCTCACTCATTGCTGAATTTACCCAAACGCATTGGCTTAATATCATTTAATTCAATATCAGGATCAACAACAGACAAAACATCAACGACCATTCTCTTATCGACACCACTACGATTCTCTGAGTCAAGAGCACTATCTGCCTCAGGTACACAGAATATCGTAATGTTAGACTTGCGATTGTTCCTATCGTCCAATTCAGCCAGAACCTCTTCAAAATCAAATGATTGATTCGAATTACTGGGAACAGACTTCAGAGATCGAATTTCACTTTGCAAATCAAGTATTAACGCCTTTAACTCATTGAGATCTCTTTTCAGAGTTCTACAAGACGGACAAGACCAATCATACCCTTTCTCCGGATTGATTACTCGAATCTCGGAGTTCGATATATTCACACAAGAATTTTTGAACAATTTTCTACAAATCGAGCAAGTCAACATGTATTGCTCTTCAGCAGACTTATTGCAACAAGAACAAGTTACCTTAGTCGGCATGATGACAGAATAATTCTAAAGTTGCAAGTAACTTGTCGACCACAGTTAAAAAATATGGAGTACCAAAACAAAATGCAGGCCAGTTGACAATTGGTCTTTCAGTAGTAAAAAACAATGTTTCTTGAGCAGCGTTATCACCGGCATAAAAACCACACCAATTCAACCTTTACAAACGCTGTTAGTGAACAATACAGCAGCAGGATTTCAAAAATAATCTCAAATACACAATCCAAGTAATACAAACTTTTCGATAGTATATACCTTGAACATTGACTCGTAGAAAGATATACTTTTTAACAAATATCTCACACAAGTTCCTAATAACTTAGTAATCAACATATACCCGCACACCTTACACTTTACTCACACTTTTCTAAACATAATTTGATAAAGAAATTTGTATTTGGACGAATGACAAATATATCGACGTAGTAATTTTTCTTATAAAGAAGAGTAGGCATCTACGTAACCATTATTATTTTAGCTTTGACCTTATTTTATACTAAAATAAATTATATTGTATATAAAAAATAATATCTAGGAAATAGCATAAAAATTGTTATGTGTATGGGAAGAAGTCTACAGAAAATAATAATATATTTACAAAGTAGACATTTCTGAAGCTTTGTACCAGCTTATGGAAGGTTACTAAACAAGGAATTTATTGGAAGTAGCTGCTTATAAAAGTCACTTTTTATCACCTTTCTGCCTCCAATATTTCATAAATTTTATCGACAGGCGTAAACTACCCAAATAGGTCATTCCCTTTCATATTGCCTTCATTATTTATTTACAACTTTAAGGGAAGTATATTCTTGATAGCTTATAAATAATGTGTCTTATTAAAAGTCACTTCAAGTCTACCTCATAAAAGTCGAACAAGCCGATATTTTAAGAGCAGTCCCAAGTTCAATTCTTTGACTCTTTTATACATCGTTTTATTTTATATTTCTCTAAGAACTAGGATTTTCTCCAGCTTTATTTAATACAATGCATAATGCAGGAGTCATCAAAAGCAAAGAAACATATTTTCTGTGTTTAGCTATTCATTTTCTCTGCAAAATATATGTACATATAGCGTATCTAAAATATTAAAGAAACAAGCAAATAACTCTTCAATTTGAAATTCAAATGCTTATAATACAAATCGTGCAAAGTAATTTTAACCTATACACCAGGTACAGTAAAAATGTTATGAAATAATAATTGTTCAATGGCAAAATAAAAATATTTAGCTAAAGAAGTTTTCCTGGAAAATTAAAAATTATTCTAGTTTAGAATATTGCGGGCTGAGCTCAAAAAAGAATGATTATATTAATAATACTGAATTTGAGATATTTAATGGTAATAACATTTTTAACTATATTAAATCAAAGAAAAGATATACCTGATGCAATCAGGTTTTGCTAGTCGTTTTAGAAGAAACTATTCTGAGGAATCCTCTTGTGACCTGGATATTATTAAGAATTGGGGAAATGAGACATTTCTTGGTGAAGTGGTATATGATTGAATTCATTTAACAAATGTAAGGGTTGAGGATGTTGACTGTGCATTTAAAAAGCTAAAGCCTAAACGTGATGGTAGTCCATGTTATGTAATTAAAGCTTGCAAATATTATCTAATTTATTCTTTAATATTCCCTACTAAATTTAAGCAAGGAAAACTGATTTATAAAAAAAATGACAGAAGTTTATGCAATCATTATCGACCAATTGCTGTTTTAAATGCTGAAGCCAAACTTTTTGAATATATTTTATATGAGATGTTTAATGCCTATCTTAAAAACTATACAATAGCGTTTTGTCATCATGACAAACATAAACGTTCAAATCAATGTCACATTTTCCTAGACTTAGTGTCATCTAAATAACATTTTTTGGTTTTTGCATGAACATAGAAAAAATATTGTATGCAACTCGTACAAAAAGTGTTTATTGCACGCGACGTGAAATTGTCCAACGAGGCCGTCAGGCCGAGTAGGACAACCCGTTATTTTTTGTACTTATTGCATAAATAACTATTAATATACAGGGTGTCCGGAAAAGACGTGTACAACGGAAGACCACAGATTCCTGGGTTCAAAATAAGCCGATTTAGCCCAATTTACTTATTTACAAAATTGCTTCGTTTAGCCGCTAGGGAGCGCTAAAGTTCGCGAAATTTTTTTGTTTATTCCGAATATCTCGAAAACGACTTCATCGATTTTAACCATTTTTGGGCTACGCAGTTATAAGTCTAACCGACACTTTTTGACATTATTTAAAATCTTTTGCAGTGATTAGAAATATAAGAAAAATCATGTACCATGTAAATATAAACACATATTTTTTTAACCCCCTGTACAATTACTCTCAGTTTTTTTCTATTAGTAGCCGACTTTATTTAGAAACTTTTTTTATACTTTCAGAATTTTGAATAGAATAGTAGTTTAGGCAGAACAAATATTTTTCGTATGCCAACAATATCGGCGTTCGTTCTGCAATAAATAACGAAGTACCAGAAGTTGGCTCTGATATTTTAAGTATCAGTTGTGTGTCAAATCTAATCAGCTACTGAAATTAGTCTCTAGGTTTATTCTTCTTGCTCAATTACTTAGTTACTTTAGATATTACTTTATTTGTTGTTGTTATTGTTGTGTTTGTTTCTGTTCCTCATTTTTCATTATTTCATCATGGATACGTATACATATTCCGAACAAGTTGATATGCTTTTGGTTTATGGAGTTTGTCAAGATAACGGCCGCAAAAGGATCTACATGGACAGATTCCCCATCGACGAGTGCCAAATCATCAAACTTTGCCAACATCGAAAGGCGACTTCGCGAATTTGGTACCTTCCACCAAATGAATGTGGCTCAAGGGCGTCAACGGACCACGAAAACTATTGAGGAGGAGGAACAAATCCTAGATAAGATAGAAGAGAGCCCAAAAATTAGTGCAAGACGCATTGGACATGAAATAGGGATAACAAAACCATAGTTCATGATGTTTTAAAGGAGCAGTTACTACATCCGTACCATATTCAATCGGTTCATGAATTGCTACCCATTGACCCTGAAAAACGTTTAGCATTTTGTAATTTTATACAAGATCAAAGAGCCCATGATATCAATTTCAGTAAAAACATTTTATTTACAGATGAAGCATGTTTTGCTAGGTCAGGAATTATTAATAACCATAACAAACACGTTTATACTGATGATAATCCACACTGTACTGAAATAAGACATTTTCAATATGAATTCATAGTAAACGTGTGGACGGGAATGATCGACAATTTTATTATTGGCCCGGTTGTGCTTCTACATGGATTAAATGAAATCAACTATTTAAATTTTTTACAGCAAATATCACCTAATTTATTAGACGATTTACCATTACTACTTCGTCGTAACATGTGGTTTATGCACGATGGTGCACCCCCCATTTACAATACCCGTTCGTCAGTAGTTACATAACCTGTATCCTAACAGGCGGATTGGAAGAGGAAACGATGCTCCTTAAAATGGCCACTTCGAGCACCAGACTTAACCTCTTGCGATTATTTTTTGTGGGGTGCAATAAAAATCAATGTATAATAATGAAGAGGAATTTTTTAGGCGAATCTAAGACGCACTTAACATTTTACGAGGTAATCCAGTAATCATGGAGACTGCACTACAACTTCGTAAAAGGGATTACTTGTTGCGTACGAGAAAACGGGACACTGAGCATTTATTGTAAAGAGATTATAACTCTTTTTTATTTGTTATATTAATATCTTATTATCTTGTATTTATTAAATAAAATATAAATGAGAGTTATTTGTTGCAGAACGAATGCTGATATTGTTGACATGAAAAATATTTTTTTCTGCCTAAACTACTCATCTATTAAAAATTCTGAAAGTATAAAAAAAATTTCTAAATAAAGTTAGCTACTAATAGAAAAAACTGAGAAAAATTATACATAAAAGATATGTGCTTATATTTGCATGATACACGATTTTCCTTATCTTTCTAATCACTGCAAAAGATTTTAAATAATGTCAAAAAGTGTCGGTTAGACTTATAACTGCGTAGCCCAAAAATGGTTAAAATCGATCAAGTCGTTTTCGAGAAATTCGGAATAAACAAAAAATTTTCGCGAACTTTGGCGCTCCCTAGCGGCTAAACGAAGCAATTTTGGAAATAAGTAAATTGGGCTAAATCGGCTTATTTTGAACCCAGGAGTCTGTGGTCTTCCGTTGTACACGTCTTTTCCGGACACCCTGTATAAAGAGTGGGTCCTAAAACTTATCCTTGTGGTACTCCATATTATAAATTTTTTAGATCATTAGCCACAAAGTACTATTTGAGTGCGGTCAGCTAAATTGATATTTTCTACTCCCAAAAAATGTATGCAGTATATTAAAAGAATTCATAAACTACATACTTATAAAAGCTATCCAAGTAGAAATTTAATTTAGATCGTTTGCGTTACTTACATCATAGAATACATTTAATGTTCTCAATTTAATTCCATGACACAATAGGTGTCACAATATTTTTATGATGATATGAAGAGATGTTAGGTACCTATACTATTTTATAAAATTAACATCTAGTATACCAAACTCGATTATGGATACATGATGTTAATCTGTTACTGAAACGCTTACCCTATAGCTATAAATAACGTGACCCAGTTCAGAACTTCATTTGCAGATCGGTTAGACGCAGCAATGTGATTTTTTATAGTGGATGTATTAAGATTTCCGATGTTAACTCGTTCGAGTAAATATATACTTACAGGATGTATATTGGTTCTGGTTCTAACAAAAATGTTTCTTATTCCTTTTTACCACTCCATTCACTTTTTTATTCCCTTCAATTCCTTATAGTTCCTGTTACTCAACACAGCCTAACTGTATTAATCCTTCGCTTATTTATTTAGCTGTTTTAGACTATGCCAAACAAAGCTTAAATACACTTTGATATATGCAGTAACGTCATATGTCTATAAAAGCACATTATGAGGAAATGGAAAAAACATGTTACTATTGTTTAAAATACATTTTGCTTCATTTTAACCATTAAAAGTACTAGTATGAGCATTTCCTATACGAGACGAGAGATTGATTTTATTTTAAAATTATAATTATTTTCTACGATGTTTTTAACTTTTTAACGACTTTTCTACATAGTCTAAGCTGAAAGTAGAACAATTATTTTTATTTAAACAATGTATTTTAGAAATATTACAAAGACAACAATTTTATAACATTCAGTCAGTAGCAGTTGGTCAAGGAAATATTGAATTGCAATACTCTTGATAAGCTTCTTCTACACATTTTTGTAAACATTCCATTTTTGCCGATGTCATGCAAACTTTTTTCAATAGATAGGTGACATTAGGTAGTAATAGTATGGTATTTTTTCATGTGTATAATTCTCGGAAACTGCCTGCCTTTCTCTTTCGTTGGGAACTATTAATATCCATTCTGCCGTACTTAGTAAAAAGGCGGCAACTGACAAAATGCAGTTACTGAGTAAAATGGCCAAAACTTTAGCGACTTGGACTGCATAGATTTTAAATATATTTCTATTAAATTTTGTTATAGATATAAAAGATTGTTATTCAAAATATTTTTCAGTAAAATTAAATGTAAATTTGGTTTCTTACAAAAAAATATGTCAGTTATTGCTTTTACGCTTCATGTTTCATTCTTTAGAGAAACGTCTGCACGAAATAAAAAGGCGGTAACTAACATATTTTCTGCACTTGCCGCTTTTTCACTACTTAGCGTTTGGGTTTGCCGCTATTCAGTACTAGTAATAGACGCTTGTATAATGACTGACTATAAAACAATTTAGAATTTAGTTTAGAGTAGTACTTGAAGTGTTAAAAAAACATTAAGGGTGAAGCGTCAGTAAGTCAAAATATCAGTTGAATTGTATAATAAATTCGTCATTATCATAGAATCAAATCTTTTATATAGGGTTATTTACATAATATTCCACATCGTTATCTTTTTCGTCGTCATATCTAAAGAAACTTCTGATGAACAAAGAATTAGGAAATTTTCTTGCGATTGTGCTGTGCCAGTAAATAATCTAAAATATTATGCAAATTGTCAAGCAAATCTGATATTATGTATATATCGCTGTCATTAGAAAAAGCTGTTTTAAAAAATTATGAAGATGCATCCATTAGAATAAAACCGCAATTTAGGAAAATTTAGAAAACTAAGGAAATATAATGTTATATCAATATACGTACCTACATGTACAAATCTTGAACGTTTAAATAGTAACATGGTATAGTATGTGCCAGTTTTTATTTATTTTCTTTGTATTTTAAGCGTAATCTAATTGAGTTTACAATAGAATTAAAAAAAGAAAAATAAGAAATAACTTTATAATATTTATTATAATAATATTAACATATATTATATTACAAAATGTTTAAACATTACTTTCAATTTAGTTGTTCAAAGTACGAGTCTGTAAGGTTCGGTAGATACATCATCCTCATTTGAATTTTCCCAGAATTCTCTTCTCCTATTAGTCATTAGAGGGCAAAGATTTCTTATTATAGACATTTTTTTTAAGTTATTTTTCCCCTCGGTTTTGCCTTGGAGAATAGGTACCTCTTTTATTTAATTCTATTCCTGGTTATTTTCTTCGACAGTAATATTTGATGGCATAATAATATTTTGAATTATAATAGCTTTTTCTCCTTGTGTATTTTGTGCTACTACATTTTGGTTGATTGACATTTCAGAATTTAGATCACATTTAATTTCTGTACTATTTAAATTTAAATATAAATCACTTATAGATATATTATTAAGTTGATCAGAGTTTTCTAAATATATAAAACCGCTTATATTACTTATATCAAAATTCCCATATGAATTTTCTTTATTCATATTAATTTCGTTAGTATAATATTCACAGATTTTTGTTTTAAAAGAAATTTAAATTATAATTCTCTGGTAACTTGTCACAGCCTTGTTTTCTTATACTGTCTTGAATGTTTGCTGAAGTTATTTCAATTACATTGTTACCATCATTTACCTGGCTCGAATTTATATTAAGGGCGGCCATTAAAATTCTCCTGCTTCTGCTTGACATGTAAAAATCTAAATTTTATAAATAATCGTATTTAAGTACCTACTACGATAAAATCTCACCTTTGGTTGAGTGGCACAATTTGAATTTTATTGGAAGCACTAAAATAATAAACTGCCGATGCTCTATGGTCTCTATATAGACTGACCAATAGTGGTGTACTAAGAAATTGTAAAATTTAACCTGTTTGCAAGATGTTCAATATGTTTTCAAGAAAAAGGGCTCAAAAAATGGCGCTACTTACTGCTTATTATATTATTAAGCTGTGACGTGACACATATTTAATACGAACTAAAAAGGCCTCAAGTCCTCACAAAATGTCACCTGCGGCTGTCTTTCCTCATGATTTATACTTACTGCTTTTTTGCTTCGTATAATGTGACGTTGATTTGTATATGTATTAAGACAAAGTGTCGCAACTATTAAGATACTTGTACAAGCCGCCTTCTTTCTTAGCAATTGTACTTACCCCCTTTTTACCAATTAAAATGATGACGTAGTGTACTTACCGCTTTTTATTTTTTTAAAAATAAAATAAAATTTCATTTTTCTTTGTCATGCAACTGACATTTATAGATTAAAAAAACATCAGTCAATTCAATAAAGCAAAAATATAAAAATCGAAAAAAATGTACTTACCGCCTTTTTATTTAGGACGGCAGCATTGTGCACCTATCACACAAACTAGTAGATAACAATATTTAAATGAAACATGTTACAGCGAGTTTATCAGAGTAGTCCACCAATGTGATAAGTCGTTTGATGTGCTGGATTCCATCTAATCAATTAGAAATTACAATTCTTTAAACAAATCAATAAGAGTGCATTGGTGAATTTCTCCATATTATAAACAGGCCCATTCCTAATTATCATACTTACGCGTATTTCGCAAGAACAGTATATACCTAGGACATTTTAGGTGACTGTCTATAAAACTGCTCATCGTCTGTAGCTAAAGTGATGCAATGATCTATATGGACTCATTTTCTGCAATAATTTCAAATATTTAGATGAACTTAGGGTGTATCCCTTTCGTAAATATTCTCTCAAGCGCGCACTTATAGCGACAGCTTAGAATACTGTAGAAGAGGCTCCCAATTTATAACTTCTTTGCTGAGCCTCAATTCCTCCACCTCTTGATTCATTGTCTATTTTGGAGCCATTTGTAAATCATACCAGGCTCGATCTTTCCAGTGCAGTCTATATTACTTTCCTGCCTCTTGATTTTTTATTCAAGTCCTCAACAGCTTGTTATAGAAGCTCACCTACCTGTTTAGTTTGTTAATTATGTTCCTATTTGCTTTGAAATTTATATTTTTTTGTAATACTTTTATTTTGATGTTTTCTAAACATTCCAGGTTATATTCAGTTTCGCCTCCATAGTTCAATTTAGTTCAGTTTATGTTTAGCAGCCGAACGCGACTGACAACGTCAAAGTAAAGACAGTTGTGAAATTTGTTTGAAGGATATTTGTTTTGTAATCAAGTAGTGACAATAAAGTTTATAAGACAGGAAAAATTCCTTTGTTGTAATAAAATTTATTTTTCTACTTGACGTATTTCAAAGCTAAGTCAACGTAGAGGTTCCAAGCTTATAGAAGAGATAAAATTTTGCAATCATTCAGCTTTTATTAATTAATTAGTGTGGCCATTTGTTTTATTTATTTATATTTATTTTCTCTGCCTTGCATGATAACTTTATATCGTATTTCAATTCGTTTTATTACAATAATTACATTAATCATGTACAAATATATACATAATTCATAATGTTAATGTTCTAGTATAGTTAAAATTAATGCGTATCTTTATGGACAAGTATTTACTATAGATCCATTAATTGAAACACTATGTTTCATTTCCCGTAAGCCAACAACATCCATCTATGTGAGGCAATCGATCATGTAGAAATGTCACTCTTTATAACCTTCAATAAATACGAATAGCAATTCACTTAACTAAGTCTGAACTCGGGATTTATCTTATTTTATATATACAGGGTGCCCGGAAATTCCACGCAGAAAATTAAGGGGGTGATACTACTCTAAAAAATGCCTAGTTCATGTAATATTTTCTCGAAATGTGATTTTAACCCAATCTCAAAATTATTCTTTTTTTAATTTTTCTCTTTGCCTATAACCTTTTTAATAATAGAACGTTTTTTTTTTTCAAATTTGGCATAATTGTTACTTTTATAGATATGCAGTTTCTGGTAAAATATTTTTAAAATTGCAGCGTTCTAAAGGATAGAACCGGCACGTGGTAGGTGAAAAAATGATCATAACAATATGGTCTTTAATTTTATTAAAATGTTCATAGCGTTTCCTTAAAGACTAATGATTTATCTAAAAATTTGATCTATTCTTGTTTAAAGTTGAAAAAACTAACCGTTTGCGAGGAAATCGGCACTTAAATGTTTTAGATATACTGATGATAGCTGTCATGGCAATTTCAAAATTTATGCTTCGTTTATACGAACTTATTTTAACCTTGGTAGAACAACTTCCGGAGTGATCGCCACGTCGTTGGTTTAGCTTTCTTGGCGTTTGATATATCGCTCTCTTTTTACTGTATTAGAAAGGATGTTATGTTAAAATAATATACCTAGATGTTTGGTCTCAGAGAGCATATATATGACTTCATTGCGCATACCGCTGCCGGTAGACCGTATATAAGTTATATTCGTAGAGAGGATTGGCACCCTCTCTGAGGGTATGGTAGGGTGGAAGAATGTTAGCTCGGATCAATGTGAGAGATTGATACCGGTTGATATTTGACTACCCCCCTAATTAATGAGGTTTTCCAGGTTTCCCTCATTCCTGCACTGAATAGTTGTTAGGGCCTACCAACGTCTCATCTTCAATCAAAGTCGTTCTTGGGCGCAAATGCGGCTTGCTTAATAATAATATGCCGCCCCCTCTCCCGCACAAGTCTCCGACTTTTAGGCTAGTCCCTGTGATTAGAATGAGGTGTCTATTATTGATAGGAATTTAGGAGATTTGATTCATATTAGCTTAAAATACCTTCCTAATACAGTAAAAAATGTTACAAAAGCTAATAATAAAGAATATGTGGGGATCCAACGCTGGTTGTGATTTTATTCCGCAGAGTAGTTAGTTTCACGCAATATTGTTAATATCTAAAAATATATAAAAAAATCGCTCTGTTTCATATGTCTCTAGAAAAGTCAAGAAAGCTAAACTGACGACGTAACGACTAGTCCGAAAATGTTTCCACCGAGGTTAAAATAAAGTTGAATGTCTATTTTCTTATAAAAGTTTGCGTTGCGTTTCTTCTTTTACCTTGTTCAAAAGAAGCATAAGGTTTGAAATTACCGTCAAAGTAATACTATGCTAGCTATCATTCAAAGTACACTTTGCTTAATCATAAGAGAAATATGATTTACCAGTATGTTCAAAAAATTTAAATGTTCATTTCTTCGAAAACATTAATTTTTTTCGAATTGAAACAAGAGTTTCAACTCATGAGTCTTTAAAGAAATGCCATACAAATTTCAATAAAATTAAAGAAAAAAAACTTAACACTTAACCTTTCTACCCTTTAGGGTGCTGCAATTTTTGAAATGTTTTACACAAAGCCGCACCTATAAAAGTAACAATTGTACCAAATTTGTAAACAATTGTTGCATTAAAAAAGCTATAGCTATAGAGGTTACAGGTTAATATTCACTTTTAGAGAAATTGTTACATAAATTTGACCCATCATTTTTTCGAATAGTATCAACCCCGAAATTTTGACCAGAGTTTTTGACCCAAAACCAAAAAATTATTTATTATTTTATACTTAGAAATGTTAAGTACAGATATAAATTGAAACGCCTCATTTCTTAAAATAATATTTTACTCCCAGTCAATAAAAATTGTAATACAGTATGCGCCAAAAGTATGGAATAAATTCAATAAACACGAAACAAAAATTTTTTGGGAAAAATCGTCGAACAGGTCGATTTTTAATTTTAAAAATACATATTTTAGCGTAAAATGCGATTTTCAAATGTCATTTGTTTTCGAGTAATGACGTCATCGATTTTTTTTAAATGGCAACACCATATTTTTTCCTTGATTCTGAAAGATCGTTTAATTCTCTATCAGACAGTACTAAAATTTTGCCCTCTTACATAGGAAAGTTTTCGAGTAAATGACGATTGAATATTAGAAAACGTAAATTTTATCCATAAAAAAGTAACAATTCTGAGGTATGTAAAATAAAATACAATTGATTAAATTTTATACTTAAATTAAATGTTCGAATTGCCGAATTGTCTGAGAATGAAACGATCTTTCAGAATCAAGGAAAAAAATATGGCGTTGCCATTTAAAAAAAATCGATGACGTCATTACTCGAAAATAAATGACATTTGAAAATCACATTTTACGCTAAAATATGTATTTTTTAAATAAAAAATCGACCTGTTCGAGGATTTTTCCCAAAAAATAATTGTTTCGTTTTTATTGAATTTATTCCATACTTTTAGCGCATACTGTATATGTATATTGTATATATGTGCTTGAAAATCTGAGTTCTAGATGGCGTTAAGGAAAATTAATGGGTAATATATTTAATATATACTCATGAAGACTGCGCTTTCTTGTATGACTTTCCCCTAGATAGCTTTACCATTCTGGTGACTGCTTTTATGATGAATGTTGTCCTTATTGCTCCTTTTTGCCTTTCTCTCTCTCTCTCTCGCAAGTGCCTTTTAAATACATTATCTTAAATTTTGATTTATTTACGATACCATTTGCATATCACATGAATTTGGTCCAGTTTAACAAGATTTGTATCTATGTATGCTAGTGCAATAATAGCCTGCAGATTAACTCTAAACGCTGCTACGAGTACACAGTCTCTCATTGCTCCTGTTAATGAGGAATTTCCATTCCACTTACTCTTAGTTGCGACTCAATTGGTCTCTAACAAGTCGTTACTACATCATTGAAATAAATTGGAGTGAAGTTACCCACACATTTCCAGCCACGATTTATGACACATGGTAAATCGAATGTGGGATAGACGGACCCGTGAATATGGGCGGGGCTTATGTGCTGCGCATGCGCTGTGCATGCAGATATGTGAATTTCCTACATTACAATAAACATAGCATGTAACTAATAAACAATTATATGGAAAAATCGTGGATATAAATGAAACCAACGTAATTTATGCAATACGCTAGTAATATAGTAACTAAATGAATTCTAAAAGTCACGGCAACAAATTATTTTAAATTTCACTCGGAATCAGCAATATAAAAGACATTTTTTTTCTCGAGTTGTACGAAAGGTGTTACGTGCACGGTAGAAAAATCTATAAATATACACCTAGTACTACTACCCCACCAAGGGAAATGATTGTAACCGGCACCAGATTCGAGCAGCACCCCCTTGAATTATTTTAAATTTGATTCGGATTTAGCATCACAAAATAATTTTTTCTCGAGTTGTGCAAACGGTGCCACGTGCACGCTCGAAAAATGTATAAATATACACCTAGTACTACTACCCTACCAAGGGAAATGATTGTAACCAGCACCAGATCCGAGCAACACCCCCTTGAATTATTTTAAATTTTACTCGGATTTAGCACCATAAAAAGAATTTTTTTCTCGAGTTGTGCGAACGGTGCCACGTGCACGATCGAAAAATCTATAAATATACACCTAGTACTACTACCCCACCAAGGGAAATGATTGTAACCAGCACCAGATCCGAGCAGCACCCCCTTGAATTATTTTAAATTTGAATCGGATTTAGCACCATAAAATATTTTTTTTTCTCGAGTTGTGCGAACGGTGCCACGTGCACGCTCAAAAAATCTATAAATATACACCTAGTACTACCACCCCACCAAGGGAAATGATTGTAACCAGCACCAGATCCGAGCAACACCCCCTTGAATTATTTTAAATTTCACTCGGATTTAGCACCATAAAAAGAATTTTTTATCGAGTTGTGCGAACGGTGCCACGTGCACGCTCGAAAAATCTATAAATATACACCTTGTACTACTACCCCACCAATGGTAATGAATGTTACCAGCACCAGATCCGAGCAGCACTCCCTTGAATTATTTTAAATTTAACCCGGATTTAGAACCATAAAGGACTTTTTTTCTCGAGTTGTGCGAACGGTGCCACGTGCGCGCTCGTAAAATCTATAAAGATACCCCTAGAACTACTACCCCACTAAGGGAAATGTTTGTAACCAGCACATAAGCCCCGCCCATATTCACGGGTCCGTCTATCCCACATTCGATTTACCATGTGTCATAAATCGTAGCTGGAAATGTGTGGGTAACTTCACTCCAATTTGAAATAACACTACACAGATACATTTCCTCATACCTATGATTATAACCGTGAATGCAGATGTTTAATTACTAATATTCTCAAAATAATTAATATAAGCGTTAAAATTAAATAATTTCCTTATTAGAAAAAATTAAAACAATTATACATTAAAGTAGAAACTATATTCATTGTCTAATATGTACGACACTAATTTATACAGAATTTAAAACTCAGTTTTCAAACAAAAATAATTAATCAAATATAATGTTAAGGGGTGCAGAATGATGTTGCTTGGTTAAAATTAGCAAACATGTTGGAAAGAGCATGAAGACGTAATGGTAACATAACAAGATATTGCTTCTATTCTCTAACTCCTATTTCCATTTAATATTGTCCATTAAAAATACATTTTAAAGATATGGTAAAAATTAACATTAAATTTTCAAATGGCAGATATTACATTGTACGATGTTCTTGACAAACCTTTAGTTAAAAAACTAATTCTAAATGAAAAAAATAAAACATGCTTTCACTATTTAAGGATTATTTCATTATTCTGTCAAAAATAGAGAATAATGACAACATAATTTAATTATTTTAACTATACAAGAGCATCAACGCAGTTTTTATTCATTCATTTTATATAAGTAATGTTTCTGTAACGAGGTATGAACAAAGTAAAGTAACCCAGTAATTTCCTGTGTACCATCGTTTGCAATAATAATGACACTCTCTTAAAACAGTTTTTGAACTTATGGAAGTTCTGAATAGAAATTTCATTAAATCTCTCTTGGTAGGTGAAACAACTAATAACTAATGTTAAAAATTTAGAGCAGATTTCAATATGAATACGTCAGAAGTTCAAAATAAATCGCAAAATTCGTTTTAGTGAGTGTCATTAATATTGCAAACGATAGTACATTACTAATTGCACCTGGAGAACTAGGCCATAGTCAGAAACATTGCAGACACAGCAGATTTCGTGGTTAGGGGTTGAGTCTCAAGAGAAGATGAAATAAAGTTAGTCAGAAGATGAAATAAAGTTAGTCGTGGTGTAATCCTTGATTAACCGAAAAATTGTCCCCAAGTTCTCTAAGTCAATATGAGAGTTGGAATGTGGTAAGCCCTTGTTAAATCACTTGCACAAGCTTTTCAGAAAGATGGACACTAAACTATTTTTCCATTAGGTCAATAAATGTTTCTGTTTCTTATTAAAAATCATATTTGAGTCATGTTCCTTGTGCGACTAAGGACATATCTAATATTACAGTAAGTACGGGGTGTCTCAAACTCTATAGTAAAGGCCTACTGTATTGATACAAAAAATTTAAATACAATTTGAGACACGTGGTGAAATGGCATGAGGTAAGCTCCATTTTCAATATAAAGTATTTGTGATTTGACAGAAACGACTAATGCCGTCTTCAATCATTTTTTTCCAGAAACATACCCAAATTTTTTCGTTTTAAAAAGCTCTCTTTTTTCTAACAAACTTTTATTAGAGACATTCTTCTGTATTACTTCCCGTTTAAAAGTTCGTTGTTTAAAGTGCATAAATATCACAAAATACTTATCATAACTCAATATGAACGACAAACGTATAACTTTTTTGCATACAAAATGTTTTCTCATTCAGAAAATGTTGATATGTTGCTAATTTACTACGGAGTTATCTTCGATTCTAAATTGAACTTTGTTGCACATATAAATCATGTATTGTCGAGTGCCTCCAAATATTTGAGATTTATATTAAGAAATGCTAATTTTTTTAAGAATACATCTATGTTGCCCATCCCGTTTAGTGCATTTGTCAGACCAAAACTAGAGTATGCTACAGTTATATGGAGTCCTCTAGCTGATATCCACGTTAATATTTGGAACAAGTACAAAGAAAATTCGTTAAATATATGTTTTAGAGTTGATGGTGTCTACCCGTCACAAGGCATTCCACAGTTGGACTTACTGAACAAATTCCATTTGAATGATCTAGCCTCGCGTCGTACTTGTTTTTCTCTATTGTGTTTACACAAACTAATGATAAATAAAATTATTTGTCCGAGTATACTGTTATTTTAATTTTAGTGCCCCGTCAGTTCATACTCGTTCATCTTCATTGTTTAGGTTTGCTACTCCCAGAACAAATGTATTAAAGTATTCTCCTATTTATACTGTATGTATTATCTATATGTGCTATGAATTGAATCTAGATATCTTTTCTTGTTCTGTTAAGTGTAATTAATCTTTTTTCATATATTTTCAGGTATTAACAATATTGTGTGAAACTAACTACTCTGTGGCCTAGAGCCCCAACCAGCGTTGAATTACACCCACAATATCTACCCATAAATTATTTATTATTAGCTTTTGTAACATTTTTTACTGTTTAAGAAATGTATTTTAAGCTAATATATATCAAATCTCCTACAATTCCTATCAATGAAGTCATATGTATGTTCTCTGATACCAAACCTCTAGGTATGCTAATGAACAATTCCACAGACAAAGCTCTGTTCAATAATTATCTAAAGAATTTAATCTATCTAAATTTACTAACCTGGTTTAATGGAAACACTCTATATATATTAACCTTTGACATTGTCGACATTTAATTTCAAATAATTTTATTGGTACCTATAACAATTTTTATAGTTAGATATTTGACTCAAGTTAAAGGAGGCCACCTGATGAAGCAATCCTAAAAATGCAGAAATAGGTCAGATCTCATCTATTGTGGTTGAATTTTGCGTTCGCACTCCAGAGGTTAATATATATAGAGTGTTTTCATTAAACCAGGTTAGTAAATTTAGATAGATTAAATTCTTTAGATAATTATTGAATAGAGCTTTGTCTGTGGAATTGTTCATTAGCATACCTAGATGTTTGGTATCAGAGAACATACATATGACTTCATTGATAGGAATTGTAGGAGATTTGATATATATTAGCTTAAAATACCTTTCTTAAACAGTAAAAAAATAAATGTAATTAAACTGTTGTGATTTGTGATTGCAATATTTGGAATTATTAATTGTATGCTGGTTTGTATCTGTTTTGTTATGGCATAATGTTGTTGCTTGTTTGTTTAGTTGTTTAAGTATACATAATTGTATTTTCCCCTGCCCTATAATTGGATTTAGTCTGTCTGGGTAGTGTATCCTTAAAACAATGTAAAATAAAATAAAATTTATATTCAAGAAGAGCTGAGTCCGCTTGAGATATCGAGAAAGGTATCCAGAGCGCCTCATTCCTGATCATAGAACCTGTACAAGATTGGAGGCGACCTTGGGGCAGAACGAATATGCATTTTCTGCTCGGAAGAATCAAATAATTGACCGAATGGTAAGAAATAATGTTAATACAGTTAGTTACTATATGGCAGGTTAGCCTGAATTTGGATAAATCAACCGATCAACAAATTTTAAGATCAATGGGTATCATGACTACAAAATTCATAATTTGGAGTATTTGCCTGAGCATCACATTGAAAACATACTTAATTTTATAGCTCTAATTGTAGTAAATGTAGAAACTGTTAATCAGAACCTTTTTAGGCACGTTCTTTGAATGGATGAAAGTCGGTTTGTCAGTAATAGTTTGCCAAACAGGAGCAACAAACACTTCTGGTCTATTGAAAATACCGGCATTGTAAATCCAGACCAAAACCAAGGCTATTTTGGAGTAAATGTATGGTGCGGCATCATCGGTAGGCATTTAATTGTCTTATTTTTATCAATATACATTGAACAGCGTGAGTTACCTAAATTTCTTACAAGAAGAACTTCCTGCACTTCTAAAGAATGTGTCTTTTCGGCTGAGGAGAAACCTATGGTTTTAAATTTTAGCAGAAAGGAACTACACCCCACGGGGTCAGGATTGTGCAGCAATATTTAGATAATGGATTGGGATTAATGGACCTATTCAGTAGCCCGGAAAGTCACCGGATTTAACACCCCTCTACTTTCCTTTGTGAGGGATTTTACAAAATAAACACCTTCGTGAGATATTAATCATTTGAAAGAAAAAATGACAAACGCTTGTAATGAGCTATACAGTGAAATATTAATAAACGCAGCCCACAAAAAAGTCGAAGGCGAAGATTGGATATGTGTCCTGAAATGAGAGGAAGTCATATAGAGAATATATTGTAATACGTATGTAACATTCAATTATTTTTCAACGACTACTTGATCCTTCCATCGCTAATGTGATTTTGAGGTGGTATTTCTTTTGAGACTCTTTAGGACGATATGCTTATAACTTTTAAACAGAAAGTAATCCATACAAATTTCTCTAATGACATTTTATTAGAAAAAAGAAAGCTTTGTAACAGGAAAAAAAATTTGGGTAAGTTTCTGGAAAAAATATAATTGATGACGTCATTAGTCTTTTTTGTCAAATCTCAAAGATAATACTTTCGATTGAAAATGGAGCTCACCTCATCCTATTTAACACCACGTATCACAAATTTAATTTTTTTGAATCCTCAGAAAAAGCCCATACTATCAAGACATACCTATTTAATTTGAAGCCGCAACTCAGATTACAGATCCTTTTAGTATGAGTTTTATGTTATTTAAAAGTATTTTTATTTCAATAATGGCATTACAGGATTAATAATAGTTGATATAATAAGTGAACACAATACAGGAGCGAAGAAATGCTGACATATTCAGCTTAAGTAAATGTTAACTATTATAACTCATTTTTTTACTGTTTAAGAAAGGTATTTTAAGCTAATATGTATCAAATCTCCTACAATTCCTATCAATGAAGTCATATGCATGCTCTCTGATACCAAACATCTAGGTATGCTAATGAACACCCACAGACAAAACTCTATTCAGTAATTATCTAAAAAATGTGTTCTATTTACTAACCTGATATACTCTATATATGAAGTGGGAACTCAAAATTCAACCACAATAGATGAGTTCCCACTTCATATATTGTAGTGTAACATACCCGGGTTCGTTCAACATTGTTGAAAGAGGAAGTATTTGGCCAATAATCGAGAAGATTTACCTACGTTGTGTTTATTTATATTATTTATTAACTTACCTCGAATGTGCTACATATTTACGAAATTATGGAGATTTGGGTAGTTTTAAATAAAACAAAACAAATTACTAAATACACCTCGTTTATTAGTTCTCTATCAATGGTGTAATAGCCTACCTAACCACCTATCAGTGCCGTACTCAGCCTTGAATTCACGGGGGAAAAGAGCACGACAGAGAAAACCCCGATCACAATTCAAAGAATCGATGTCGCTATTGCAATGGTACTAATAATGATGACAATAATAAAAATGTATCTCTACTTCAATACTTGAATGCACGGTAATATAATCATCATTCTACATACAAAACTGAAGGGTATTTTGGTTAGTTAGCCGACTTGCGTTAGAAGGTACTGAGGTCCCATACGGGAGGCTACCCGTTGTTGAGGGGTTGAACAAACATCTCAAATCATATTTCATGCTTCATATGTTTTTAACGGATGTTTGTCCAGTCACGGGAGAAAATATTAATAGAATCACCAAGGCTCTTACAAACATCTGACAAGCAGACCGCTAATTCAAGTAATAAAGCAGTAGTCCTAGATGATTAACAATAACTTACAATACCACTTACAACAGCATAACTTCGACTCAAACTAAAGTTATACATATAATTTCAACAATAAATCAACAAGTACTGTTTTACCTCCAAATTATAATAAAATATAATGAAACTGTAACTGCACAGACAATAAAATAATAAAAGGAACACAATGACATTAAATCTTTAAATACAATGTACAAAACAAGTTACTGACCTGTAAAATTAGAAAAGATGCACTACTTATCACCATTCACTGTCTTCCAACCTATCTGTCGCAGTCTTAAAACCCCACTAACTAGTAACTACCCGTTGAATCCCGCCCCGCGTTCCTGTGTTTATTATTGCTTCGTCTCCAGTCGCCCCTCTAGCTAATACGTATATAATATTCTATATAGGGCGATATTCATTCAGCAGTACAGATATAACAAAATAATATTTAACTAAGTGGATTCCCACAATATAGAGTATATCAGGTTAGTAAATAGAACACATTTTTTAGATAATTATTGAATAGAGTTTTGTCTGTGGGTGTTCATTAGCATACCTAGATGTTTGGTATCAGAGAGCATGCATATGACTTCATTGATAGGAATTGTAGGAGATTTGATACATATTAGCTTAAAATACCTTTCTTAAACAGTAAAAAAATGTTACAAAAGCTAATAATAAGGAATATATGGGTAGATATTGTGGGTGTAATTCAACGCAGGTTGGGGCTTTTGTCCACTGAGTAGTTAGTTTCACACAATATTGTTAATACCTGAAAATATATGAAAAATATTATAACTCATTTAGCCGCACAATGGTGATAAATTCTTTCGTCTTTTTTATTTTTCTAGACGCTCAAGCGAAAGGTAAATCACTGATTCCCGTACTTCCCCGTACGAGTATATTAACTTTTGTAATATGCGGCAATTTCAAAAACCGTAAATGATTTAAAAGCAACTGTTTAATATAATGAAGCCTGAAGCAACAAAGACCAATTCCCAATAGAGCGGCACCGAACAGCGCACCTCAGCAAATTACTGTTTACAATTAAAGCGAGCACTGAACACGGCACTAAATGCTACCCATTGTACGAAACACTCTGTAGCAGCGACTACTGTAGTTTGGACATTCCTCCAAGATTGCATTATTGCAGTACAGCGCACAATGTGGCAGCAAAATTTGAATTCCTCCGTGAGCATTTAAGGCAGCGTGAGCTGTTTACGGAGCGCTGCCCTGTTAGCTGACAGACGAATCATCACGGTAGCAAATACATAATACACTTGCATAAGAATACTTCAGTGAAGCTTTTAATTGCATGAGATTGAGCAAAATAGATGGGGAAACAATTTCAAAATTAATTGTACCTACTTGACAGCCAAATTCACCTTCTTATACCTTTGCACGAAATATAATGCAAACTCTTAAATATATTACTTTGAGGCAACTGTCAGATGCATGCATCTACCACAGTAATATTTAAGAAAAGTGATAAGTTGGACCCCAACATTTACAAACCGATAATTTTTGTCTGGCAACTATTTATTTATTCTGTTTTTCCAATTAGACAAAGACCAGTAAATTTTACGAATACTTTACAGGAATACTTTATTGCCAGAAATTGATTCTATATTTTAAAAACATTTAAAATTATTTAAAAATACCAATGGTATATGATTTTTTCCAAAAAAGGTACAATATTCCCCCAATGACTACGCCATGGAGTATATTTTGGAATAAGTTATCCATGAAAAATAGTTCCCACTGAAAAAATATCATTACCCAAATTTGATCACACTATCTTTTTTGACAATGAAACTAAGAAAAATAATAGAAATATTTGAAACTTTTGACACCCTGTGTCTCCGTAGAGAAGCGTTCTATCAAAACATTTTTTGTGCAAAACTTGATTACTTCCATGGGTATAATATGCCATTAAAATTTGGACAGGTATTTATATCGAATCGGAGACTCTGTGAACTTATTGGAAACTATGCATGTATTTCTAACTCAATCCAACACCAGTACCGACATCGACACCGGTAATATGCAGAGTGATTCATAACTTATTTGGGAATAGATGCCTCATAAAACAATTTTTTGTAAAATCCTTATGGTTTCCGAAAAAAAATAAATTATTGAAGTTGTAGTATTTTCAACCTTTACATCGCTGTCTACTGTAGTCCCTAGCGTCATCGGAATGGAGGTGATTAGCAATACTAAAATTCGATTGTAGCATTAACGGTTTTGAGATAGAGTTTACATCAGCTTTTCAAGTGTAAAAGATGGCTTACGTGTATAGCAACTCGGAGTTGATAAATATCGTTTTAATTTGTGTTGAAATAAGATAAGGCTTTTTAGCAGCTTCTCATCTGTACGCAAAACGTTGTAGTAGACATGTGCGAAATGCAGTTACTTTTACCGCGGTAGTACAACGTGGGCGGAACACGGAAAATTTGCAACCGAATCGTAGAAGATATGGAGGTTCAAGGCGTTCATTGTCTAACAGGGGAACACATATTAGAAATTGTTGAAGAGAATCCTCGGATAAGTACCAAGCAAATCGCTCAACAGGTACAAGGAATATCCTAATCAACAGTGTGGCGTCTCATACACTAGGGTCAATTATGTCCGAGCATTCATATCACGGGATTGTCCCTTACGAATTAGATTTTGTGAACGGTTTCTGCAATGCTCAAAATCCCAGATTTTAAGCAGACGTGTTAGTTACAGATTAAGCTATTTTTACACAGAATAGATTTTGAAAATCTGCACGCGATTCAACGGGATCATTTCCAACAACGCCTTTCTTTAAATGTTTGGGCAGGGATTCTCTATGATAGCTTGATTGGGCTATTCATATTACTAATTCGAATGGATGGGGTTCGGTATCTTGAATTCATTCGAAATGATCTGCTTCGATCTGGAATATGTGCACTTAGCTGTCCGACTCCGAATATGGTTCTTGCACGATGGTGCTCCCCCTTATTTTCGACAAAATATACCTTAATGAAGTTCAAGGATTGGACTAAGAAGACCGGTACCATGACCGTCACGATCTCCTGGGCTGAATCCTTTGAACTACTTTTTATGGGGATATTTAAAAAATGATGTGTATCGCACCGAAATGGACACTATTGATGATTTATGCGTTCAGAACAGACAATAACCGGAAATCTATGTGTTTCGTAGAAACTGGGTACAACGGACCCAAATGTGTTTACCCGTCGGTGAACAAAATTTTGAACAGCTGCTGTAACGTCAGGTATGTCAAATTATTTTATTAATTAAAACCACAAATTAATTTTTAATAATGACGATAGCGGGAAAAGTTGTTGAAAGTAGTTGAATTTTATTTATTTTTGTCCATTAATTTTTTATTACACATTGCCGCCTTGCCAGTAGCCAACTGCATTCTCTGTCTTGCGCAATGTCAGGTTTTACAATGGATCAGTTTTCAGTGTCATGCAAAAGTGTGTTTTAAATCATTTTCAAACTGTGGCGGCTCATGTATTTATATACACCTAGTATAAAGTAACATATTTATTTTTGTATATATTCACTTCATATTTTCATTAGTTCCGTACTCACATATTTCTTTACACACGGTATAAGTTAAAATATTTCTTTCTTCATATACATTCACTTTATCTTTTCCTTAGTTCTGTTTAAATTTTAACGTCTGTTCTTAAGTGTTAAATGTAGAAATTATGTACCTATTATAAATACTATTATTTAAGTACGTAAACGACCGGCGCCGACGTTCCCATAAATCTTAAGGGTTTTGCATGGTGAAAACTAAGACACACTTGTTTAGCAGACCTTTCTAGGAACCTACCTACATTACGAGAACGCCGGCCATTCACATTTTTGTATTCAGTCATAAACATCGACTCAAGGCATAACGTTGTGGGTGCCAATCGACCGCAAGCAATAATAAAATGTTAGTACACAATACACTGTCCTTATTAAAATCACACTGCCTCACAAAACTATCCTCTTTGATTTTGTACAAAATTGTATTTGTAAGAGTCCCATGTACACTGATTTTTTTATCTGAATCACCCTGTATAATATTGTCGTTCCTGAAATTGGGATTACAATCGATCAAATTCTAATATATTTTTGCATTGCTGCATTTGCTTGGTAGATTGTACATCAAATTTATTTATTGTTTATATAAGTTTTGAATCACTCTGATCAGGCAAGACGTAACAACAAAATGATTTATTGGTGAGGATATGGAGTATCTGAAAATAACTTGCTCGTTGCGATCGATGTTTACATTGCGGTAGATCTCATCTTATAAAATAAACATCAAGTTTTAAGTAAAGCTATACATATAAGAGGTGCCTCCAGTATTTCACCTTCGCTGTCTACGTGCAAGTTTAAAGTTATTATTTTGTATATGAGTACATTAAAATTCTATTCTTGAAATACTGTTTTCTTCAAGGAAGAATGATTTTAAACATTTAATAACTGAACTATAGAGGGTGATTTCGAAACTAGGGTAGTGATTTTAGTATGCACCTACTTATTCGAAGAACAATACCCCAATGTGTTATATTTAAAAAAAAATAATTTGCTGCAAGAAGTTATCGACCCATAGCGTTGGTTGATTGTTTCGGCAGCGTTTTTTATCCTGGCACGTAGCTCTTCATAACTAATGATTTCAAGGCCATCACAGAGTAACATTTTCATGTGTCTCCATAGATAAAAATCACCAATGTAGGTCTGGAAACCATGGAGGCCATAAAACTCATTGCGTCCGATCTACCTGTCATCAAAAACATTTTAGTTAAATAATCACGCATTTCACGCTCAATCTTAGGCGGAGCGTCATCGTTTAAATACCGCATGTTTTGACAATTATGTAATAGAATTTATTCACATCATTCATGTAAATTATTTCGGAAGAAATGCAGGTATTCTAAACCAATTAGCCAATCCGACAAAATGAAAGGTCGAACAAGCTTCCAATCGCCAATTCCTGCCCACACATTTAGAAAAATCTTTGCTGGAATTGTTGGTCGAATAGACTCTTATAGTGTGACATCACATATTTAGACAACCCGAAGCAAAGTAACAACTTTAAATTACTTTATTTTTACGAGGATTTGTTAGTATTTAAGAACAACCAACATTTCTTTCGTAAAATAGCATTCGGGACGAAATACGCAGAGTTACCCCAGAAATCATTCATAATGTGCAAGAAGAATTTCTTCACAGACTTGCGCATTGTCAAGAAGTTGATGGATGGCAATTCGTTTTATTTATTTATTTATTTATTTATTTATTTAAAATATCCAACGGATAAAACCCATTAACAGGATAAGTTTCACAAGAATACAATACAAATAATAGTAAAAAGATAATATAACTGAGTTAATTAACATAAACATAACAAACTAAAATACTCCTAAGAATGTACAAATAAATATATAAAATTTTGTGTAAAAATAAAAGCTAATGAAGAATGCAAAATAATTAAAATCGTGTATATAGGGCACATTACAAGCATCTCTTAACATAAACATAACAAACTAAAATACTCCTAAGAATGTACAAATAAATATATAAAATTTTGTGTAAAAATAAAAGTTAATGAAGAATGCAAAATAATTAAAATCGTGTATATAGGGCACATTACAAACATCTACTATGTATAATAAACAAACTGTACACATTAAAAGCAGATAACAAACATAAATTCAGAAGCTAAAAATTTTGTTTTATGTCTTCAATTGTACAGACAAACATATCTAAATGACCATCAATTAGTGAATGACTATTTATAATGTGGTATATTGGAGATTGCTTATATATGTTGGTTCTATAGTTCTTAATGTAAAATAGTCCATTATTTCTGTTATTGATCCTAGGCACACGAAAATCCAGCAAAGACAATAGAGACGGACATTTAACCTTATTGTGGAGAATTTTAAATAGAAACAGTACAGCTGTCATACTCCTCCTGTTTTCTAAACTACTCATGCTAAACCTCTCCAAGAAATAATTGTAAGGTGTGCCTCTCAATGGATATACACCATCCAAAGAAAAAACTGCAGATTTAAAGAATCGCCCTTGCACCCTTTCAATTGCCGTGTTATGTACTGCATATATAGGATTCCATACAATAGATGAATACTCCAGTTTAGATCTAATAAACGTAGTATAAAGAAGTTTAAGAGTACTCATATTTTTAAATTCTTTCATATTCCTCAATATGAAACCAAGAGTTTTATAGGCACTACCAATAGTTTTCTGAATATGAGGTACAAAGGATAGTCTTGAATCAAAAGTGACACCGAGATCGCATATAGTTTCAGGCCTATTTAAAGTAATATTGTCCAATTTGTAGTCATAAAGCAGCATACGAGACTTGCGACAATATGACATTACATTGCACTTAGCAACATTTAAAGGTAATTTATTAGTAACACACCACAAATTAACAAGATTTAGATTTTGCTGCAATTTATTACAGTCGGTGTATGACTCTATATTAGAAAGGATTTTAACATCATCAGCATAAATTAAAACGTTTACATCCAGGCCGGCAGTAATATCGTTAATAAACAAAATAAACAATAGGGGGCCAAGAGTAGATCCCTGTGGGACACCTGATTTCTGCCGATATTTATCAGACTGATAACCACGGTATTGCACATACTGCGATCTATTCGTTAGGTATGAATAAAATAAGGCAATAAGATTAGTACTTAGACCAATCTCATCCAATTTTCCCAATAATAAACCATGATCTAGACGGTCGAATGCTTTTGAGAAGTCTGTATAGACAACGTCTACTTGACTAGTGCGATCTAAGGCATCGATAATAAATTGAGTTTTGCAACAAAGATTTGTAACAGTAGACCGTCCTTCACAAAAGCCATGTTGATCCGGTACAATAATATTATTTACATAATTTGATAAATAAAAGTAAACAACATTTTCAAAAATCTTAGAAAAATTGCAGAGTATGGCGATGGGGCGATAATTGGCTATATCATTCAAATTACCCTTATTAAACACCGGACATATTCTAGAAACCTTCCATACATCTGGAAAAGTAGAAGTTTTTAGAATAAGGTTAAAAATTATAGATAATGGCTCACACAGAGCACTACCACAATCCTTAATTAAAAACGCCGGAATGAGATCAGGACCCATAGTCATATTTGCCTTTATCTTTTTAATAGCCGCCAGAATGTCATTATTATCAATTGAATTCACCATAATAGAGTTATTATTAATGGCATTATTTGCAATTGTAAATGGACTAGGATCGATATAAGCAGTGGAAAAAATCAACAAAATGATTAACAATATCGTGGGGATCATGAGTTTCATTAGTATTGTAAGTCATAAGAGATGGGATGGAGGAGTGACCTTTCTTAGCATTAATAAATTCCCAAAATTTTTTAGGGTCAGACTTAATTGAGGTTTCAGCATTGTTAATATAATTATTATAAGCAATTCTAGTATTCAGTTTAGTAGTAGCTCTAAGATGCTTAAAGTTTTCTAAATCATCCAATGCTTGGGTTACACGATATTTTTTCCACGCTTTTGTTTTCTGCTTTACAAGTGATATTATGTTAAAATCAAACCAAGGCGGATATCGAGTACGGGCTGCATCCCTTTTTTTCGGGACATATTTAACAAATAATAATTCAAGCATGTTATAAAATTCTGAAACGGCAGTATTAACGTCATTGTACGTGAGAAGTGGTGACCAGTCAATAGATGTTAATTCTTGATAGTGGCAGGAAAATTAGCTTTTCTAAAATTATAACCACCTAGAGATTTAAAGGGAAAAATAATATTGTTAGGTGACGATAAAATCACTGTTTCAATTACTAGGGCTGGATGATGTTGATCTACTGGTACTAATACATCAGATGAGCTTACAACGTTACAGTTCTCATTAGATAATACCAATTCTAGAAGTCGATTATTAAAATTTAGAACATTGTTATATTGCTTAAAATTGAAAAAATTGTTAAAATTTGTTAATAAATTAAAATTTTGACTAGTTATATCCGGTATGTTGAAATCACCTATAATTAGTACTCTAGAGTCATACAGTACATTTAAAGATTCAAAACAATCAAAAAGTTTTTCATAATCATCACTCCTTGAGAAGGAGGAATATATATAACAAAGATATAAAACGCGGAACTTTTATATTTAATTTAACAGCTACTATATCAATAGCGAATAGATCATTAAATGCATTATGGTGGAGTTTAAAATCAAAATTTTTATTGAATTTATTCCATACTTTTGGCGCATACTGTACTAATGCGCTTAAAACTAACAAAAACGATATAAAAGAATATAATAATAAATAAAGTAAATATTATGTCATGTCCTAATACGCAAGATCATAAAAATAGCCTCATACGCCAACTTTGAATGATATCCTGTGGAATGCTACTTCGCTTACATAAAATTATCTTCAATGTGTATGTTCAGGTACTATGTAAATTCTAGATTTCAGTTTGTCACTCGGAGTTTGAAACTTCTTAAATATATCTAATATTGCTAGAATACTGCAACATTTAAGGGCATGACAAATAAGATATTAAAAGGGACTACGCTGACATCTTTTAAAACTTTTAAACCTTATTCTTGAGTGCAATACCTTTTCTGACTTATGGAAGCAATCTCGATTATGTCCGATTTTTAAAAAAGGAAATAAGAATGATGTTGAAAATTACCAACATATTGCCGTTCTATGTAACTTCTCCTTTTATACAAAGAACCTGATAATTCCTGAACAGTATGGATTTATGAAGGGCAGATCCAATGTCTAACCTGGTGTGTAGCACACAGTTTATTACCGAAACATTAGATAAGAGAGGTCAGGTGGACGTCATATATTAACTTTTCTAAGGCATTTGATAGACTTAACTATGGCAAATTATTGTGTAAACTCGAGACTTACGGTGTTAGTTTGCATATACTGAAATCGTATATTTCTCATCGTGTCCGCAGTTTGTACGCTACCGTGGTTACAAATCTGTATTATTTAATCTAGTGTGCCGCAGGGTTCGATACTGGGACCTTTGCTTTTTTCTCTGTATATTAATGATATTCTCCAAGATCTAAATGTTCATTTCTTTCTATATGCTGATGACCTTAAGCTCTACCTAAATATCAGATCCAAATCCGATTGTTTGCAACTACAACATGACTTGGATATGCTTAGCGTGTATAAGTAATCGACTGCTTCCAAATGTAACATATCTTTTTTCCGTAGACATAGTCAACTTAATTTTAATTACAGTTTAAATAATCAAATACTAAACAGGCCGGAATGTATTAAATACCTCGGAGTCATTTTTGAAGAAAGTGCAGAAAAGGTTTTTTAAATTCCCAGTTTTCATATTGGATGAAATGTATCAAACCATAGGGTATCCACAAGATTTATTCTAAAATCTATTTGAGATGAGCAGTCTAATTAGGAGGAAGACTACGAATTCTGTAATTTTTCTATACAAAATTGTTAACAGTAATATTGACTGCATTAAGCTTACCTATGTGATTAAGTACTGAGTTCAACGCTAGGTCTAATAATTTGTGTTTGTGATCTTCCTGCAGGACGGCTATTCTTGAAATCTGGGAGTAGGTTTTCTCCTGAGAAAGGGGCGGAGTTCTCTGCAATTGAAAACTATGCTATTCTTGACAACCACGGAGTAGTCACTTCCCAGAATAGTAGGAGAACTTGTTTCTCATGGTATGTTATAGGAGAAGTTTAAGTTCTCCTGAGAAAATTGCGCTTCTAACCCAACTTTTAGATATTATATTGTGAGCATGAACCTTAAGTATTAAGCAAGAAGTCATAATAAGTTGAAGTAAGTTGTAACATTTATATACCCATATTCAATTTGTAGGTATATATTAATCATAAAAAATTTTAATTTATAATTTTACGACAGATATATTCTTTGAACATTGGATCTTGATGAAATGTTGAAAGCATTTGTAGTATTGGATGATCTGTAGGATGCTGAAAAGCAAGCTGAGGAAGAACGTCAAATACTTCAAATTACAGATCCATTTGCGGTATCTGACGTAAAATCCATAGACAAATACTAATAACATAACAACCACAGAAAATAATCAGCTGATAATTCTTGATTTTGATTGGTTATAATCTGAACGCAGCACCGGCAACACTGCAAACTTTGTGGGGACAAGTTCCTACCACGTTCCTATTCACATCCGTTCAAGAATAGCTGTTTTATAACTGTGTTGAAATGAAGTGAACTTTGGGGGAAGTGATCTTATATTTTCTCATGAGAAGAGCTCAGTTCTCTCGATCTCAAGAATAACCGCCCAGATGTTAAGTGATTATAGTAACATTGAAGAACGAGTGGATATATTTAATTGCACGCTAGCAGATATGAAACGTCTTTTATATTTTAATAATTGATTTTATCTATAATCTTATGTCTTATTTGTTTTAATATGTAATATCGTTGTATCTTTGTTTTTTGTTTTTTTTTTTACTTTGTAAGCCTTTTTACTAACTATTATAAATCAAACGCTGGCCGCTGACAGTGAAACCCTAATTCTTTACAATTAGAAAGCGAGGAAGCAGAAGAGTTAAGACAAAGGGAAAATTTACGAATAATTAAATTATAGATGGTTGATGAAAGGGTTGTTATTAATTAAGCTCAAAAGAGAAAGTTGTTAAAAATAATTGTTGTTTATTCGCCTACTATAATGTATCATAAACATCGTCTTAAGTTTAAAAAATATAAAGAAAAAGATGTTTAGTTTGATTAAAAAAATATTTTAATTGCCTATCCAGTTTATAACGATAAAAGTATAGAATTAAGTTCATAGGACTAATGGCCATTTCCACCGTTTGTTTTAAGCCACGCTTACGCTTTAAGGAACCTTAAAAATACAATTTGCCTTCCACCGTTTACTAAACCCGACATAAATGTCTTAAACCTTCTTAAATATAAGCCCTCTAAATTCTAGGCTTATCTCTTTTAACGATACTTAAAGGTTCTACATAACCTAATTCAATAATTTGGTTTTATTATTTCCACTGAAAAATAAACAAAAAATAATGAAAATGATATTTAATAATGATTTAGATATATTAATAATAATAGAGTATGGGTTTTCTCGAAAAGTGTACGAGAGAAGTGATCACTTCCATACTGGTGGATGGATAATTTAACTTTTTTTAGAAGATACCGGCTGTATAAAGAAACCGCTGCACATTTTGACCTTAATCGAAGAAGATCTTGAATTTCCAAGTAATATGTAAGCTCTTAAAAAGATCCAATGATGAAATTACAAAATAAATACATTTATTTTTAATCTTTAGTAATAATTCTAAATCGCCAATAAAACGGACTTCTTTTTTTTGGTTTCAAAAACCTTTTTTAATGATTCTGCTGTTCTGTTAATATTATTTGGCGACAGTGAGTTAAATTCACCTGCTATCATTTTTCTTGTAGACATTATCGGTTTTTTTTATTCTCCACCGTACTTTTATAATTTGCTATTATGTTAATTAGTAATACTTTTTCTTCATTGCTAAAATTTGCCAATCGTGTTTTTTTTTGGAACTATTTCCATTATAAATCCTACCAATTCGAAAACAGAACTTAGCAGAACAAGATAAAGTCAGAACAGTGAGAGTGAAGTGTCACACTTTTGAGGTTAAGAAATAGTCATGAAGCTAACAACTTGTGCAAAAAACCGAAAAATTATGAATATTGGCTTTTTAGATAGACTTTAAAAATGAAACTTAATAATTGTGCGGTGGAAACATTACTATTTTAAACTAGGCCTAAAACTTTAACCGCCCTTAGTTAACTACACTTAAAAGGCAATGCGGTTGAAATGGCCATAAATATCTACTAACAATGAACCAAGTTCTTAAGATACCATTTTAATTTTAATAACCATCATGGCAAAAAGGTATGATAAAACTATCTACGATATAACCTAAATAATGTTGAAGACATGAAATATCTGACACGGAATTGAAATTTTTAAGAAGGGGGTATTAGTAAACAATCAATATGCTGTTTTTGAGAATATTGGAAATATAACAAATTTTGTAATGCAACAGAGAGAAATTATACCCATATGTAGCAAATATCGCAAAAAAAACTAAATATCAAAAAATTTTGGATAAATGGATATGAATACTTCGAATCAGGTTTTTTTATGGCCTGCTTGACTAGCGTTATACAAATTTTGCGAAATACTAATATCTTCCACCAAAGTTTGGGGATGTCTCAAAAAAAAAATCTGTCCGGATGTAAACCCTAACTGGGTTATTCATTGTAAAAAACAATATAATGAGAAAATGAATGTAAGGTGCGCAATTTATGATAAACAAATCACTCGTCATTTTTTCTTCCAACATAATGAAATAATTAATGTTCTCAACTTAAGCAGAGAATAACAGACGAATGCATGACTATCACGAAAATATTTTATCTTGTTAATACGGGGTGCTCCGAAACATTGGTATTTTTCGAAGTTTGCACCTAAATTATAAACACTGTGTATAAGATGCAACTATGAAACTTGGTACCAAGGGTTTCGAAGTATGTCTAAATCGATTGGACAAATAGTTTTTTTGTTAAAATAATGCCTAATACGAATTAGCTATTTTTGGGGTTACATTTAATACCACAGCAGGCCATGCAAAGAGCCTAAATAAAAAAAATGCACATCACTGTGTAGAGCTTTTTAAGTGCAATATATTTAAAAAAAGAAAAAATTTAATCGGATGTTCCAATAAAAAATACTGATTTTTCAAGTATCAAAGTGAAACACACTGTATATGAATTGAAAATTTGTTTTTGTTTTTTTTGTTAGTTCTTCTTTAAAACGTATATACAGAGTGTATCATATTTGGGGAAGTAAATAAATCAACATACAAAAATAAATTCATATGACCCCCAAAATTTTTCTTGAATCTTGAGCCTTTTAAAGGTCAAAATTTATATGTAAGAACAATGGCAAAGCTGATGGGGACAGTGAAATAAGACGTATCCGTTTAGAAACTCCAAGCAAACTGTTATATTCCAGTACATTGTCGCCCTAGCAGCGACGCTTACAAATGGCATTTAATGGGTCGGTTATATAATTATTTATAGTTAAACACTTCTATTTCACCTGTAAATACAAATTGCATTAGGCAGTCGAGGCATTCTATTAAATACAGAATACGTCGACTGAAGGAAAATAATTTAACTTACGTGTGACAGCTTTTTCTAAGTCCTCGTAGTATCCACATAAAGCCAGTTGCTGCAGAACAGAGTTTGGAAGCTTGCATAATTGGTCGACACGGCGGAGGCGGGCGCAAATTAACTCGACATCTTTAACATTACGATCGCACGGCCTGAAACAAATGATGGTGACACTTTTAGAAGGGTTCACTTTAAACCGATTGTATTTATTATTCATAGCTAATTTAGATATCTCCCTCCTGCTTAAAAATAGGTTAATTTCATTAATAATCTTCGCATACAGCTTTAAACATTTTCGAGCACCTTTTTGCAACAGGAATGTTCTCAAAAAAAAAAAACTTTTGGACATCATAAAATGGTTAAAAATAGCCTTATAAAATACCTGTACAAAAATCAAAATATTAGTTGTATGGGGAAAAACCCAAAAGAAATATCAATATTTGGTTGACCGCGCGAAACGCTCTGTGACGCCCACTACGGAACAGACTGGCGCATTAGAATTACTGATTAGGTTAGGTCACTGAAATGTAATTTTATATTATGATGATGGATTGCGCTAAAAGCTGCGCGAATGGATTATTTATGATCAGCGCCATATTTTGTTTTGTATCTCTAGCAATGGCAGAGCAGTAGGGGCTTAGCTGATTCTGAATTGAAATGAACTCATGGATATTTGAGTATGACCCCGAGACCCGTAAACAAAGCAGTGGGTAGAAAAGGGTGTAGAGCGGCCAACGAAACCGAGAATGTCCAAGTCACGACTGAAGGCAATGCTGATCGTTTTTTTGATATCCACGGCATCATTCATCGTGAATATGTTGCTGCCGGCCAGACAGTAACTAGGCAGTTCTATGTTGGCGTCCTGGGACGGCTGCGGGCCCGCGTTTTCCGTGTGCGACCCGAACTCGCCGAGAACGGCTTGATCTTGCACCACGACAACGCGCCAGCCCATTCCTCGTTCAAGAGTTATTGTCAAAAAAGGCATTCCAACGTTGCCGCACCCACCCTATAGCCCCGATATTGCTCCCTGCGATTTTTTTTATCCCCAAGATGAAGTCACACCTGAAGGGAACTCATCATCGCGGCGTACAGGAGGTCAAAGAAGTTGTAATTGTGATGGGTGCTGAACGGGTTAACTGGGAAGGATTATCAAGGGTGCTCTCAATCGTGGGAGCAACGTTGGAATCGTTGTGTAGCGTTAGAGGGAGACTATTGTGAAGATCGATAATACAATTTTGTCGAAATTTAATTTGCTTGTTTTTTCATTGACAAATTCCCGGAACTTAATTGCCACATCTCGTATGTTCTTCATTTCTTTCTAACCTTGTTGTTTATTGGTATGAAGCATGCCTCAAATGCGTTTGTCTTAATGTTCTTATGAACGTATTTATTGTCTATCTATACACATTATTGCATATTTGTTATTACCGTTATTACGATACACAGAGGCAAATTGAAAAGTGCCTTAACGTGGCTGTTTACAAATTGCGCCGCCGTTAATGCTATTGTTGGTGTAACATTTGTGTGTTTAGTCATTTGCAGATATACAAAGGTATTACATAGCCAATAGATTCTAATGTTACTGGTTGTAATGAACTACTACTACTTCCAAATTTTTACTGAGGCACTGCCTCATCTGCCTCGTCGTACTGTTTTGGACTGTTATAAACACAAGAAAAAGCTATTTGGAAAAATGCTTGAAATGAAAAGTTGTTTCAATATCCGTAGAAATATGGTATGCTACTAAGAAAATTTAGAGTATCACGAAGCTCACCGTTCGTTATCTACCTTAATTTGAAGTTCTGATCAATCCAAACAAACTTTGTTTAGCAACACTTTGTTCAACCTGTACATGATGACCGCCCTGTGTAATACCTCAATTAAGTAGAATACACAATATTTACACTTGAACATCAAATACGCATAAAACCAAAAATTACTCAATAAAGACAAATTCGGCAGCAGTCCGGAAACTGAAAACATTTCCCTAGTTTACAAAAAAAGTGGCAAATTATATCGACAAAGTATCACAATATTCCGAGCGATATCATAAAATGATATGGGACTGTTGACATAAGCATTGTGGAGGTAATGGATGTATTAAGCAAATGGGCTCTATAAGAGTAGAACACTTACTCGTAATCTGGGGTCATCAAAATCTTATTACATGTCATTATACCCTTATGAGGGCTGAAATAGTGTATAATCAAACTATCATGGGAGATGAACATTTACTGTTCCCATTACATTATGATAAAGAAATATTGCATTCAAAAAAGTTGGAGTTTAATCCACCCAAGTAGAGGTAATTTTCAGTACATTTTATTTCCCCAGGCTAATTATATGAAGTTTCAAAGTTTTATTTAATAAACAAATAATAAAACGGGAAACAGCGTTGTTCCATTAAATTGCAGGTAGTTAAATAGGTAGAAATATAATTCGTGAATATATTTCACCGAGATTAAACTCTAAAAAAAACTCAAATGATATGCTTGGAAATATTATTTTGTTTTTTAATTTTCTTCATCTCAATTTAACGTGTTGAGGTAGTTGTTTTTTTTTCATTCTTACATGTTATTAAATGAATCTTAATCATATTTGTTCGTATCCTTCCTTCATCGAGAAAAATGTACATAAAAATGTGTGACAGACATTGGCAGAACATTTTAAGTCTATTTCAGGTCGGTACATCCCAAGATAAATTATGGAGGTCTAAGAGTGTAGCTCTCAGGGATGTAATTAATTTATGTCCGTCGGACGTCCATTTTAGGTCGGTACATTTCTGGGAAATAGACGTTCATGGAACATCCAAAAGTGTACAGTCGTGGTTAGCTTAAACTCACCACTTGCATGTTTTGTCCTTTTCTAGCACCGTGTATAATAAATTGCACCAGAAAAGAATGGAGCATGTAACTGGTCAATTTAAGCTGACTCCCACCGTACCTCACAGGCGTCCTTATTATTACTTCCGTCGGATTAGGAACACAAAAATTAAACTAAAAGAAAAATGTCTTGTCTCCAACCGTCACAGAACTATGACATTTTTTGACTGTCAGGAGTCTCTAAGGTTGACATTTTTCTTACTGAGAAAAAAAGGTATCTTAGCAACAAAAGTATAAGTATTAGTAAAGCATTAACCAAGTTTTGTTTTATAAAACTTTATTCAATAATATTCACAATAATTTTTGTTTATCCACATTGATATTGTCACAGAGTTTGCCCCGCTCGCACCCAATTCGACGGCTGTGGTAAACGCTAGATTGCCTCGATCGCCCCTACGAGATACTAGTAAACAAACAAAATAATTTTTACTGTTTAAGAAAGGTATTTTAAGCTAATATGTATCAAATCTCCTACAATTCCTATCAATGAAGTCATATGCATGCTCTCTGATACCAAACATCTAGGTATGCTAATGAACACCCACAGACAAAACTCTATTCAATAATTATCTAAAGAATGTATTCTGTTTACTAACCTGATATACTCTATATATGAAGTGGGAACACGAAATTCAACCATAATAGATGAGATCTGACCTATTTCTGCATTTTTAGGATTGCTTCATCAGGTGGCCTTAGGGGTGGGCGATAACGGTTTGGAACTATCGATTATCGATAAATATATTATCGATAATATCGGTATTATCGATAATATCGGTGGTATCGATAATATCGATATAATATCAGTATTATCGATAATATCCATACTATCGATAATATCGATATTATCGATATCAATATTATCGATTAATATATAGATATTATCAATATTATTTAAATTATAAATACAATAATACTGCATTTTCGATAATTTCGGTGTTACCGATTTAATAATATTATTTTTTATTTGTATTAATTTTCTGTACATTCAAGTTAGGCATATGGTTGTTCCATTGACTACGGAAATTAATTAAACATGAGAAAAGAAAAATAATGTATTTCTTGCCGAAAAAAGAAAATACATTTAATTTTCCTGTTCTGCAGTTCAGTGGTGAGTGGTGGTTAGAATAGACAGTCGAGGAAAATTTAGTTTTTCCAAAAAGGTAATGTGTTTTCATCTGTATTGAGCCGCATGAGCCCTAAATACTTGCTTATTTCCAAATCACAGTCTTCGCCGGAGGTGCCAACATATTTTTTCGGTTTGAGCAAAGCTAGGGTTGGAAATATTATCGATAATTTCGATAATATCGATAATTTCGAAATTATCGATATTATCGATAATTATCGATAATATCGATAATTTTTTATCTGTATTATTATCGATATATCGATAAATATTCCCAACCCTAGGTGGCCTCCTTTAACTTGAGTCAAATATCTAACTATAAAGATTATTATACCAATAAATTAAAATTAATTGAAATTAAATGTCGACAGTAGTTAGTTTCACACAATATTGTTAATACCTGAAAATATATGAAAATACAAAATAATGCCGTGTATCGAGGCGCGACTGGAATATTGAGAATCGACGACAATCTTTCGAGAAATGGATCTAGAGCTGCTAGAAAATACTTGGAATAGTCGTTTGGTCTATATAAGAAGAATAAACGGTCGAGTTAGAGTCTGGAATTAAAGTCTTGAATTGAAGTGCTGAGTTGGAAATTTTCTGGAGTTTCAAAGTGAAATAGTGTTTAGTTGAGTTGTAATTAGTATTCAGTAGTGTACAGAGTAGTTAATAAATCAGTAAAAATTAACTGTTTGGTTTTTTTTGGTAAAAGATAAAGTCGAGTTAGCAAACCCGTGACAATATTAAATTCACAGTTTGAACAAGTATTAAAATTAAATAAACCACTGAAACTGCTATTATCCTCATTTTTTGAGCAATTCTCAAAGCAGTGCAACACGTTTTCATTAATAGTTATACTATTTTCAGATGATGTGAATCAGGAATGACAACGTTGCTTGATTTATCATTAGCACTATCAACTTTCAATATTCTTTTCGGAATATCTTTTTTATTCAAACGTGAGTTCAATGTAGCCTTCTACCACAGTACTCGATCTCCATCTTCCGTGTCTTTTAAGACAAGTGAGGCCACCACCGCCGTCAACTAAAAGGGTAGCAGACGTTCATTGTAATGCATATCCACTGTACTCTTTCCAGTTGTCCAGCTCGACTAGTTGTCCACTGACATATCTGAGAAATAATCCGGGTAAACGTTCAAGCAACATTTTCTATAAAAAGTCTTCAACATTATCAATTGTTTAATTGACTAATTCGTCAGAACGGCATGCGCATACAACCTCCAATATTAGGATGACCTTAAAGAAGCTTTTTAGAAATGTTATTCTTTAATTTTTAAAGCGTTTACCTTCATCATGAAATCTAAATTATCAGGTGCACTATTCAAAAAGCAATCAATTTGCTCCTTTGTAAATACTCGCGATTTTTTCGGTATATATTACTCATTTTGTCTCTTGAGAAAAGCACGTTAACTTTGAATATCTGCTTATATCAGTCCACCTTATTTATATCCAACGTTGACCTCAACATTGAATATTGTGATCAAAGCGTTGACGGCTTCATTTTATTTGCTATGTTTGAAAAATACACTATCAATACATTGTCCGTAGGCATATAACGGGCAAAACCATCAAAATCTACACAGATAGTAGGCAATCACTACTGATCTTATGTAATCATAAGATAACAACTAGATCGGCATGGGAGTACTATCAAGCACTGGAAGGGGCCTCAACTGACAGCAGCACATCGGTATGCCTAGTCCTTCCAGTATGCTTCCGCCAGCTTTCGTTGAAATTATCAAGGAGAAAATCCACAAAAAATTCAAAAGAGATGAAACAAATTGCTGTCCATTTGCTAAGGAGTTTCTAGAGTACCTCAGCAAGGATATAGCCAAAATATACCTAGCTATGACTAGGATGAATCTTCGTCTAGTGACAGGTATTCAAACTGGACACTGTTGGCTAAGGAAGCACCTGTATTATATGAGGAAGTGTGAAACACCTCTTTGTATGGGTTGCGAACAGGAAGACGAGACCATGCTTCATGTACTTTGTGAGTGCACCGCAGGCTCATCAACAAGAGACTTCGTGGTTGGAGAACGATGGCCTTCAATGGCCTACATTAGAGAGATCCCCCTGAGCAACGTCACCCCATTTTTCTCTTTATTAGGTTGATTAACGGTTCAGATGGATTGATCTCTTAATGGGAGGAAGACAAGAGGCCCAATGTGGCCTCTGTGCTGTGGCTTTCTAAGGCTACCCTTTCACAATTTCAGAATCCAGACACTATCAATACATCTTCTGAATACAACTTCCAGTTTTCTTCTTTGCGCCAATCCATAAAATGTTGGTAGACACATTCACAAATTTCTTTGGGAAAAGATTCAAAGAAACACCTTCGCATATTACAGTGTATCCTCAAGTATATCTAAATTTTCATTAGATCTCATTTTTGCAGACTTTTCAACCAATTGAACCACAAATGAACTCAATTAGCACTATGGCGACTAATGTCTGATAAAGTATCCATGACTACATACTTACCTACTTTGCTTTATTATCCAAATTTGGTTTCAATAATTCCTTCTGTGGCTAACCAGACTATACTGACTGGACATTGTAATCAGTAAATATCTTGCCTACAATATAAATTTTTCCTCATTTCAAAGTTTCTGAAATATAGCAATGATAATAACTATTGTTAACTATTGTATATTATATTATTTACCACCGTGAATAATATGTAATGTGTAAATGCTGATACGACAATTATTGGTTTAATGTTCTTGACTCCGTTCTTGAATCTACCGCAAAAATATTAAGTATTGCAAATTTTTTGACATCAAGTCATTAGTTTGATACCAATTGGCGTTCAATAAGCATCTCAATTTATGAAGCTTTGTGGGTTAATAAATTCCGACTTATAGCTTACAAATGGCGTGAAATGTTTCTGATGTAAAGTCACCCAAAAATGTGGTGCCAACTTCACGAATTATCAATTTTCTTCATTAAATATCTCCTTAATAAGACTTACAAATTCTTTTTTGTAGCTTACAAATATTTACAAATGTTTTATTACCTGCCTCGGGAAGTTAGTCTCTTAAATGGCACTATAAATATTTTCTTTAATGAGTGACTTACAAATATTTATTTTTGGCTTACAAATGATTTACTAATTGCTGACAAAGTGATTACAAAGTCAGCGAGAACAGCGTTGCTAACTTCACGGAGTCGCATATGTTACATTTTGGAAAGATATAATTCCGCTGCTTCATACAAATTGAAAGTCTAATGACATTATTTCTAGAGCAGAAATTATTTTACAAATAAATCGTATCCGTCATGTTTTATTGCTTCAGCTGTATTCGACCACAATACATCACAAATCAATTCCAATTTCATTTGACGCTTTCAGGTCACTACCCCAAAAGCATTTCTGGTAGCGGTGCTAAAATTTTCCACTTTTCTGCACCTGAATCTAAAAAATAAAAGCTGAACAATACATTCCAAATCGTTTCTATTATTTCCACTTTTCCATGAAATTATTTCATATAATAAAATTAACACATGAATACACATATACCATCACTTTTTATATACTCTCAATATGGTAAATATTTTAATTATCTACGAAATGTATCTATTTGTACGATTATATTCCAATAAAAGGAACCATGCGCCGCCGATGTTTATCTAAATTGGTTTAAATAGTTAGTTAGTTAGTTTCCACTGGAAAATGTTAGTAGAATTAAAACAAATTTTAAAATAATCATTATTTGTTGCCAGTAACCTTTAGTTTAATGTAGAGGAAATTATTGCCTGGTGATAGGTCAGTAGATTTATAAAGAAAAACAATTTTTAACATACTGCCAATGTTTCGGCCTATATTGGGCCTTCTTCAGGGCTCTATAAGTTAGAATTATATATGATAAAACTTTTATAAAATTATTATTATTTTCCGCCAGGTGGGGACTATGTGATAAATATTTGCAAATTTTGTTTATAGTAGCTGATAAATCATAAATGTATCTTCGAGGTATTTGGAAAAATCATCAACAGGGCTATAACTTTCTTAGGAAGGATTTTTGGATCTAAGTTTATATAGAGAAAAAGACATTTTTTCGACATGTAGAACACTGAAGAAATATTGCCCCCTAATTTCGGACCACTCATTCAACGATGATAATGATGGCTATAAATCACCCGAGTGAATTTTAACTATTATATGCAAGTAGAATACTATACTTTGTCCACGACTATTTTAACAAATATTTTACTGAAAACATTACACAATATTTTGGTTAATGTAACTTCAACGGCTTCCAAAAAAATATTATTTTTGTCTGTTTATTGTTGTTCTCTTCTTAAATTAGATGAAAATTGTATTTTATTTTTTATTATTATTTTGATAGATGTTTTTATATGTTAATATTATATATTTAAAAGACATTTTTGCTCCAATTTTTAAAATGCAAAGCCTGGCAACCGTGATTCATGAACAATTTTTCGCAGGTAACCTTATACCACCATATTCGCAATAAAATTATCTTTATTTTAATATTTATTTCAATGAGCAAGCAGATGAGTACAAATTACTAGTATCACCTCACCTTGTTATACTGGGCAACCCGGTAATAGTAACCAGTAAAAAATATACGACCTAACTTTTGCATATGTTTCATGCTTTATATGTCCGATTCGTATTAAATTCGTTTGGTAAGCACGTGAGCGCAATGTTTAAAAACAAATCAATTACAATATTTTTAATTAAGAGTAACCATGAACATCTTTCATTAAGCAACCCATTTGCGATTTATTTGTTTACATATTATTCTTGAGAAAAAATACTTTTCATTCGGTAAGCAGATAGGCGCAGGGCGGTCTTATTTAGGACCTTGTACTAAGTCAAAGACACATTGTTGCTATGTTACGTGCTATCTCGTTAACTTATGCGATGACAAATTTTAGAGCTTATGATTTTGTATGTACAGAGTCTTCATAAATGATTACAAGCCACGTGACCAGGACTGTGATTCTCGAAGAGCAACTCGTATGCGAATAGATTTCTTGTCTCTCTCAATTGCCGTAGTGAGGAAAAGGATATTCGCATATAAATTGCTCTGCGATTGATTTGAGAATCTCGACCCTGATCACGTGGCTTGTAATCATTTATGAAGGCACTGTATTTAAATATACAGCGTGGGTATTGTGGGATTTCCCATCCAGGTTTTCTTCGTTTTGATGAAAAAACTTAAAAAATCCTCAGACCCGTCAACTTTTGAATTGATTTTATTAATATTATGTTTAAAATCTTAAATTTATAGTGCAATTGTGTGATACATCATTTTAAAAGGCATTCAATTATCTTCTGAATGTCATATACCTAGTTTTAAACTAGGTAACGACAAATCAAAGGTAAAGAGTTGAAATCATCATGGCGTTTATTGGAAACAAGTTTATTGAATATATAATTATACAGGGTGAACCTTAAATAAGAACAAATATTTTAACTGCAGGTGTAGTTCGTCATATAGATAAGTATAGTGAAAGTCATACGGAGATATATAGTTTTCTTTAAAATACCCACATTTTGAGGACCGCTGACCAAAGAGACCACTGGCAATCTAATAAAATAAACCATATGATTTATTGAAGGCGAAGTTGCCATATCGTCTGTAAGATAAATAATTGTTTAACTTAAATTCAATTTTTGCGATTGTTTCTAATTTAAAAACATTTGTTTTTAACAATAAGTAACGTAAAATTATCATAAACGATTAAAATATGAATATCCGCACGTTCGATACTATCAACTAAAGTGTTTAAGAAGTTACTTTGTGCAATGATTCCAAAAATTATCCATAAACGTGCATAAAAGCTCACCTACTTACTGAAAAACCAACAGTTATCCACATTTCAGAAGTTAATACAAAACCATTGTACACTGTTAGAAAGATTATCACAAATTATAACCCTTAAATTATTTTATGAAGAATAACAAAAAAAAAATATGATTTTCAAATAAAACATTAAGAGTTAATTTTCGCCACATAACCTCAAATAACGTGTCCGTGCCAACCATTCCGTAATTCGTAGGGGGTGAAACAGATTTTAAACATAAACACAGAACATGGAATAACAAAATAACTAGCTTGATGTATGTTCAATATCAAGAGAAGGCAAAGTAAAATATTTAAAAGCAATGTCAATCGCATGCAAAAAATAAACTATTGCCATAGGCATAGGTAGATGTCACGAGCAGTCGGCGAAATGTCCCGTACCAGCCCCACTCTCTATGATTGATAGTCGAGGTCGAAAAAGAGGTTATGTTGATGTTGATACCGCACCACAAGAATGGTCCAGCGCAAACAAATAAACTGCGTAAATTACAAGTGAAAACATGTAATACTTGTGGAAAGGGATTTGATCATTTCAATACACTTTGCATCTTATGAAACAAAACTAAACTAATGGTTTCTTTAAGTAATACACTGCTTGACGCATCTATTTTAAGAGTTGCGGTATTAACGCATAAAACGTAATTAAGTCGTCTTTTTATTTTCACGGGCAGTGTTTTTCTCTTACGTGTCTTGTGTATTTAATTAATATTTTTCGTGAAATACAGTGTGATTAAATAAAATGTGGCACATTATTCAAAGAGTAAAAAGGTTGCCATGCTAAAAGCATATTTCTCAAGTAGTGATAATCAGTGATAGTGATAACGATACCATATTGTGATAACTCAGTTGAAGTGTAGTAAACATGGATAATGAACAAATTCTGGAAAACTATGATTGTGAGTGGAGAATCTGGTTTATATTTTCAATTTATTGGTGAGGTATAGGAATGGCAAAGGGGAGGAGATGGCCAGTAATATTTTCATAAATAATCATATTTGTTGGAGCCTATTCGAAGACATTAGTGTAACACTGGCAACGTTGTGGAATTCACATCCACCATGACTCCCGGATCAGCGGTCCTCAACAAGTTTTCTATTGAAAAATCGCGAAATTTATTTAAAAATAAATTTTTTATTCCTGATTTTTTTGTAAAAAAAAAAACTTTTAATTATGTGTTCTACACAGTGAACTGTACTGCTGTTTAAAATATTTGTACTTAGTTAAGGTTCACCCTGTATTTGTTAATATAATGTACACTTGTTGATTAGTTTATAACTGTGTTCGCTGAATCAATGTATTTCATGTACAGTATTAACAAATATTTTTGAATTAGCCAATGTAAAATATAAATTAAGCAATTAATTTTACATATATGTATACAATGAATATTTTAATAGAGTAGTTGAGAACTCTATCAATTTTAATCGAACAAGTTTGATAACATATTTTCACAAAATAAGTGTTTAAAATTATTAAATAGAACCGTACATTGTTTCAATCATTGAGTTTATATAGAGCGATTCAGAACTTATTAAAAAAAAACTGAGTGTACAGAGGTGTAAAAATCAAAATCACAATCTGCGACCGGACGAGAAATGGAAAGAAATTTTCAAGGAAAGAAATAAATAAAATGTTAAAACGCCAATTTTATACAGCAAATTTAACTGCTTTTGACGGTATTGTTATTAGTTATCAATAGATTTAATTTGTGGTTTTAATTTATAAAATAGTTTGACATATCTGATGTTACACCAATATATTTGGCCGTCTTACCCAGTTTCTACAAACTAACACAAATGTTTCTACTTTTTGTGCGTTTTGAACTTACGTCCACTTTGGTGCTATACAAAAAGTATTCGGATTTCAATATTCGGAATCGCCTATCTAGAGACTACAGTGGCGCAGCGATATAAAGGTTGGCAATACTACAACTTCAATAATGTTTTACTCGGAAACTATAAGCATTTTATAAAAATTTGTTTTACTATATCGACTTTTTCATGACGCATCTATTCCCAAATTCTTTTTAGCTAAGTTCTGAATCACTCTGTATATGCTAACAATAATTTGGAGAGACTTGTATACTGAAATATGAGATACTAAAATTATTAGCTCTGTTTCGATTATTTCTGTCTTTTAGCTTTTCTTCCCTGATGATCCCCAATCTAGAATAATATAAAATTCCTTATTTCCAACAAGAAACAATATTACTTGAAGCAACACATTGCATTAGTTTGTACTTGTTCAATAAAACAACAGTTTCTTATTGCTTTTACACTCAACTATATAGCACAAAAAGATACTCCATTAGTGTTTTTATATTTTTCCCATTTGTACAAACACGTAACTGTAGAATGACTAAAATAAATGTACCACAGATGTCCATTGAAAATAAACACTGTTAAGAATGTAATAAAGTAGCATTTCTGTGTTGCATCAAGAACTTATAGAATCCACAAAAATTGTTTAGTTATAAAAATACTATATAAGTATTTCAAAATCATGACTTTACATCAATCAAAACTTCAGAAAAAATTATATTATTTACCCATAAACCAAGGTATACATTTACGCTGCACTCATTCTGGAAATTGTTTATCCTGATTCTATGTGAATTTTCATGATCCCAAACATACCAATTAGGAAAATTAACTACTCTTCTGGTGAAGCAGGCTTTAAAAATTAACATTCTTTTTTTCAAAAAATTTGGATTATTTCTCACAGAAATTAATATAAAATGACAAAAATTTAAACGGTGTTCACTATCACCTGGATACAAATCTTAAACAGACTGCAGATGGTATGCACGGCGCCGCTTTCCATACAAGCGCAACAAGAATTTGAAAATTTTTTGAACACTCATAGATGGATTACTATTAAACATTTGATTGCCACTAAAGCATTGGCATGCCATTATTAAAAAAATATAATATATAGTAAGACCGAGATTCGTCAGATAATTTTAAGACAATTTAATGCATTCACCTAGTCAGAAAATGCTTCCTTGTAGAACTAGAGCTCTTTGAAGATGGCGCCTGTAAATAGTTTTGTTTAAATACCTCAAAACGCTTTTGAAAAACAAAAATTGTTTAGCCTTCAGAGATGAATGAATTCCATCAATTTGCGAATTTCTAGTACATTACATAGGCGTCCGTATTTGATGCGCTCATCAACGGTTATTTTAACGCATAACTTCTTTGTATTTAGTTTTAAGCATTTGTGACACTAGATTATTAACGAAAAATTTTCAAATCCATTTTTCTAGAAAACGGTGTATCCTAATGACTTAAAGTAAGAGTACCTTTTAGTACTAGAATACCTGAAAATTTAATAATCTAGTGTCACAAATACTTAAAAGTATTTAAAGACAAAAAGTTATGCGTTAAAATAACCGTTGGACCTACCCAAAACGGACGTCTATGACCGGTACTAGAAATTCGCAATTGATGGAATCGATTCATCTCTGAAGGCTAAACAAGCATACCAGTTTTTGTTTTAAGTAGAAGCGTTCTGGAGGTATTTAAACAAAACTATTTACAAGGCGCCATCTTCAAAAGCTCTAGTTCCCTTAGGAAGCATTTTTGAACTAGGTGAATTGGGTTAAATTGACTTAAAATTATCTGAGGAATCTCCGGTCTTCGTTTGTCAGAGAGTTTCTGAACACCCTGTATAGTAAAATGCATTCAGTAAGTAGGTACATCATTGGTGAATGCATTAACATGAAAATTGGCATGTTTGTAGCTCACAGATATTTCCAGTTAAATCGGAAATGCCCAAACAAAATATTTGTTGTGTTCAAAATTTTGAAAAATAAACGTTTACTATGAGTATAATGAACAACAAACTTTATTTAATTTACATTTCTTACATTACACTTGTTGTTATTTGATGCGCTCATCACTTTTTATAATGAATTAAGTTGTCCAAATATTTTCTTAATGATAAATACGTATTATAAATTAAAATATATGTTAAAATACTGTGTCTGTGAAAGGTAGGGAAATCTCGGAGCTGGAGATACTGGTGACCAAAAAAAGTCGATTGAGCCAAATATGCCTTATCCGAATGCTGCGTTCAATGCTAGAATTTTATTTTGAAATGTCTCAATAACTTTGAAACCAGTATTATAAAGTATTTAAAAAAAATTGGCACAATTATGTTTTTTGGCACGGCAAATAAGAATTTTTAACTAATTTTGACGTCACTAGTAGAGGGCGTAAATGGCAGAACTTTTTTTGCTGTTTAGTATATCCATATGTCTATCGAAACAATCGATTCTCCTATTTGTTATATCTGACAAAGGTATATCTTGTTGAAGTCGTTAGAAGTAACCATTTTTTAAATAATCATATTTCAAATATTCTTCGAAATATTCAGTGCAGCGATTGAAAACGTTTATCGTTTCAGGTAAAGTGCCATTTCTACTGAAAATACAGCAAAATGTTACTTGAAAAAGTTGTTCAGAACGGTAAATTATGGAGACGTGCAAAATTTCAAAAAGATCGGCCTGCTTTGATAAAATCTTTGTGCTTTGTTGAAAAATGGTTTCAAAATCAAACCTCGCCGATCTTCTTGAAATTTTGCACGTCCCCATAATTTACCGTTCTGAACAACTTTTTCAAGTAACATTTTGCTGTATTTTCAGTAGAAAAGGCACTTATCTGAAACGATAACAGTTTTCAATCGGTGCACTGAATATTTCAAATAGGATTATTTCGAAAACTGTTACTCCTAACGACTTCAACAGGGTATACCTTTTTCAGATACAACAGGTAGAAGAATCGATTGTTTCTATAGTCAGATGGATACACTAAGCTGCAAAAAAGTTCCGCCATTTAAAAAAATGTGATGGGTCATAAGTGGCGCCCTCTACTAGTGACGTCAAAATTAGTTAAAAATTCTCATTTTCCGTGCCAAAAAACATAGTTGTGCCAATTTTTTTTATACTCTGACAGGTTTCAAAGTTATTGAGATATTTCAAAATAAAATTCTAGCATTGAACGTCCTGTATTTTTGAAACCCGCAGCAGTCGGATAGGGCATATTTGGTTCAATCGACTTTTTTTGGTAACCAGTATCTCCAGCTCCGAGATTTTCCAACCTTTCACAGATATCGTACATATAGAATCATTTAGGTGATACAAATTTGTAGTATCATAATTGCTTAAAGTTAAGTAATAATTTAAACCTATTACTCATCCGTATTTTATCAGATAATCCCATGGCACGTTGTAATTTTCTTCTAATTAATACACTTCAAATTTATTGTTTACATTTTTATTAATACGTATTTATTGTTTTGCAAGAAATATGACAAACTTTTTGCTAATTACTAAAGTTTTAAAACTGAGCGCAAAGTCAGTGGCGTCAATAAGTAATTTAGAAATATTTAACTATATTAATACCTAAATTAAAATCAATTTATCAACATGTAATTTTTTCACATGAAAGATGAACGTTAGCATATATCTATAAATACAATTATTATTTTTTATTTATTTTTTTTGTGGCATCCTCAGTCGAGTACCTACATATACAAGGTTAACTGTGACTAAGTACAAATATGTTAAAGGGGATAGCTAAAAATAAAAATTAACGGAATTTCCCTTCAAAAAATGTATTTATAAAGCGATTTTTTTCCGAAGCTATATCAAACCCCTATTTATCGTCGTCTATGACAGCACGTCCGCTGCGAGGTTATTTATTTAGCACGTCACGTATTCTCTCGTTCGGCAACTAATAGCCCTGTTCGCGCAGCAGTTGCAAACTGTTTCAAATTGTCCGAAGCACGCGCAGTTTATTTATAATAATAATAATGTCGAAGACTTGTGCGGGAGAGGGGGCGGCATATTATTATTAATCAGGTCGCATTTGCGCCCAGGAACGACTTACGTTGGTAGGCCCTAACCACCATTCAGTGCAAGAATGAGGGAAACCTGGAAAACCTCATTAATTAGGGGGGTAGTCAAATGTCAACCGGTATCAATCTCTCACATTGACCTAAGCCAACATTCTTCCACCCTACCATACCCGCAGAGAGGGTGCCAATCTCTCCACGAATATAGCTTATATACGGTCTACCGGCTGCAGGGGTCGAACCCACAGCGATCCAGTCACCTCGATTCAAGTACTGACGCCTCAAACCGCGCATCCACTGCCTCTATAAGATTGAAAATCCATTGTTTTAGTTGGAATGTGCACACTCCGGAGGATTGGAAACTAACTGTACTGTGTGAACAGAGCTAATAACACTAAACGGTAAAATTCATTGTTCTAATTGAAATACATACAATGGTGGTCAGCTTAAAGTGACCACTTGCATGTATTGTCCCTTTCTAGTACCGTGTATAATAAATGGCACTAGAAAAGAATGAACCATGGAACTGGTTTGTTTAAGCTGACTCCCACTGTACATGATTTACATATCAATTTTGTGTATTTCCTTTTTTCAATTTTAAACGGTTTATAGTAGTTAAACAAAGGAATTTGTGTTGGATACACATATTTTCCTATAATATACAGGGTGATTCAGAACCTATTTAAAAAAAATGAGTAGATGCGTCATGAAGAATGGAGTTAATATCGTAAAAATTTTTTTTGTAAAACCCTAGTTTCCGAAAAAAAATATTGAAGTTCTAGTAGTTTCAAGGCAATTTCATATATCCGGTTATTTATCATATTATCATAGTTTTTCAAATATCAAAAATGGCTTACGTATAGCAGCTCGCAGTTGATGGGTATGGTTTTAATTTATGGTAAATTAAAAATGCTTTTGCAGGACGGTTTCCTGGTAAACATGTTTCAAATTATTTTTACAACGGTGTACAGTGAGTGCAAGTGTAGCGCACACGCAGGCGTGAGGCGAGAACTTAGCAACTAAATCGTGGAAGAGATGGAGGTCGAGGGTTGCAGCAATGTGGCATATCATACACGAGGTTTAATATCCTTACCATGTACAATCGTTTGCAATAATAATGACACATTCTTAAAACAGTTTTTGAACTTCTGGAAGTTTTGGGTAGAAATTTCGTTAAATCTCTATCGGTGAGTGAAACAACTAATAAAACTAATATTAAAAATATGAATTAGATTTCAATACAAATACATCAGAAGTCCTAAAGAAATCACAAAATTAATTTTAATGGGTGTCATTATTATTGCAAACAATAGTACAGCGTGTCCAAGCATTAATACCAGGAGATTGAACGAAGAGGACCGGTACCATGGCCGCCAATCAAATCATTTAGATTTATTTTTGTGGGGATATTTAAAAAATGAAATAAATTGCATCGAAGTGGACACTCTTGATGATTTACGCAAAAGTATCATAGCTGCTGCCAATAACTTACAAGTTCAAAACGGACAAGAAGCAGAAACATTTATGTTAGTTTGAAGAAACTAGACTGGCCCAACATTTTGTTGTAACATCAGGTATGTCAAACTATTTTACTATTTAAAATCACAAATTAATTCTATTGATAATTAATAGTAATAGCGGCAAAATGAGTTGAATTTGTTGCATTAAAATAGGTATTGTAAAATGTAATATAATTTATTTCTTTCCTTGGGAATTTCTTTAAATTTTTTGTCTGGTCGCCGAATATACGCCTTATCATGTTTTACAGTGGACCAGTTTCCAGTGCCGTGCAGAAGTGTATTTTACATCATTTTTGATTTCATTTTTACAAAATTATATTTGTAAGCACATTTAATTTTTTTTTATACCTAAGTTCTGAATCACCCTATATAGTTCACTGGTTTGTTTTCCTTGTGTTTTTCTGTTATTGGACAAAACTTCCACAGGTACATTCAAAGTTTTCTTATTATCTATTAGTATTCTTTTCGTTGGATTTCCTTAGCTAAATGGGCATTTTATTTAACTGTACGCGAAGTGATTTTTATCGTTTTGAACGAAATAACAAAAAACTAATGCAAAATACTGTAGCTAACCAAATTGACTGTTACCAGTCTAGTATAATTATTAATACAATTAAACCGTCTTGGATGATGCTTGTCATAGACGCCGATTTTTCGGAGGAAATAAGGTTTGGTCTCATTCTTTGTTGAATTCAATTTTTAAAATGCTACCAATGACGTCGAAATTTGAAAGTTTTAATGTTCATTAATCTGCGTCAAACAACTTTCAACATATTGCCGTTAATGTGTCATTTTCTCAAAAAACCCTATACAAACCTATACAGGGTGATTCAAAACTTATATAAAAAAAAAATTGGAAATAGATGTTTTTCTAATATCTAAAATGGCTTACTTATAGCAACTCACAGTTGATGGGCACCGTTTTAATTTATAGTGAAGTGAAAATGCCTTCTTTACCAAAACATGTTCCAAATGCAGCTATATTTACAACGGCGTGCAATGAGTGCAAATGTATGCAAACGCAGGCGTGACGCGGAAACTTTGCAACCGAATCGTGGAACAGATGGAGGTCCAGGGCATCCACGGCGTATTACAGTGTGGCGTATCATACAAGAGACTCAGTTATATTCGTACCATGTACAGCGTGTCGAAGCATTAATACCAGAGGAATGATCGAGGAGGACCAGTACCATAGCCGCCACGATCTCCTGACTTTAAATCATTTGAACTTATTTTTGTGAGGATATTTAAAAAATGAAATATATTGCACCGAAGTGGACACTATTGATGATTTATGCAAATGTATATAAACTGGGTAAGACGGGTAAGGTATGTCAAACTATTTTACTAAATAAACCACAAATTAATTTTATTAATAACTAATAACAATATCTAGCGGAAAAAACAATTTAATTTACTCCATTAAAATACGTGTTGTAAAATGTAATTTATTTCTTTACTTGAGAATTTCTTTCAATTTTTTGTCCGACCGCGGATTATACACTTTATCAGGTTTTACAATGGACCAATTTTTAGTGCTGTGCGGAAGTGTATTTTTATATCATTTTTGAACTGTTTTCTTTTATTTTATTTTTACAAAATTGTATTTGTAAGAGTCTCCTGTACACTAAAATTTTTTTTTAAGATAAGTTCTGAAACACCCTGTGTGTGTACAAAGCCGTTTCGCATACATTCACAGGAATGTGTTGCCTTAAAATGGCTTAAAGAATTACACTCTTTATTATTAAGGTGTATTAATGAACCACAGTGTATAAGTATATAATTTTGTTGTTTATTGCGATTAACGAGTTAAAATTAAATTCTTGACACCCTGTATACAATGAAATAAAATACTTTATTTAATCACGGTGTAGTGAAACTCGTATACATAAAAAGATATCAGTTCTTATCATTACTTTTTACCTTTAGATAAAGTAGATATCACTCATTACTAAAGCTACAATGTAAATTCTAATAGTTCAGAGTTTTTAAACAAAACTAAGCTAATGTAATATGGAAGGTGATTTTTCATTTATGGACTTTGATTTATTTGATGTGGCAAGAAGTGAGTGTTTTTCTATACTGAACATCGCCTTGGATAATCTGGAACTCTACAGTTTTAATGTTGATACTCAAGATGCTAAAAAGGGCAATACACTCCTGCACTACGCTGCTGTAGCAGGTAAACAAATTTAACGTATGTATTATACCTTTAAGGTTGCCACAATTCTCGCCGTAAAATGGTCAAATTTATGTTGTTTTTAGGTACTGATATCTCGAAACATAAAACACGTAGAGCAAAAGTAATATCAAAAATATGTATGTTTTGTTTATCCACTTTTACTATTTAAACTCTCCTCAAATAATAATAATAACTTTTAAAATGCATTTGTATGACACACATATTTCGCTATTCTAACAATTATTTTCATATACATATAAACAAAAGTAAATAATCTTATATGCAGAACTATGTAAGTTTATGTTATAACAATGTTTACATCTATAGCTGAATTTAAAAAAATATGTATTTTGAAAGATTTCAGTACCTAAAAATGTGCTGGATAGATCGCTTTCTGACATTATATATTTATTTTACTTCTGTACCTTTGAATATTTGCAGATGGCATGAGATAACATTCTTGTTATTTGCTAAACTATATTACTCAGTTCTTAAATGTCTAAAATTACTTGTATTTGTACAAAACACTATTTCAAGAATACGGCGCCCTTAAACGCAAGTCACATAAAAGATTATAAGAATTTAAAGAGTTTATTGGCATTTATTTTAACAGTGGCGGCCCGTGGGTTTTTCAAAGGGTGGGCACAAAAAATAAATTTAGATTCATTTAAATGTATTGCAAGAACAGAATGTAATTCTGCAGAAAAGTTAATTAAACCTATATAAATGCCTGGATTTTTGAACGAAGTCTTCTCATCATGGCCTCGCAAGGCTAATTCGAAGGCTCCACAACAAACTTTATACACATTATTAAACGACGCAAAATGTGACGATTTTTTCCACCTGTTTATTATGTTCTAACCGAGGTCCTAACTTATAGCGCAAATACGCACTATACTCGCGACAAGAATTCAGACAACTTACGTCATATGAACAAATGAACAATTCATTATATTTTCATCAAAATATTTACGAAACTGCAACTGATAGTTATAAAACTACATACTCGACTAAAAGTTTGCATTATATATTGCACTAAATTGCAAAAAATGACTGTTTATAACGCGACCAAATATCGAAAATTACGTTGACAATAAAAACAAATGTGTAACGTCAGCCGTGACGTAGACGTCTGAATTCTTGACGCGAGTATATCTAATTGTTCACGTATGTCAGTTTTTCCTAAAACACTAAAGTCCATATATGCTTTTAAATGAGTCACAGAATTTTCATGTGTTTTGGCCCTATCCGCTATGTGCTTTCAATCGTCAAGTCCGTATTTGGTCCACGCTGTAACATATGAAACAAACAAAACATAACAATTTATTTGTCACAGAACAACCATATTTCTCGTATATGTTTCTATTAAAAACTCTATTATATGTTCTATCTTTACTTGTAGATTCGTAATTAATATATAAATCAGTAGGCCTACCTTTCTTTTAATTAAATATTTTTGATCAAATGGCACTGGATTGTTTTTTAACAAATACTGAACAGAATTTATTTCTGGTTCCGGATCCATTTCTTTTAATAAGTATGTACAAATACACAGAATCACTTTAAAATTATATCTATAATGAGAAATCGCCTTTAAAACCAGCAAAGTTAAAACACAAATTTGTTTACACAACTATTCTGCAAGCGAAATATATTTGTATATACAAGTACGTACTAAACACAGCAAGCGACTACTGAGAACTGAAAACTGAATGCCGGAGGGAGACGGAGTGATGGAGATTGGAGACAGTGGAGACTAGTGGAGAAGGGACAGAGACACGTATTTCAGTGCCCTTTGTCGGCTTTAAATCGGCGCATTTCATTTACTCCGAGGTCCCGAACGTCGGAAAATGAGCCACGTTTGGAGACAATTCTTGGGTTCCAGGAAATAAAGTTTGATATAGTTCGACGCGTGGATGGTTGACGGGAAATAAGTTTGAGTAGTTTTCGCAACCGATAATAGAATTACAAAAAATATATAAATCTATAATAGCATCATATATTTCTTCTTGTGATGTAATTTTAGGTTTTGCAATTGTAATATTACTTTGTGATTTTACAATTCAAAAGTATTTTACAATGTAACTTCCACAATTACTTGTAAAATTGCACAGTAACTTTACAGGCAATTGTAAAGCTACATTGTAATAATACATTTTATATTATTACTACAATGTAATTTTTTTTTTATTGTACAGGATGGTCCAATTTGAGCACTTAGGTAAAGGTTTCTTCTATTTTCCGAAAAGACAGAAAAAGTAGCCAAGATATTTGGAGTTTAATTTTTGAGAAAAGTTGAATAGCGAGAATCACATTTCGATATTTTAATTTGTTTAAGAGATACCTACATAATATTTTTAAATTTTAGTTGTTTTCTGTGGTAACTTTTCTACTTATTATATTAATATTTATACATTGTAAAGACATTTTTCTCTATGTGTAGTATCTAGTGGCTTGAGGAATATTTTGTATAACTTCTAGTTTTCCGCTGCTATAACAAACATATATATTATGTTTTAATGAAACATTATATGTATGTAATATGGGGCATCATAGAAAAGGCTCAAAATTAAAAAAATGCTATATCAAAACTAATCAAGATATCGAAATTAAATTTTCGTTATTCAATTTTTCTCAAAAATATTCCCGTGACATTTGGACCTTTTCGGAGAATAAAAGAAACCTAAAAGTGTTGAAACTGACCTAATCCGTACACAAGACATCTTGTTTACAACATTCGAATTCACTAACAGTGCTTTGACATAGATACCTAAACAAAATCTGAATAATAATTCATTTATACCTAATAGATTAATATGCCTACATGAGAAAAATTGAAATATCGTAAGGAATTAACGATTGTTACTTACCTTAAGTAACATATCAGGCTTTTCCATGAGTTTCTCAATAGCATCTCTGCATCAGAATGTTATTGCAAAAGAAAAATGTACTCATATTAAGTAACCTAATTAACATGAATGCCAATTGCTTCTAATGTTAACAAGGGTAGGTGATTGAGAAATAAACAACCAAGGCTATCGAATACATCTGATTTAATAGTATAATAAGATAACTAAATTGGTACAAATACACACAAAGTTCTCGTGAAAAACAATATAATGTCAATCAGGAACCTGATATAGATAACAGCTTACGTCTTCCAGCGGTGGCCAGGTCGTTGGGTATCTTAACTTTTGGGGCCCCTTTTTTCATCCAAATCTCGGAGGTTTTATTACTAAGGATACGTGTCCACACTGGCTTTTCTCGAATTCATCAGCTTCACTGAATATATCTAACTTATCCCTATGTACGTTGTAAGGACTCAACTGCGGTAGATAATGAAGTTGTATATACTTAAGATGCATGCAATGCAATTCTTTTTCCTATAATTTAGGCTAGATCGAATGGCTGATTGATAGAACATACAAGTACTCCCAACACTTTACCGTTCTCCCGTCGCACTCCCTACCTCGTCCCGACACTATCCGCCACAGGTGTTCATTGTAAGCCTGCGCACATCACTTTTTTGTTAATAGAATGCAGATGGGCCATCACAATGTATAACTTACATACCTATTACTTCTGAATCTCATTGAGGTTATGTTACAACAAGCACTAGACAAAACTATTTATAGTACTAAAAAGACTCACTTGTCACTCTAGATATGTTTATATTGCTAGTCACTACTCACAAAATTAATTTGCTGCATTTATCGAAATGAAGCAAGAAATAATGAAGGCGTCACCACCCAACGCTCTCAACGGTTAGTGGTATAGTGCGTTTTATTTAGTAGTACCTTCACACACACATTAGGCATATTTTTACAGTCAATTATATAGCAAATTTGTTATATTCAGTAATTTTACAATCTAAAAATGGATTTCACATTGTTAATTGTAAATGTATTACAATATATTCAATAAATGTACAAATTATATAATAACGACATAGGAAGTTTACAGGATATTTATTGTATAACAAAAATTTGCAGTTTTCATGTAAAATTACAAGTGTCAGTGTAATGTCATCATTATTTATAGAATTATTTTAAGACAATTATAAGGATATACTTACAAAGTAAATTTGTAAAGTTACTGGCCTTTTTTTCAGTGCAATTCATCAATCAGTAAACTAGTTATAACTTTTACATATTTACGTACAACTACAGTTGGCCCCATTTTTAGTCAATTATTTCCTTCAATTTTCGCTTGAAAAATGTGAACCAAAAACTTTAGCGATTTTAGTTGATCCACTAAAGTTGATCAACTAAAATCGAATCATGCATGAGAACGCGCCTTATGATACGTGTCCGTAAATCATCAATAGTATGTATCCACTTCGGTGCGTTACATCATTTTCTAAATATCTCCACAAAAAGAAGTCCAAATGATTTACAGTCAGAAAATTTCGGCGGCCATGGTAACGGTCCTCTTCGTCCAATCCCTTGGTATTAATGCTTGGACACGCTGTACATGATACGGATATAATTGAGCCTCAAATTTCCCTCGCGTTGCACTGCACTTACACTAACTGCATACCGCGGTAAAAGTAGCTGCAATTCGCAATTGTTTACCGGGAAGTCGTTCTGCTAAAGCATTTTTACAGCATCATAAATTAAAACGATATATATCAATTCCGAGTTGCTACTATACACGTAAGCCATTTTTGACATTTGAAAAACAAATGCAAAGACTGGCGTTACAAAAACTTTAGTGCCTACAAAAAGTAATCGGATTTCAATATTCGGAATCAAAAGTCTATAGACTACAGTAGTCCAGCAAGTTTCAAAATACTACAATTTCAATAATGTTTCACTCGGAAGGTATAAGGATTTTACACAATTTTTTTTTACGATATTGACACTATTTTTCATGATTCCCAAATTCTTTTAGACGCGTTATGAATCACCATGTATAGGTTCCTAAAGTAAATACGAATAACACATCTATTTAAACAGCTAAGAAGACTAAAATTGTTGAAAAATTATATATACAATTAATGTTACAAAGTGAACCAAATTCAATGTTCATGTATAAAATAAATGAATTGTCAAATCAATCATATAATATTATTTTTAGAGCAGCTTTGTGTCTTTGCTGTTAAATGAATTAGAACAATTAAAATAAAACTGACCTATATTAAACTTTTACTTATAGTGTGTTCCACCTCTCGCTTACAAATTCAATTTATTAAAGGAACATATTCAGGCCCGGAAATTCTAATAAAAACAAGTTACGGGGCCATAAAAATGCAACAGCAGGAAAATTTTATCTGATAATTTCAAAAGTACTTGGCAGAGATCTAAATGAAACTTGGCACAAATCTTTAGTTTATTGATTGCAATAAGTTCATGAAGGAATAGCTTTGTCATCATTTACAATGACGAAGATACAAGATAAGAGTTTCCTTAGCTAAACAATTACACCCGGATTCATGAAACGGGCGTACGCTAGTCCGACTAACGAGTTTACGCCCGTGTAAAGCGCGTTAGTTGGCCTAACCAGCTTTGCGTTCATTCACGAAACATGCGTTGCTAGGTAGCGAAGCATGCGTTGCTAGGTAGGCTGTTTATTTACGTCCATATTTGCGCCAAAAGTTAGACCCAGTATTGTACCTGTCTAAAAATCGCGTAACTTCGGCCTCTAGTTCCTTGCGTGTCCCATTGTATATTTAGTATTTATATTCAAAAACTGTACTTTTCAGTACTACGGATTAGTTAACATATCATAAAGTAAGTATTATACATAATAGTGAATAGGAGCATGCTATTTATTTAAATTAGTGCAACAGATGCGTAAATTTTTCGCGTAACCTCCGCTAGTCTGACTAACGTTACGCCTTGTTGATGAATCCGTATGTTATTGTCCATGGCATTTTTTGGAAAAATAGAAATGTTTAAATCTCCAAAAGAGTTTACTCTTATTCGATATCAGTTATATTCAGAAAAAGTTTTTCAGAAAATTGGTGATGAACGTACTTTGGTGATGCAGATTTTGAATATAAAATGTACCATGAATTGTATTCAAATTTTACTATACCGCAAAGTAACGCAAAATGTTAGTGAAAGAACTAGTTGTGAAACACTGAATACGATATGATGCAGAATGCTGAATGAAATGGCATGCTTATATGTACATATATAGATATTAGAACTAATATTGTTAGTATTGTTTTTATTTATTATTATTTTGTACAATATCAGCACAGTTTCAAAGTAAGTTAAAACATTTTTGATTTCTAGAATTTGTATTATTGAGTTAATCGAAACAAAAGCAGTTTATTTACAATTTCTTAGAAAACGATGCACGAGTATAATATATCTCCTATCTTTTAAGATGTTTGTTCAGAAAAAAATATGTAATGAATAATGGCATAGATACTTTTTTATGATAAAAAACCCTCAATTCCTTCCTACATATCTATAACTGGTATCGAAGAAAAAACAAGTTCCATGATAGTCTAAGACCCGAACTAAGGTCGTCCTGCGCCCATCTGCTTACCGGATCAAAAGTATTTTTTATCAAACATAATATGTAAATAAATATATCGCAAATAGGTTGCCTACTATGAATTACAGTATTTTTAATTAAGGGTAGCCATGAACATATTTCATTAGGCAACCCATTTGCGATATATTTGTTTACATATTATTATTTTCTCTGTTAAAAAAATACTTTTCATTTCACGGTAAGGAGTTGGGCGCAGGACGACCTTAGTTCGGATCTTATACTGAGTTTATTACGATCGATAAAGAACGATTGTGGAACTATTTATTACATTTTCTTTATTTTTTTTAGCAGTGCGCTTTTAACATTCAGTAACTTAGTTGTATTTTATACTAATCTACTTTTGGAAAGGCTACGACAAATATCTTTACAATTCACTTTTTTAATTGAAAATTATACTTTGAGATCCATACTTTTTGTATCAGAAGTAACAAGTTGATCGTTCAGTGGTCGCGCGGTTTAAGGCGTCAGTACTTGAATCGAGGTGACTGGATCGCTGTGGGTTCGACCCTCGCAGCCGGTAGACCGTATATAAGCTATATTCGTGGAGAGATTGGCACTCTCTCTGCGGGTATGGTAGGGCGGAAGAATGTTGGCTTGGGTCAATGTGAGAGATTGATACCGGATGACATTTGACTACCCGCCTAATTAATGAGGTTTTCCAGGTTTCCCTCATTCCTGCACTGAATGGTGGTTAGGGCCTACCAACGTAAGTCGTTCCTGGGCACAAATGCGGCCTGCTTAATAATAATATGCCGCCCCCTCTCCCGCACAAGTCTTCGACTTCTGGGCTAATCCTTGTGATTAGAATGAGGGGTAGAGATATTATTATATTATTATTATTACAATATACTTAAACGAGAATAATGTGAAATTGTAGGGGAAATTCAGTTGTATAATGTATTACCAAATATAATTAATGATTCAAACTGCATAAGCTTTAAATGGAGAATAAAGCTGTATCTGTTAAATAAAACAGTTACGCTCACATGCATTTAAACAGAAATTTATCCATGATATTAAATAATTGTTAATATTTTATTAGTTTATCTTATTTTAACAACCTGCAACAAACAATTATTTACTTTATATATTTATAGTTTAATTTATATTTATTTTGCACTCAATAACGATGCATTTTTTGAATCATTTTGGGACGAAATATTTAACTAAGGTACTAGGACGATAAAGTAAAAGTCCTAGGACTTTAAAGAAATTTCGATGGTAAGCTATTATATGTATTAATGGAGATATTTTTGACATTTCAGTATATTCCAACATGACAGTTTGATGTTTTAATTAAAAAATCGTGAAAATATTGACAGCTTAAAACGCAAATTGAATATATTGGGCTTTTATAATACTTTGAATTGAGTATGAAATATAGTATTGTACTGAATCACTTATACCTTACCTACCAAACTTACTTACGGGTATTTATCGTCGTAGATACATAAATAAATATATGCTATGTCAAATATCTGACTATACAATGAAATTTGTAATCTTACTGTCTTTTATTTGGGAAATACAAATATTTACAGAAAAGAAAAACTAAATTTCACCTAATATTCAAATTATTTCATTTATTTACATCAACATTTTTAATAATTTTGTTTATTCTTTAGTAATATGTGATTCAAATGATCTCAAGTCAACCAACTCTTCAATAATCTTCTCTTATATTTATATGCTTGATACATTTTTCTTTAGATATTTATTGGATATGTTTGTTTGTAAGAAAACATTCGGAATATTTCTTAGCTTTATGTTTATTTTAGTGAATTGTCTACAAATTTTTATTATCCAGTGAAGTTAATATTGCTTAAAATATAACAGAAATATTTATTGCTGATTATCAGCAACGTATTACGTCGTTGAAATTAAACTTTATTATTTATGAAAAAGGTCAGAGCCCACAATTTATGTAGTTACTAATAACAAAATAACTATAAAAAAAATTACATTGGTACATATTAAAGTATTATAGCTGATGTATAAGTTTTAATTGAATTAAAAATCACATCTAAGTTGGTTGAATATGAGCTGGATTATGATGACTCAGCTGACAGTGAATACCAAATGCATCGATTGATCTCAGGAAGGAATTTGTGATCCTAATAATAATTTTAAAGCTAACCAAATAAAAGGCAGCAATATAATACTGACTTCCAAACTCCCTAACCTTCAACAAATTGAAACTTCAATGAGTGAATCTGATAACGTGAAATCAAGTGAAGTACCTACCTATCACTAACTATTCGTCTATTCTTTCAAATGTCTTACAAGAGGCACCAAATCAGGCTGCCGTAGTAATAGTCTAAGAGCCAGTGGCCGGCAACCTATAAGTAAATGATTATACCTGAAATTTTGCACAGTGAGTACCTATACCTATCATTCATGAGGTGATAACTCACTAAGCCCGGCGAGGCTGACCCAACTGTTACTCAGGTGCGAGAGGTATGAAAATTTAACCAACTTCGTTATTAAATTAACAAAGCTGCCGTTTGAAAATTTTAAAATTTCAGATCTAACAAATTAGGCATTTATTTTTATTATTTATTATATTTAGCACCTTTTTATATTAAAATAATATAAGTAACAAATAACCTCTATTTCTGGCACAGGTTCTGAGATTTGGTGTCGATTACAATGCTTGACATATCTGACAGTTTTTTAACATCAAAAATCAGATTTAATCAAATACTTTTCGAATTTATAATTTTTGCCAATTTCACAAGTGTCTGCCATGACTTTAGAAGCACGGTAATCGTCTGCCTTTGTTTTTTTTATATAATAATAATTGAATATTTTAAAATTTTCAAACGGCAGCTTTGTTAATTTAATAACGAAGTTACATTTTCATACTTCTCGCACCTGAGTAACTTTTGAGTCGGCCTCGCCGGGCTTAGCGAGTCCCCACATCATGAGTGATAGGTATAAGAGACTCACTGTGCAAAATTTCAGGTATAATCATTTACTTATAGGTTGCCGGCCACTGGCTCTTAGACTATAATCGACACATTCATATCTAATGAGGCATTAGAAAATACTAGAATGTGTACAGGATGTAAGAAGTCGGAATGTAAGTTTTGGTAGGCTCAGTAGAATACTTTCATAGTTGGTTTATTATTATTATTATTTATTTATTTATTTTATTTTTTTTTTTAATAAAAAAGCTGGTCACCTACGTTTTTTTTTATAATTAAAATGAAAGTTTAACATGAGAAACAGATTTAATAAAATCATCATTTTAACAAACAGAACAAATGCACTAATGATTGTTTAGGAGAAGTGTCTCTAAACAAAAGATATAAATCTGATGAAGCAATATTAGAAGAATGGTGCGGATGTGGAAAAACTAAGCATCTAAATAGCCGCTTTTGTGATGTTATGGTATAAGGGCGAACGTTATCATGTGACAAAAACGGTTATGTGAACCTGGCACTAGACTTTTAAAAATCCTATTTTTTGTAGTGCGTATAGATTATGGTATGTAGTTGTTTGTATTGACATTTGCTTTGTTTGTAGTAAATTGTAATATTTAAAAAACTTATCTTACAACTTGAATGATACTCAAATGGGACAATTGATTCCTAGAATTGGCATTGATCGTAATATAAAAAAATTGTTTGTAGTAGAAAATACAACTATTTTCAGTATCTTGTCGTATGTAAAATTTATACAATCCTTCCAATTTCAGTTTAATATTTTGCATCACTTTCACTTATTTGCAGTAACTTGTATTTAATTTGTGGTTCTATGATATCTTTCGCAAAAGTAACTACACTGGAAGCGGACACGGAAAAATCATTTCTAGTTGTTTGTAGCAACGGATAGTTAGTGTAGCAAAATATTTCGTTTGTAGTTCCTCTAAATATAAAGTCATCATACATATTTCAAACGTAGCGTAGGTTGAAAAATCGTTTGCAGTTGTTTGTACTAACTTTTTTTTTAATCTCGATTTAAAGATTATCTACTTTAGATTTCAAGAAACTACATACGACAAATGTTAGTACAAATGATCTGCCAGCCCCACTTGGAATATAGTTTCTATATACATATCATATTCCTATAAAAGGTGAAAATTAATTCTACAAAAATAATACTTAAATTAAAATATCCACCGGGAACTATGTCGGTCGGAAAAATATTGATCCAAAAAGTTTATAAATTTGATAACATGGTAAAGTCCCTGAGACATAAACAACTAAAATATCTAGAATCTCCAAAACTTATATTAATTATATTTATTAGATCACAAAATACCTAAATAAAGAATATTAAAATTTTTGTCATTAATATCTTTTATATTATTAGAACTACAATAATGGGTTTGAAAACTGAAACTTTTTTTTAATAAAACGCGAAAATCCGTAAGAGGATTTAGAACAGTTCTATGAAGCTTTGACAAAATGAATGTTTGAATGCACAAATTAATGAATAATGAATGAATTAATGACGAATAACGAATTAATTGTAAATGAAGAATGAATGAATAATAATGATATCTCTAACCCTGACCGGTCAGTGGTCGCGCGGTTTAAGGCGTTAGTACTTGAATCGAGATGACTAGACGGAGTTGGTTCGAGCCCAGCTGCCGGTAGACCGTATATAAGCTATATTCGTGGCTTGGGTCAATGTGAGAGATTGATGCCAGTTGATATTTGACCACCCTGAGGTTTTCCAGGTTTTCCTCATTTCTGCACTGAATAGTGGTTAGGGCCTACCAACGTAAGTCGTTCCTGGGCGCAAATGCGGCCTGCTTAATAATAATATGCCGCCCCCTCTCCCGCACAAGTCTCCGACTTCTGGGCTAATCCCTGTGATTAGAATGAGGGGTAGAGATATTATTATTATTATTATTCTAATTTCTAGGATTAGTCCACAAGTCGAGACATATTATTATTAAGCATGCCGCATTTGCGCCCAGGAACGACATGCGTTAATAGAACCTAATCATTATTCAATGCAGGAATGATGGAAACCTGAAAAACCTCATTAATTATGAGGATGGTCAAACGCAAACCGGTATCAATCTCTCAAATTGATCCCTGCCAACGTTCTTCCACTCTACCATACCTGCAGAGTGGGTGCCAATCCTCCCCACAAATATAACTGCTCTACGGTCTGCCAGCGGCAGGATCCGAACCGCGGCAGGCGGTAAACACGATTCATTTACTAACACCTTGAATGCATGAATGAAGTAATAACTGTTTTCTACAATTTCATCAAGTCCTAACAGAGAGATTACTATAATTCTATTTTGTTTTTATTTATTTCAAATAGATAGATTTCATAAATATCATCGATAATAGACATAGATGGAAAATATTATACACACAATTTTCAGATTATTTTCTTCCTTTGGGAAATTTGTTATTATAACCAATGAATTTAAGGTATATTTGAAAGCTTTATCTTTTCCCTGCATACTCTAATTTCCTTCTTTTCTGAACTACCTATATATTCTAATTTAATATATCTGCTTTTTTAGGCAATGTTGAGACTGTGAACAAATTATTATCCCTATCGGCTTATACTAATATCTTGAACAAACGTGGAGAAACTGCACTTCATCTAGCTTGCCAAGGAGGCTATTTAAGCGTAGCTAAATTATTGCTGAAGAATGGAGCAAAAATCAATGCAATAGATTTCTATGGCGATACTCCCATATTTAAATCCGTTCAAGGAGAGAATAAATTATTAACTCAGTATTTACTGTCTCAGGAAAATATTAATTTGCAGATCTCAAATCATAGCAATGAAAGGCTTATTCATATGGGTGTGAAATTCAATGACATTAATCTTGTTGAAATGCTGCTACAAGCGGGAGAAGATCCTAACATGGCAACAGATGCAGGTAATTCATTTTCATATTGATTTTATATTTTACTAACCTTTGTACTATTATAACTCAGAAAGGTGCTATAAATACAAATATTTTTTCATTAATATCTAAGAATTGACCATAGGTATTCCATTACAACGATGTATATAATATAAAAGCGTGAAAAATGAAATAATCTAATGATAAATTCAACCATTCTCGTTTCGACGAGTTAATATTGTCTGTTAGTTTTCTTGACCGTTCATAATCACAACTTACCATCTATTACAGCAAATTTTCATCATAACTACAGCGAAAAAGAATAGTTAACGTTCACACAATTGTAGATCTATGTACTATAATTTGTTGTGATTATAGCTCCAAACACAATTTGAAAAATAACCGAAATACAGGCGATTGAAGTTTGAGTTAAAGCGCGTGACTCACCTGTAATCAGCCCTTTGTCTCTTCACTATTTAAAAATAAATTTAACGTACTTAGTCTTGTAGCTTTTGAAATTACCTTTAAAATGTTTTTTAATGGACGCTGTATCTTAAAACTTAACGGAGTTATCGTAAAAAAAAAAACGAATTGCATAGAAAACAATTTTGGAGCACGTAAAAAATTTATATTTTGGAGCATCAATTTATTTTCTGTATACATGAATGCAATCATCATTATGCATCAATTTTTTTATTTACACATACAGGGTGTCCGGAAAAGACGTGTACAACGGAAGACCACAGACTCCTGGGTTCAAAATAAACCGATTTATCCCAATTTACCTATTTCAAAATTGCTTCGTTTCGCCGCTAGAGCGCCAAAGCCCGCGAAAAATTTTTGTTTATTCCGAATATCTCGAAAACGACTTGATCGATGTTAACCATTTTGGGCTACGCATTTATAAGTCTAACCGACACTTTTTGACATTATTTAAAATCTTTTGCAGTTATTAGAAATATAAGAAAAATCATGTATCATGCAAATATAAGCACATATTTTTTAACCCCTGTACAATAACTCTCAGTTTTTTCTATTAGTAGTTGACTTTATTTAGAAACTTTTTTACACTTTCAGAATTTTGAACAGATGAGTAGTTTAGGCAGAAAAATATTTTTCGTGTGTCAACAATATCAGCATCCGTTCTGCAACAAATAACGAAGTACCAGAAGTAGGCTCTGATATTTTAAGTATCAGTTGTATGTCAAATCTAATCAGCTACTGAAGTTAGTCTCTCGATTTATTATTTTTGCTCAATTACTTAGTTACTTTAGATCTTACTTTATTTGTTGTTGTTATTGTTGTGGTTGTTTATGTTCCTCATTTTTCAATATTTCATCATGGATACGTATACATATTCCGAACAAGTAGATATGGTTTTGGTTTATGGAGTTTGTCAAGATAACGGCCGCAAAAGTGTTAGGGTCTACATGGACAGATTCTCTCATCGACGAGTGTCAAATCATCAAACTTTGCCAACATCGAAAGGCGACTTTGCGAATTTGGTTCTTTACACCAAATTAATACAGTTCAAGGGCGTCAACGTACCACGAAAACTATAAAGGTGAAGGAACAAATCCTAGATAAGATAGAAGAGAACCCAAAAATTAGTGCAAGACGCCTTGAACAAGAAATAGGGATACCAAAACCTATAGTTCATGATGTTTTGAAGGAGCAGTTACTACATCCGTACCACATTCAATCGGTTCATGACCGGTTCATGAACCCTGAAAACGTTTAGCATTTTGTAATTTTATACAAGAATAAAGAACCCATGATATCAATTTCAGCAAAAACATTTTATTTACAGATGAAGCATATTTTGCTAGGTCAGGAATTATTAATAACCATAACAAACACGTTTATACTGATGAAAACCACACTGTACTGAAATAAGACATTTTCAATATGAATTCAGAGTGGACGTGGAATTATAGACAACTTTATTATTGGCCCGGTTGTGTTTCCACATCGATTAAATGGGGTCAACTATTTAAATTATTTACAGCAAGTATTACCTAATTTATTGACGATTTACCGTTACTACTTCGTCGTAACATGTGGTTTATGCACGATGGTGCACTTCATTTTGCAATACCCGTTAGTCAGTATTTACATAATCTGTATCCTAACAGGCGGATTGGAAGAGAAAACGATGCTCCTATAAAATGGCCACCTCGAGCACCAGACTTACCTCCTTGCGATTATTTTTTGTAAAGTATATGCCTACGCAGTTAATAATAATTTTTTTAGGCGCATCCAAGACGCAGTTAACCTTTACGAGGTAATCCAGTAATCATGGAGAGCACTACAACTTCGTAAAACCGTAAAACGGATTACTTATTGCGTACGAGAAAACGGGTCACTGAGCATTTATTGTAAAGAGATCATAACTTTTTTTATTTGCTGTATTAATCTTATTATCTCGTATTTATTAAATAAAATATAAATGAGTTTTGGAATTTTCGTTATTTGTTGCAGAACGAATGCTGATATTGTTGACATACGAAAAATATTTTTTCTACCTAAACTACTCATCTATTCAAAATTCTGAAAGTATAAAAAAAGTTTCTAAATAAAGTCAACTACTAATAGAAAAAAACTGAGAATGATTATACAGGGGATTAAGAAAATATGTGCTTATATTTGCATGATACATGATTTTTCTTATATTTCTAATGACTGCAAAAGATTTTAAATAATGTCAAAAAGTGTCGGTTAGACTAATAACTGCGTAGCCCAAAAATGGTTAACATCGATCAAGTCGTTTTCGAGATATTCGAAATAAAAAAAAATTTTTCGCGAACTTTGGCGCTCCCTAGCGGCGAAACAAAGCAATTTTGGAAATAAGTAAATTGGGCTAAATCGTCTTATTTTGAACCCAGGAGTCTGTGGTCTTCCGTTGTACACGTCTTTTCCGGACACCCTGTATATCAGAGGGGTGGTTTTTAAGGGTTGAAAATCTTGAGGGGGAAATAAATTTTTTTTCTCGAATATAAATACAAGATTTTGAAATTATCACAATTTTTTTATGACGTTTTGACACAAGAGGTGGTTTTTAATGATTGAAAATAAGCAACCAATCAAAAAATATTTTATAATTTTATATTTTATAATAATTTAATTTGGAATATAAATGTACATTTAAACCTTTTGAAGTTGTTGAAAAAGATTTTCTTCTACATATTTTTGACATAGGGGGTAGTTTGTAAGGGTTGAATAATTAACCAAAATTATTTTATATAAGCAGATAATTAAATTGTATATGATAGAAATGCACTACAAAAACGTTTGAACCTGTTAAACAATTTTTTAAAATTATTTTTGTTAAATGGGTGGTTTTTAAGAAATTTCAAGGGTTGAGAACTTGCACAATATCCATTATTGTAATTAAATATATAAAAATTGCATAATTTAACATAATTAAAATCCATAAAATGCTTTAATATTAATTTTTTTCATTTCTTTCAATAAGGTTTTCACCCCTTAAAAATAAAAGTTCTCTTAGCGCGTATATAACTATTGCAAAACGGGGTAAGATAAGCCTAATTCCAAATTTTTAGCAAAATCGAATCAGTTAAAAAAAATTTATAGGTATTGACCTGTTTTCCTCCACGGTGACTGGACTAATACAGGTATTATAAAAAAATATAATGAATTATTCATTTGTTCGTATGACGTAAGTTGTCTGAATTCTTGTCGCGAGTATACATTATTTATTAGCTTGCTAAGAATAACATTTTGGTTTTTAAATTTTATTAGACTATTTCTTTATATATATTCTTTTTGAAGAGTGATTATTATCATATCAAAAGAAGTAAACTTTATATATTCATAACTAATCCAAAAATAAATATTTGAATGTACAGGAGACTCTTACAAATACAATTTTGTTAAAAAATGTATGGATTGGTATGTGATTTAGGAGATACCAAGAATATACGGTCAAATCGAGAAGTTTGTGCAAAAGCCTACTCCTACTCAACGACCAAAAGCACTAAAGTGGCCTAAAATGATTCAATCTGACTGTTTTACATTAGCCGCTTCAATTATCTAAACAAATAAATAGTCTTATTTTTGCTTAAGCTTTTATATTATTTAGAACTATACAGAACAAATTGCTATATGATAATAAACGTCAAAATAGTTCGATAACTTATTGCTCTAAAAGTTTTTGTTTTTCTGGAACAAGTTTCTTATGAGTACTTCAATATGGCAAGCCCATTTAAACGGTTCTCTCCCATTGTTGAATGAGGCCATATTTTTATTCTCCTTAGAGTACTAAAGGATCTTTCAATTGAACTTGTTGAGGAAGATTGTGCAATTGATATCGCTGAGGCTTTTGTAATCAAGGGAAATAATTCTCTGGTTTTCTTTAACACTTTGATCATTTCGAATTCCTTCAAAATTTGTCTTTCTATTTACTTCTTTCCATGTATAATACCATAGCTCAGTGTCCAACATTTCAGTCAAACATTTTGCCAACTTGCAATATGCAGCAAAAATTAGAGACGGTCGTGATCCCCTACCCTCTACCCTCCTCCCAGATATACCCATGTAACATAGTATTACTCACTAATTGGAAACTAGGGACTGTTCTAGGGGTGAAATATAGATACAAATTTAAAGAACTAGAGAAGTATAAAAGTAAGAGAAAGGCGTTGTGACCACTAATTATTTTTGTACGCATTATTGGAAATATGAAGATTAAGTGATTTTATCTCCTGATTTTATTTCTCAGCCCTTCACAGATGTTGAAAAAGGGATGAAAACTAAAAAACTGCTGATTTTCATACAGAACGTACTCAGAGAACGTTTCATTTGCCAGAAAAATAAAAATATTATTTGAACTGTAATGATTTTTATACAAAACGTTGAAAGTAAGAAGATTAAATGATTCCACTAAGTTACATTTGTAACCCGTCACAGGTGACGAAAAAGAGATCAAAATGAAAAAAAAAAAATAAAAACAGAAAATATAATTTGAACTATAATGATTTTCATAGATAACGTTGGAATAAGAAGATTAAGCGATTCCACAAACTAGGTAGTTTCATTTCCCGTCACATGTATTGAAAAGGAGACGAAAATTTAAAAATATATTAATAGAAACTCAGAGAATATCACGTGAACTGTAATGATTCTCATGGAGAACGTTGAAAGTAAGAAGTTTAAGTGATTGCACATACTAGTTTCATTTTTCTGTCACCTATGGCGGGTGATGAAAAGAAAATGAAACTAAAAGTAAAACTCATCGAGGAAAAATGAAATTACCTACAGAAAAATGTTATTAAATAAATTATGATTTCAAAGAATATATAATATTTAATTTTTTCTTAACTTTTCCTTGACATTTATGTGAAGGGGCGGCGGCGCCGTTGAAATTTCGCTCAGGGCGCGCCGGTATTGTTAAACCCGACACTGGTAATAATCAATTGTTTCTGTGATTATAAGCTTTAAATAATATTTAAAATTTCCTACAACTTTACATCTTTTTTCGTATCTCGAATAATAACAAAAAAAGGAGAAGGGGCAATTTCTGTGTGACTACTCCACTCAGTTTCATACAGTTAGATGATACAAGCATATTTACTAGTCAGTTACGGGGCATTGACAGTTTAAGAGCAGTTTTAAAAAAAGTCGACTATGTATATCAAAACTGACACCCACAGAAAGTTGCACTCTGTACATTGAGAACTAATTAAATTTACTTCAAAAAATATTTCTTATGAAATTAAATAGACATGAAAATATTTTGATGGATCTTGATATGCCCATTTCCTGTAAAGAATATCATTACTACGGGTTCTGACGGGTTTTCAAATTTTAAACGTAAAAATAATAATAGAAGGCCTTGCACACTTAAGTGTACACAAGTACAGTATTCCATGCTTTTTAAAATTATATTATATAAGAATAATTAACCATGGAATATATAGAAATGTTTATGAATACAATGATATTTAATACATTTCAAACTGTTGTTTTTATAACAAACTTACTTATATTAAAAAATATACTTTTACTTGCAGTGAAGAAATAGTATACATATGGTTAACGTACGCATTAATCATTAATTATGAATATGAAATGCTCTTACATAAATGAAATTCATAAATTAATATTATGTTTCCACCTTACCAAGTATTCAGTAGTGTTTATTAGCATATAATACAGGAATATTTTTCAGTCCTAAAATAATTATTATTGCCATTAGGGATTACTCATAAAAGGCAATATTCCAAACTAATGATTTATTTATACATGATTTTATTAACACATAATAATTATATTATGCCATAATTACATACATCGAATTTAATTAAATTGTATTTCATTTCTAATTGTTAAGAGAATATTTTAAGCTGGTATAACCAATTAAATAAACAGTAGCATTTCCCGACAGAATATTGTAGGGGACAAAATACTTACATACGACAACTTTGATTAATTCATTTTATTGCATTCTTTAAAATAGTAAAAATAAAATATCAAATTTTGATTATATTTTTAGAAAAAAGACGCATCCGTTTTAGAAGTATTACAAACAAAATTTCCAAAAAAAAAACCTATCAAACATTCATGCCTGTAGTATATGTAACCGAGAGTTGTGAGTGCGCTTGCGCAAGCAGCTGATTTACCTAGCAAGTACTTGCATGTCAATAGATCTTGTGGTGTACATGTATGTAGTGTCGTAGTGTACATTTTGGATGCTGGAATTGGGGAAGGAAAGCTTAAGAGGCTACAGCACTTAGGCTCCATTGGTCCCCTAGTACTTCCTTTCATTAAGAGATCAATCCACCTGACCCGTTAAATAACCCAGTAAAGAGAAAAAGTTGGTAACGTTGCTCAGAGGCATCTCTTTAATGTAGGTCATAAAAGGCCATCGCTCTCCCAACACGGATTCTCTTGTTGACTAAGCAGTTGATATGCACTCACACATAGTCGTGAAGTACTGCCTCGTTTTCGTATTCGCAACCCTTACAGGAGAGATGTTTCACGTTTCCTCATATAATACAGATGCTTCCTTAACCAACAGTGTCTAGTTTGAATACCTGTCACTAGGCGAAGATTCATCCTAGGCTTAGCTAGGTACCTTCTGCCTGTATCCTTGCAGTGGTACTCTAAGAACTTCTTAGCTTGACAGCTATTTATCCTAATTAATAATTTGAACAAGAGCTGACAACAGAAGCATTCTGAAAAGACCAGATCCATAAATGTTGAGACCCTATGCACTCCTAACCAACTTGTTGTTTTATTGGCATAGCATCGCTTGTGCCCCTTTACCCAGCATACAGATGTGCTCTTGTCGGTTGAGGCCACTTTCAGTGCCTGGTGACATTCCCATGCTGATCTAGTGTTTAGGGATCTAAAATAAATTCCACATCCTGCACCTTCCTTTATTTTTGATCCGTCTGTGTAGGTGTTGATTACATCTTCACTGGAGGTCTCCTCATTTCTGATAATTACCGTGTAGGGAGAAATACTGTGAGTGTCTGCCTCCATAAAGGACATCACTCTGACGACCCCATTCCACAGGCGACTCCTAACTCAAGGTGGCAGACATCGCATTACTTCCATTGCTATGGTGGGCGTAGTTTGCACGCCGTTTTTAGTCTTCTCTTTAAATGAAGATTCCATGTTAGCTTCGCATCAAGTGTTACTTCAAGGTATTTCACATCCAATGCTTAAAGTAGTGTTTAGGAGAGCTGGTGTCTTTATTGGCCCCATTTTTCTATTCCTCGTGAATAGAACTATTTCTGTCTTCCTGGGGTTAACCGGCAGAGCATGGACCTCTTTTAATAGGCATGTTTGTTTGATATCCAACTACAGATGGTAGGAGAAACTCCCCTCTTCATAAGAACTGTATTAATTTTAGGGAAGGTCATTTTATTAAATACCCCTTCTACTCGTGTGTTTATGAATATCACCAGAGTGGGATATTTATTGTCCAAAGACCCTGACCACCACTTGGTGCAGAGTAGCGTCGGTGGATTGCCCTGAAGTGTACGCGAATCGTTGTCAATTTTCTTGCAGCAAGTGCATAACATAATAAAATTAAAAAAATGATAAACCTGAAGCAAAAAACTTAAGAACATGGAAATATACTTTATGAAATATAAGACCTCTTTTATGCACGCGTTTTTCTCCACTCAACGCGAAATTGAGAAAAACACGGCATATTTCTGCTTCATTTTATGCACGCGCATTCTATCAGTTTTCACCAGTTTCATGCCACACAGTAGTCAGTAAAGTATATGAAAATGGATCCGTATATATTGTATTTGTGCTATAAAAAAATATGTAATTGAAAAAACGTAAGAGGCGTTGGGCAGTACATCCAATTAATAAAAATAGAATTCAACAAAGTGCATTTTATATGGAGATTTGCAAAAAGATGGTGACAAGTTTTTTAATTAGGGGCCATCCATAAATTACGTCACACGAATTTTAGGACTTTTTAACTCCTCCCCCCGTCCTTGTCATAGGTTGTCTCATTTTCAGAACCAGGATTTGGTCTGATGGTATCAATAAATATTTCAATATCAATTGCGTCCATTGCATTCATGTCCCGCTTGATCAACAGTTAAACTAAAACTAAAACTGTGCTAAAACTATTCTTGACAGACAGAGCCACTGGACTTGCAACAAAGAGCTCTTTGCATAAAAACGCCGATATAATTTCGTGTTTATTCGGAGCGCGAACGCCAAGCGTTCTGTAAAGCCATCGCGACAGAATTGAAAACACGAGAGCAAATAAACGCGCGTAAAATGCATAAACGTAGTAACTTTGTTCACGGTATCTTGAAACGCGGCGTTTTTGTCAACGCCGCGTTGAGAGGAGAAAAACGCGTGCATAAAAGGGTCTAAAGCCATCGCGACAGAATTTAAAATGCGAGAGCAAATAAACGCGCATAAAATGCATAAACTTAGTAATTCTGTTCACGGTATCTTCGAAACGCCGCGTTTTTGTCAACTCCGCGTTGAGAAGAGAAAAACGCGTGCATAAAAGGGGTCTAAAAGTAACTATAGACACAGAAATAAAAAAACAGCATGTTATACAGAAATATACTTGTTGAACTCTATCAAACAAAACAAATTGGAATATAAGGGAAACTGCATAACTTTTGCAGATACTAGTTAACCGAAGTGTCAGATGGTATCCTCAAAATGTTTTTTAATTGCTCTGGAACTCCCATTTTCTCGCAATAATATCTAGTGAGCACCGTCTATATTTTTACAGCGCCTCATATTTTAATTTAACTTAATAGCAGTGAAAACGTAAAAGCAAATTACAATTACAATCAAGTTAATTGAGAAGTTACTTAAAATAACGACCACTTTGTATCACATACACTCGCGCTCTATGTCTCACTTCAGTTCTGGTCATGAGTTGTTGTAGCTCATGTGTAGCTGCCTGTTTTCTTTGTATGAGTTCTTCATGAGAATGGTGTTTTAGCCTAAATATCACGTTATTCCGAACTGAAGTCCTGATCTTTCTGCCTTATGTTTGAGAAGAAAGAACCATAGCCAAGAGGACTTTTTTGTGCATTTGAGGTGCACAATTACCACTCAGCGTTTATATACTTTGTCACCAGTCACCCTGTATAGGTTTTTTGTATACTTTTTTAATATCCTGCAATTAGGACTTGCAGGACAGTTTAAATAAATAAATAAATAACAACTGGTCTACCAAGTTATCTGCCATTTTCTAGAAAATGAACACTAAGCTTTAACTAAGCTATAGGCTGTAGATTTATGTTTATATTTATTTATTAAGGTAAATTAATGTTTGCATAAATTCATTCATTTCCCAAAAAGCACCTTGGTGCTCTCGATTTGCAAGTATTTTCTTCCGAAGCTACAGAGTACCTATTATACGCGTAACAAGAAAACGTATTCTTTGATTTCTTATTTCCCTATATAATTTTGAACCACTGTATCTGTATCTATAAACTTGTATTTTTGAATTAACATTGATTTTTTAAAATTTCTTTCAGGGGAAACTCCCATTCAACTGGCTGTTGAATATGGACACCTAGAAATATTAAAGCTATTAATAATTAAGCAAGCCGATATAAACGTCAAGGATACTCAAAACTGTACTCTACTCCACTTGGCTGCAAAAAGTAACCAAGAAACTATTTGCAAGCAATTAATACTCGAAGGACTCGACGTAAACTCTCAAGATGTGAACGGATCTTCGCCACTTCACTTGGCTGTTGAATTTAATTCTAGTTCGGTAGTGCAATTACTTTTAGATAATAAAGCCGACATTAATAAAAATGATTTGGACGATTACACTCCTCTACATACAGCCGCAAGGATACGAGGTAACTTTGACGTGTTGGAATTGTTAATAAAATATAATGCGAGGCTGGATGCTCCCACTGTACATGGAGATCTTCCTCTTCATGTTGCCGCGGCTGTAGGCAATGTCAAGGCGTTTACTTTCCTTTTCAGCAAAAAATATATTAATTGCTTAAACAGCTCGGCGTTAACACCCCTGCAAATTGCTCAACAAAATGGGTGTGTCTCAGTGGCGCAGTTAATTATGGAGTTAGATAAAAATAACAATGCTTCTCCAAAAATTCCTGTATTAACAAAACTGCGCGCTAATAAAAGAAGGACCATTATTTGAATATTTCAACTTGTACCTTACTCTGTACCATTTCTGGACTCAACGTTCTGTGATACTGAATTTAGATGTGATAAAATTAAATTATTAATTTTTTTTTTATAGATTTGTTATTTATCAAATACGTATTTTATATTATTACACTGCAGCTTTAACATTGTTTGTTTAATTTATATGTTTTCGTATTTCTTTCATATTTTTTATAATTTCATATTTTTTAGAATATATATTTTATATCACTCTCTGCATTAGTTATTTGTATTCTCTGTTTACTACACCTGTTTATTAAAACCTGATTAAAAGAGCAAATTTGAAAGATTAATTACCTACTGCCTTTTTTAATAAGCCAATTAAACTTCAATTTTTAATGCTATTTTGGAATTGGGCACAAGTGTGAGAATTTGTGTGAAATATTTGATAAATCGTTATAGAAATTCTCATACTTATACCGTGCATTGATTATCCCTCATATATTATGTATTATGTATATTGATATACAAGACAAATTTTCATATACTTTATAATTTTTGTGTGATAGACATAGACATAATTAATTCAAACGAGCTCCGTTCTCCAATATTTAAGTAACCCTACAAGAAAATATCCAAGACGGTTAAATCAGATGAATATGGTGGCCATTCAGTCGGTCCTCGTCCTATCCATCTGTAAGGGAAAGTATTATCAAGACATGTCCTGACATCAACCCTCTGTTTTATTGAAACTATATTTTTGGGTGGGAAACACCATTATTGCTTTTGATGCTTAAATAACTGTTTTGCACGATCCGTCAATTTAACGTATTTATTGGTTAGATTAAAAGGAATAATAAGTTGTGTTTACAAATTTCAGAGCGGTAAGAACAGTGACTTACCTATCGGACGGCAGTAGACACCATTGAGAGCTGTCGACCTTTATCGCAATCGGCGAGAAACGATATTTTGCAAACACGGAATTCCAGGAAACAACTACTCTGCGGGCTAATGCCCCGACCACGACAGCTTTCAATGGTGTCTACTGCATGTAGAACGCTTCGTGTCTGTGACATTTTCAGTCCGGCATGGAGTAGCGAACGGCCGATAGATGTAGTTAGTTCTACACCGCGTACTCATGGTCCCTTCTGTCGGGTTAGACAGACGAAAGCAGCTAGGATTATTCGTCGGATACCTCACCTATGGCATACTGATGAGAGCTAACAAGTTCGAAACCGGTATATGTCTGGTGGGCGTCTGACGAATGACTCTAGCTGTTGCTAAAGGTTTTCCAGGTGTAATTCAATGCTGGTCGGGGCATTAGCCCGCAGAGTAGTTGTTTCCTGGAATTCCGTGTTTGCATCATATCATTTGGTTATTACATAGATCGTGCAAAAACCTAAAGCATGACAAGCATTAAAGGCTACCGGCCTCAGACAAAAATCGGTAGTTCTGGGTACCCTCAGCCACCAATATTTTGCCTTCGACCAGGAAACAACCCTTACCGCTTTTGATACTTCAATCATTATTGTGTAATATATTTTCAGGCAGCTCCGTCCTCCAATTATTAAGTAACCCTCCAAGAAAAAATCCAAGACGGTTAAATCAAATGAATGTGGTAGCCCTTGGCCCTCGTCCTATTCATCTGTCGGGCAAAATATTATCAAGAAATATCTGGACATCAACATTAAAGTGATAAGGGGCTCCATTTTATTGAAACGAAATTGGGTGGAAAACATCATTATCTTTATTGTTTGGATAAGGAGCTTCCATAGCTGGGAATATGTTAAAACACAGAAAATCCAAATATCTAGCAGCAGTTAAGTTTCTTCAAAGTAAAACTTTAAGATATGACGTTCTATCGTCCTATCATTCCAAATCATACATTTATTTCACCTTGGAACTGGTTATGCAATTCTTGAATCCAGTGAGAATTATTTTGATACCAATATATGCATTTATGAAGATGTACAGCTCCATTCGAGGAAAACTGGCTTTGTTCGAGAAAACAATACATTTTAAGTAGTTGCTATTTTCATCACAAGAATACGATCTAGTCGCAAAGCTGTATACGATTATATGCATCAGCCTCATTCAACTCTTGCATTAAATGTACTTTGTAAAGATGTAACTTTTCATTTCCTAAAAATGTTTCGAATGCGAAATGATCGAGATAATTGTTTATACACAGATGTCTAGAAGAAGTGTGAAGATTTTCTTGAATTTCAAGCAATACGTTTAATGTTTTCGTTGACTTAGGTCTATATATAAATGTTTTAAACAGCTAGTTTCCAAAATTGTGTGTTGCATTAAATATTTTTCTAAAAATCACGATCTATATAACAGTAACCAAAAAACCCTAATGAAAGGGGCCACTGCACTCGAAAAACTGAAAGGCATTGGCGAAATATAGCAACTTCAATCTTGTAGTTACCTACTCCATGCTGGACCTGAGCGGCAACAAAACACAAAGCATCGTACAATACTGTAGGTACCATTGAAAGCCCCCACCTTCGCGTTCGGCGATAACGATATTTACAAAAGCGGAATATGGAGTAGGTAATAACCATTAGATGTATTTGCGACATTTTGCGTACTCAGGGTTCTTTCTATTGGGTTTGACAGACAGAACAGTCAGGGTTAGTCGTTGTTACGTCACATATGACATACTGATGAGAACTAACAAGCTTGAGACTAGTATATATCTGGTAGGCCGCTGACAATAAATTTGGCTGTTTATAGGTTTTTCAGATGTACTCCAATGCTATTCAGCATAATCCGACAAAGTCGTTGTTTCCTGAGATTTCACTTTTATGAGGCAAACATAAAATCTGAATTAATACATTTTTTACGTAAATTAAAAAATTAGTGTATTTCATAGTTTTTCAAAAGAAGTAGTACAATTAAGAATATTGTGCGAAACATTACCGCTCTATAACTATATGCAGACACAAATAAACAAAGTTAGTTGATGTACTGGTACATATAGATGGAGTATCGACACCAATGCAGATACTGTGCCCAATATAAATATAGCTTTAGACATATTAAATGTATTATATGAAATTAGTTTCCCTTGAGGCTTACTTTTCATAGCGAGTTATCTGATAATGTTTCAAAATAATAATAAATCAAAGATCTCAGCTGTTACTGCCATTAATGAACATCAAGGAAAAGCGGTTTTTGAAAGAACAGGTAAGTATGTTACGGGTGTTGATCCTGTTACACACACACAATACAAGGTCTTATCCAAAAGCTCCAGGACAACCAGTTGCACAAAATAATTATATGAAGAAGATTTGACATAATTGATAGGAAAAGACGAATATCACTGGAGAAACTACAGAAGATTCTGAGAGACGCATTTTCTACATGCTTCCAAAAGTGGAAACGGAGGCGGGAAAAATATGTGGCTAAAAATAAGGAGTACATTGAAGAGAATAAGGTTGTATAAGATGTAATGTTTTTGAATAAATTTTATCGAAAAATATCGAATGGAATTTCTATCTGTGTAGTACAGAAAGAAAATTTTTCTAAAAAAGTGCTGCAAATTCCACCGAGACACTTATGTCTCATAAAATAAACAATATCCTGATATATTGTTGGATTGTTATACCGTCATCTAGGTAACGGGTCGCTGCCAGTAACAGAATTAAAATGCACTTCCCTATCCTTAACTGAGACTCTTTGATCGGCCCTTGTTGTTCTCGAGTTAGGCTCTGTGCGGGTGAACCACAGTTATTTATTGATAGTCATATATTGATTTCGGTTCCTTTTGTTAGTATTTCCGCTGCTTCTATCGGAACAGTTTCTTGTTGTTTAATAATGTGACAAAGATTTTAACAATTGATGAGATAAAACAAATATCGCTGGACAAATTACATTAAATTATGAAAGACGTATTTTCCCCATATTTCCAAAAGTGGAAACGTGGGGAAAATGTGGGTAGGAATGGAGACTACTTTGAAGGTGATAAGGTTGAGTAAGTTGTAATGTTTCCTAATAAATTATTTATAAAACATCGAATGAGAATTAAGTTATATAAAACAGGAAATAAGGAGGAACAAGAGGTGATCGATAATTTTATTATTTTATTAATACTATCTGCGCACATGCGCGTGAGGCGTGTTATTTAGACAATTAATTGAAAACTAGCTTTAAGTTTCTTCCACTATTAAAATATTCATTATATATAGTAGTAATTGTTAATTAATTAAATATTCACTTTATAATTATTACATTCAACACTGTAGGGTTTTTATGTCAAACATTAGGTATATTAAAATATATACCGACCGAACTATTATAAAAATACGTTTGTAACAATTCCACATACCTACTGTATTTGACAGTTGTTCTCAGTGCACAAGTTTTCTTTCGCTATGGCTGGTTACTCTAACCCAATAGTCGTATCGTCGAAGAGATCGCAAAATCCAATTTGTGCCGAACATGATGTCTTGATTCCTTAATCAAATATTTACTGCTAAAAAGGTTTATAAACCAGAGATTGAGTCTGAGGTGTTGATCTGATGTGAAAAATGAGTAAAAAAGATATCTGTAACGATGAAGGCAAAATGCAGCTCCCGCTATGAGAGAAATTTTAAGAAATGTGTTATTGGAGTGAAAATAAATTTAATAGATTTAATATTCAGGGTTTATCGCGGTAAAAGCATAAATAGCTATAGCCCCATAAAAAAATCACATGTTGTAATTGAATCAAATTTATAAATATTATAATAGTGTTTTATCGATAATATACAGGGTGTCCGGAAAAGACGTGTACAACGGAAGACCACAGACTCCTAGGTTCAAAATAAGCCGATTTAGCCCAATTTATTTATTTCTAAAATTGCCTCGTTTAGCCGCTAGAGAGCGTCAAAGTTTGCGAAAAATTTTTGTTTATTCCGAATATCTCGAAAACGACCTGATCGATTTTAACCATTTTTGAGCTACGCAGTTCTAACCGACACTTTTTGACATTATTTAAAATCTTTTGCTTTTGAGTACTTGTAGTGAAATAAAAAACTATTAAATTTAAACTATGCAAGCATAATGAAAAGCTTTGAATTAGAATCTAAATATAAAGTAATAAAATCATAGGATAAATTCGTTTAAGGAATTGTGTAAATTTAATATTTAGAGATTATATAAACAAGTATTTTTTCAAAATTTAAAAGATAAAAACCAGAGTAGTATTTTGAAAGTAGAGTTTTAGATAATACATATTGATCTTTAAAAATTTGATTTTTCAAATGTTGATAGATAATAAAATTGTTAAAATGTAAATAATTGTGTTTTATTATTATAAAAAATTAAAAGATTAATTTAAGAAAAATAACATTTGGAACCGCCATTTGAGATATGAGTTTCTCAAGCTCTGTAAAAATTAAAATAAAAAATTATTGAACTTGTTTAATTTAAAAAATGTATTCGAAATAAAAAAAATAATTGTAAATAAAAGGCCCTCAACAATGAGATACATAAAACAATACATATTTAAAAACTGAAAATTAATAAAACAAGTGTTGCTGTTAAAAAAAGAAGTACCTAAATATATAAGGTAAGTTAAAAATAATTAGATATTTTGTAGTTATGGTTACTAAACAAAAATGAAATAAAACTTAAATTAAGTAAACATTTTTTTTTACAATATTGTTAAACAATTCAAATATAATATTCTCGGGTAAAAACAAAAAGGAAAAAAAATAAATAAGCAAACAAATAAAATAAAATAATATAAATAATATTATATAAATAACAATATTATAATAATATATATATTGTGATAAAACAGAAATTGCATAAGAATTGAATACTATGAAATTTATTTTAAGCAACAAAACAGAGAATTGTTATTGAAATGTTACTATTATTGATGTAAAATATAGATAAATTATTAGTGTTGAAATTATCTTAAATTAACATATCGAAAGAAGATTAGTAATACGAGTATATTAAATTAACAAAATTTTACAAATTTTATTATATTCAATTTAAATTTTTATCTATCAAATTTGGACATGACGATACAAAAACATACATTATATAAAGAAAATGAATTCAAAAACCAGACAATGACATATCAAAGCAAAGAAAAAAGATTTAGCATATATGCATATCGCAAGACTAAAACATCATTCAAATAAAATATTAGCTAGATAAAATGAAAATTCCAATTTTAAAACATAATGACAATTAGAAATGTCAAATGTAAAGATGGCTATTCAAGAAAATTTCAGCATCTCTGACAGGACTCTAAAAGAGACACAAATTAAAGAATATTTAAGTATAAAATTAGTAAAAATTGTTATGTAGTTGCAAAAATAGTTATAAGAATACAAAAGACAATTAGTGTCGTGAATAGTGCTTCGACAAGAATAATTAAAAGTGAAAATGTTATATGTGTATTGACCCTAAGAAAAACTAATAATAATCTAGAAGGTAAAATTACCTAGAAACAATAATTTGTTGATTAGTTCCGAAAAAAACTGTGAAGCGAGAAGAGGTGTGAATTTGCTAGAGCCGAAAATTTCATATTGTAACCTCGAAACTAGGTTATCGTTGAAACACGTCACGTAGACAAATAATCTTTATTATCACTCTTGATAATACAAGAAATATTCTTCAACAATTTCGCAACTGTCAACGCTTTACTTTGACGTTTGTCACTTGCGTTTGGCTGCTGAATACAAACTGACTCAGCGGCCGAGAATGATCTGCTTATATAGGTTTTTACAGTTCTCGAAGTTTCTGAGATTTCGAGAACGTGTCGAGAAACAAATAGAATATAGCCTGGAATATTCCGGAAAACGTCAAAATAAAGGCATCACAAAAATTGTAAATTCTAACATAAACAGAAACGTAATTTACAAACTAATGAGGTATGTGAGCTTCAATTATAAATTCTAACGAAAACAGGAACATAATTAACCAACTAAAAAGGTAGGTGAGCTTTCGTAACCAGGTTACTCCATTGTCCGCATGGCCTTCTTGATAAGGTGTCAAACGATCGATGTGGACAATCTTCATCTTGGCTTGGGATTCCTCTGGATCCTGTAAACTACGTCATTCAATCGTGACACGACAGTATAAGGGCCTTCCCACGATTTCTGCAGCTTCGGAGATTTACCCTTGCTTCTTTTGGGTTATACAGCCACACTTTCTCAAGCTCTTGAAACCCGCTGCTGTTGGCACGCAAGTCGTATCTGGTCTTCATTCTGTCGCTTTCTATTTTTATCTTCTCTCGTACTTCTTCATGTACCATCTTTATTCGATCTTTCAGATGGCTGAGATAATCATCTAAGTTTTCCTCGTGTTGCGGTCGATTCATAATTAGATCTATGGGTAGCCGCAATTCTGTGCCGAAAATCACGTTGGCTGGTGTTTTACCCGTGGTCTCATGAATTGCTGCTCGGTAAGCCAGTAAAAATGGAGGAAGACAGGTATCCCAGTTGGTCTGTTTCTCGTTGACGGCCGTTCTCAGGAAGTTTTCGATGGTGCGATTGAATCTTTCCACCATTCCATCTGATTGCGGGTGAAGAGGTGTAGTTCTGGTTTTGTGAATGCCTAGCAGCTCACAAACGTTCTGAAATACTTCCGACTCGAAATTTCGTCCTTGGTCGGAATGGATCTCTCTGGGCACCCCATAACGACATATCCAATTTTCGAATAATGCTTCGGCTACGGTAACAGCTTCTTGATTAGGTAAGGGATATATTTCTGGCCATTTACTGAAGTAGTCCATCACTACCAAAATATAACGATTCCCACTGCTGCTACGAGGAAATGGTCCAGCTATGTCAATAGCTATTCTCTCGAATGGAGCTCCAACATTGTACTGCTTCATCTGTCCTCGGCTTCGAGTCCTGGGTCCCTTACTAGAGGCGCAGGTATCACAACGTCGGCACCATTCTTCCACATCGGACCGACTGCCAAGCCAATAGAATCGTTCTCTAACTTTATTCAGAGTTTTGTTTATTCCAAAGTGCCCACCACCGACACCACTGTGCAGTGCTTGAAGAACTTCTGGAATTCTTTTCTGGGGCAGTATTGTTTGATAAATCTTTTCTTTGCCGTCTGGGCTCTCCCAGACTCTTTTAATAGGCCGTTCTCGATGGCTAAAGAATTCCATAACGCCCAGTAACTTTTAGAGATGGTGACTTATCAGCAATGTCCTGCCAGGTGGGTCTGTCCATGTTGTTTATCTTCCATTGGAAAATTGGTCCAAAATCTGGGCCTTTACTTTGTTCTTTGGCAATGGTTTTATGATCCCAATCCTCTTGGTCCTGGATGCTAGTTCTTCGACAAAGAAATTCATCTTCTTCTCTTGCTTCTTGTCGCATACAGTGCTTACAGTTTGGAGGGCATGGTCTTCTGGATAGGGCATCAGCATTCCGATGGTTAGATCCTTTCCGGTGTTCAATTTTGAAGTCGTACTCCTGCAACCGTTGAAGCCATCTTGCCACTTGGCCTTCCGGATTCTTGAACTGCAGTAGCCACTTCAAAGAAGCATGATCGGTCCTCAAGACGAACGGCTGACCATAGAGATACTTATGAAAATGCTCCACAGTTTTAACTATGGCAAGCAACTCTCTTCTGGTTACGCAGTAGTTCATTTCTTGCTTAGAGAGGACCTTACTAAAGTAGGAAATCACTTTTTCATGCCCGTTTTCAATTTGTGATAATACTCCTCCAATTCCAGTATTACTAGCATCCGTGTCCACGATGAATGTCTTTCCAGGCTTGGGATATGACAGAATCGGAGAAGAACACAAAGCTTCCTTTAATCTCTGAAAAGCTTGTTGACATTGTTCCGTCCAGATAAATGGCTGATTGTTTTCTGTGAGTCGATGTAAGGGTTTCGCAATCTCGGCGAAATTTTTCACAAACTTGCGATAGTAAGTGCAAAGTCCAAGGAAACTCCTTAATTCATGTTTGTCTTTCGGTACTGGCCATTTCCAGACGGTTTCAGTTTTCTCTGGGTCAGTTTTCACTCCGTCAGAGGAAATAATGTGTCCTAAATACTTGACTTCCTTTTGAAAGAGCATGCACTTCTTGGGACTTAGCTTGAGCCGGGCTTCCTCAACTTTTGAAAACTTCTTGGACATTCTTCAAATGATCTTCAAAGTCTTTTCCCAGTATTATGATGTCATCAAGATAAACGAGACACGTTTTCCAGGTCATTCCTCGTAGAATGGTTTCCATAAGTCTTTCAAAGGTGGCTGGTGCATTGCAGAGACCAAAGGGCATAACGTTGAAGTGCCACAAACCCGTACCAATGGAAAAGGCGGTCTTCTCTTTATCATTTGGATGAAGCTGCACTTGCCAATAGCCACTCTTCAGGTCTAATGTGGAAAACCATTGAGATCCAGACAGTGTATCCAGGGTGTCGTCTATTCTTGGCAATGGATAACTGTCCTTCTTAGTGACATCGTTTAGTCTTCTATAATCTACACAAAATCTGGTAGAGCCATCCTTCTTCTTTACCAAAACAACCGGCGAAGTCCATGGACTCTGGGATGGTTCAATGACTCCCTGCTGCTGCATGTCTCTCAACATCGTGGATACCTCTTCTTGCTTGGCTAAAGGAATCCGTCGTGGAGCTTGTTTAATTGGCGTGGTGTCGCCGGTATTTATTCGGTGTTGCACAAGATTAGTTCTTCCAACATCATCTTCTGTTAATGAGAAAACATCTTGATAACGCCTCAACAAATCTTCCAATTTTTGGACCTCATCGGCTTGTAGTGGGGACTTGAATCGGTTAACAAGGACCTGAAGAACTTCAGGTAGTTTTTCAATACTTCGAGGTGTTGTTGATGGTTCTATATTACTGAAGACCGATCCAACTGTTTGACAAACTCCCAAAGGTTCACCTTTCTTGATCTGTTGTGGGTAGTCTTTCAGATTTAGCATTCTGACCAATACCAAATTGTTTTTCCTTTCTGTTAATGTCTTTCCAGTTAATATGCCCTTCCTATACAGGCTGTTCTCTTGCTCTGGTTCTACAATTACAGTTTCTTCAACTGCCGAAGGACTGCTACAAATAGCTTGAATTACAACTTCTGAACCTGCTGGAAGTTCTATGTCTGCTGACGCTTCCACAGTTCTAATAGGAAGGTTTCTGATTTCGGGAAACTGCATGATGATTTCTTCATCTTTGGTCTTCAATGATCTTCGAGAAAGGTCCAGCACAAAATGATGTTCAGTCATGACATCAAGTCCAAGAATGACATCATCAGTTATATCTGCTACTAAGATGTTGTGTTGGAAAGTGGTTGTCTCCAGGGTTATTCTAGCTAGATGGATGCCTTTCACTGATATGACTTCTCCATTTGCTGTCTCCAAGATGTAGTTCCGGTCTGGCTTTTGTATTCTGCAGTGAGCGACGATGTTCGGTCTTACTATGGTGTGACTAGAGCCTGTATCAAGGACCATTTCACAATCCCGTCCGCATATACGCCCTGGTACTACCAAACTCGTTCCATTATTTTGCAGACGGGTTACCTTGATCTTAATAGTTGGTGGGGCTTGGTAGCACCTAGCCAGCTTTCGCCCCTCAAAGCTGACTAGTTGGCGTTTTCCTGGTCCTGACTAGATGTATTCTTAGGGCATCGATTCCTAAGATGCCCTTCAACTCCACAATTCCAACACTGAATTGGTCTTCTCCTGCTATATACAGTGGAATTAGTACGGTCATGTTCTTGCTGGAAGTTATTCATTAAATCTTGCAAACTCTTCATAAATCCTTCCAGGTTATTTTCACTTGATCGTTGTTTACTAGTTTGAAACTTAACTTGTCTTATTCTGCCTTGACTGTTTCTGGAAGCCTGTCGGGCGGCTTCAATTTCCAGTGCCTGGGCCAGAGCTTCAGATATGTTTTTATGTCTGGCTAACCTTAACGCTTGGCTGATTTCGGAGTCTCGCAGGCCATCAATGAAGTTACTTATTGCTAACTGTTCTTGGAATTCTGTCGGTGCGGTGGGGTAAGCTAGCTTCACCATACGTGCTATATCCGCCTCAAATTGCTGCAGATTTTCTTCGAAACGTTGTCTTCGGCCTTTTAGTTGTGCTTGGTAGACATGTTGCAGATGGGCGTCGCCATACCTCATTTCCAAAGCAACCTTCAGCATTTGATAGTCCTTTTGTTTATCGTCAGCTAGTGTTCTTAATATCTCCATAGCTTCACCCCGCAGAGCAACTATAAGTGATGTGGCTTTTTCTTCTTCTGACCAGTTATTTGCCAAGGCAGCTGCTTCAAATTGTTTTAGGTAAGTGCTCCATGACACCTTTCCATCAAATGTTGGTGGCTTCACCCTTGACGATGGAAGAAAGCTGCTTTCAGTCTTAATGAGTTCCCTCGCGGACAACTGGGATTTTAGATTTGTAACCTCGTGTTCTAATTTTACTATATTTTCTTCTACGATTTTTGTGACTTCATTCTGTAGCTTGCCAACACTTTCTTCTACGACTTGGACTTTATCTTGCACCTCACTTCTCAATTGATTGATTTCGTCTTCAACAGTCTCCTCAAATTCGTTAAGTTTCACCTTAATTGTTTCTTCCAGCTTCTTATTGTTTTCTTGTAAACTGGTTTTCATTTCGTTTCTCAATTCTTCTTGACTACTTTCCATTTTCTCTAAACTGTTCTTCACTTCCTCTTGATTGTACTTCATTTCCTTTTTCAAGTCTTCCATCATATCTTTCATCATTTCGTCTTGGTTAGTCTTCATTTCGTCCTGGCTGTTCTTCATTTCTTTTTTTAAGTCTTCTTTCATTTCGTCCTGGCTGTTCTTCATTTCTTGCATCATTTCCATTAATTGTTTCAATGTTTCCTCCATTTCTGTTGCTCTCGATCTCGTTACCGGCATTCACTTATCTACTCCAAATGTCTTCTTTGTGGAACGTCACACTTCTGACACCAATGTAACCTCGAAACTAGGTTATCGTTGAAACACGTCACGTAGACAAATAATCTTTATTATCACTCTTGATAATACAAGAAATATTCTTCAACAATTTCGCAACTGTCAACGCTTTACTTTGACGTTTGTCACTTGCGTTTGGCTGCTGAATACAAACTGACTCAGCGGCCGAGAATGATCTGCTTATATAGGTTTTTACAGTTCTCGAAGTTTCTGAGATTTCGAGAACGTGTCGAGAAACAAATAGAATATAGCCTGGAATATTCCGGAAAACGTCAAACTAAAGGCATCACAAAAATTGTAAATTCTAACATAAACAGAAACGTAATTTACAAACTAATGAGGTATGTGAGCTTCAATTATAAATTCTAACGAAAACAGGAACATAATTAACCAACTAAAAAGGTAGGTGAGCTTTCGTAACAATATTTTATAGTTAAAATGTAATTAAAATTTAAAAAAAAACTCATACGTACCAGTTTCACAGTACCTATAATTAAAAACTTAAAGTAACTCAAGGCAACATCGATCAATATCACATTCAGGAATTTAGTGGAAATCATCTCCATAACCAGACCAGACCTGGGAGTTTTGCAAAAGGTCGAAGAAATCCATTCTTAGAGGGAATTAACCTCAAAATACACATCAAGATCTCGACAAGAATAGAAGTCCAGAATTCAACAGGATATCCAGGCCGGAGGATCAACAGTATCCAGAGAATACAACAACATCCAGAGAGGAGAAATTCCAGACAATAACATTGGAAATATCATCTACAAAAAAGTAAGAAATAACGTATACAAGGTTATCGAGCTAGATCGAATACAAATTGATAAATAAAAATAAGTAACTTCTGAACGATTAATAACAATATACAACAGTTAATTACTTACCTTCTATTAGATTTCAATCATTTTGAAAGCTTAAACTTATAAATCTAGTCATTACATGTTGTAAGACTCAAAATAGAAATTAAAGACGTCAAAATCCAGAACTTACATCTAAATAGAATTAGACAAATTCCATTGCACTCGTGTGTATTTCTAGTTGCATAAAAGCAGTAAGTAAATTCAAATAATTTTAAACACAAGAAAAACACGAGGCAATATTTATGAAAAGTCAAACTTGTTAAATGTAAACTGTAAAAATATTCTTTAATATTCATTATTTTGAATGCTTTCTAATTTAATTGAGGAATTATCATTTTGCTGTTTTTTTTTAATACAAGTTAATGTACTATCCTTTAAACAATTGTTTCTTTGTATGTACTGAGTGGTTTAAAGATATTTGAACATTTAAATTAAAAAAAGGTGTTAGCTACTCTGCTGGAATCCACTCCTGAGAAAAGAGGAAAAACATAGCCAGGGTATAGTAAAATACAGGTAAAACAAATTATTAGCAAAATAAAATCATAAATTAAATTTATAAAACAAAAATTATATTTATTCACTTATACACTTCACATATAACATATAACATAAATACAATCTAGACTAATAAAAAAATTAAATAAGACAAAACAAAATAAAATAAATCATTGGCTCCCAATAAAAATTTATATACATTACAAAATCATGTCACACATATCATCACAAACACATTCATATACATTTACAAATCACAATAATATATATACAGGGTGGCCAGATGAAAACAAAACAGAGCCATTTTCAGAAACTGCTTCAAGATTGTACAAAAGTGCTCAGACCTATCGATTTTAGATTAAAGGGGGACATTCTTTGCTGGTAGTTATGACTCCGCTACTTTCACCCTCAAGCAAGGGTAAGCATCACTCCAAAATATTTAAATGTCATTGGGGATTGAGTAATATTTATTTTGTAAGCTCTTACAATTCCCTTTACAACAGACTTTAAATTTTATAATTCCTTACAAACATGTTTTTCTGACATGAATCTACTTCTTTATCGTTCAGAACCCAGAAATGTCTTGTAATAATTGTTTCCATACATACCTACTTATCTATACAAATCACAGCATAAAAAAGGTATATTTGCAATAATGATACAATAATTACATAACGAATTATTTTATGAAATAAATATGAAATGCAAAGTGTTATACTTTACATAAACTGGTTACAATAAAACTCTTTAATGACTTTCTAATCATCTGACAAATTTCATTAACATACCGATACTGATTAACTCTTTCGGTTCTTACCTTGTTGTAAAACAAATTCATTTATGACAAAAGTAGGATGGATGTTATGCCTTCAAATTAATTATTAGTACTGTTAAGATATAATAAGGGCAGAAACAAAGTCTATTATGCCCTACAGCTAAAAACAAAAATAGCTTACTTGCTAATGTAAAAACCAAACAGATAAATAAAATTATATAAAAAAGTACCTACTGGTATAAACAAAAAAAATCTATAAATAATTAAGAGACACGCAAATTGGTTGAATATACACTGAAAAGTTAAGTAATATAAAATAAATCGAAACAGTCCATTCCCGCACACAATAACAAACATATAACGCTCTCAGAAACTAACATGGTGACGGTCATAACCATTCTTAAATGAATTGATGGATGGTGCACCAACGACAGAGTCAGCCTCGAAGTACACACTATATATATACAAAACTTAATGACACCAAATTATTTCATTTTCATTTCATTTCAACTTTATCGTGGCACATTCAGCGCTAAGAATTCTTTTACCGCAGCAACATAATTGCTTGTGGTACCGATCAGCATCGCTGTGACTATTGTTATCTCTCTAGTTTGACAACGATCTCCTAATGGGAGGAAGTAGCACAGAAAATATCTACTTGCAGAATATACTATAACATCGTTGAAGAAAAATAAAACTGATATTAGATCATAACATTAACATAATGTTTGTCATATGCATTTTTGCTGATGGTTTGACAATTTTGGCGACACAAAAAACAAAAAATATATCCATAGTACAACTGGCAAGACATAGCTATGACTTTGCTATGTTGATGGTTGCATAGCTAACATAGCGAAATCTTATTCATGTCTGTGGTGCGCTCATGGATGTCAATGAATAAAGGTTTAGTATATACTTTGGAAAAAAGATATTTTAACCGAAATTTGTTTAAGTACAGTTCCGTTAATTCTTATTTTTCTATAGCCTCTTTTAATATTTATACTTAGTCATAGTTAACCCTGTATATACTAATTGACGTGTTTCAGCATTTTTTTAAATCTCTATAATGCTAAATAACACGATGTTTCAATGCAAATGGTTGATATATTCCTGGCCTGGAGTGCTCAATGTGTTTTATTTATTTGTTTGTTTACAAGTTTGACTACTCATCAAAAACGCGTATTTCCAGTAACACAGCTCCGCAATTTTTAAAAAATACAGGTAATTATGAAACGAACAAAGAAACATACAAATTATTACATTCATTTACGGTTAATAGGTACAGCCCTTACATATAAAATAACTTTTTTATATATATATATACAAAGTAAACATCATCTCTAATTATGATAAGTATATTGCGTGTTATGAAATATTTTTGACATTTGTACAGTTATTTGATGATTTTGACCACAATATTCAAATCTAACATCACTTTTTATACTGTATTAGAAAGGTATTTTACGCTAATATATATCAAATCTACAATTCCTATCAATCAAAGTCATATGTATGCTCTCTGATATCAAACATCTAGGTATGCTAGTTTAGTTTGTAGGCTTCCGTGGCTGTCGTTAATGGTCAGGTGATTTCCGGGCTGGTTGCCACGTCGTCGGTTTAGAACTCTTGACGTTTTGAGAGACATATCGCTCTCTTCTTCAGAAGTTACTCTGAAACTGGAGATCTACTGGTCGTCGCACTATTTATATCAGGGGTGGTCACTGATCCATGATGTTCCGGTGGGGTGGTCACTGATCCATGATGTTCCGGTGGATTGCTTTCACGGATGAGTCGTTTCCAAATACCGGGCAGATCCACGCCAGTTGGTATATCGGGGTAAATTCATAAAAATGCAGAGAAGCTATAGAAATTCATAAAAATCGAAACAATTTGAACAGCGACGGTGACCACCCCACCGGAACATCATAGATCAGTGACCACCCCTGATATAAATAGTGCGACGACCAGTAGATCTCCAGTTTCAGAGTATCTTCTGAAGAAGACAGCGATATGTCTCTCGAAACGTCAAGAGACCGACGACGTGGCAACCAGCCCGGAAATCACCTGACCATCTAGGTATGCTCATGAACAATTACACAGACAAATCTCTATTCAATAATTATCTAAAAAAAAAATAATCTTAATAAGCTCAATTTACTAGAGCTTTGTCTGTGGAATTGTTCATTAGCATACCCAGATGTTTGGTATCAGAGAGCATACTTCATCGATAGAAATTGTAGAAGATTTGATATACATTAGCTTAAAATACCTTTCTAACACAGTAAAAAATGTTGCAAAAGCTAATAATAAAGAATATATGGGTAGATATTGTGGGTGTAATAATTCAACGCTGATCGGGGTTTTAGTTCGCAGAGTAGTTAGTTTTACACAATATTGTTAATACCTAAAAATATATCAAAAGAAAATCACTTATTTAAAAATATTCTTTTATATTTTCAATTAGTTACTTTAAAGAATTAAAGAAAAGAAAGAAATTATTAAGTGGGTAATAGATATTACGAAAAATACTGTAATACTTCCCTCGGGGGCCCTTAAATTTCTACTAAGGTGGAAATTGCTAAAAATTCAAACTATTTGTATATTTTTGCTTCTCGTATTCAACATTAGGCCTTTCAAATGTCTCTCGAAATCATTGAAACGCAAACCTCTCAGGATGTCCTCTCTATCCGGGCGAAGTAATCGTAAATTCTGGGTGGATTTATTTCAAGCTCTCTAAGAGGATAGAACTGATCGATAAGGAAGCACTTTATATTTTTCAGAAAAATAAATTTTAAAAATGTTTTCCCTTTGTCTTAAGTAGATTATGCTATTTATACATGCCTATTTCAATATATTTTGTTTGTACAATAAAACTAATATTTTTATAATGCTTAGTTACCAATGAATTGGTAAAATATGTATATTGTAATTTGTAAACATAATTTTTCAAATTGATACAGAAATAATCGCTATCTTTAATAGCGTTGTCATTAATGCGATATATTTTTTGAGTATTTTACTAATAGGTACGTCTTGGGTGTCTGGTAAGTATATGGACTGCTCTCGTGTGTATAAGGGAGGTCAAAATAACCGTAAAAATATTTCTAAAGTGCCCCTTAACGAAGATACAGAGCTCCTAAGGGGTACCCAGCGATTTCCCTGTTCGAATCTTTTGAACCCACATGTATAATTTAATGACATTTTAATACTTTATGTAGGCCATAAAGGCTCGCAAAACCATACTACAATAAATGTTTTACACTGTCAGGGATGTCAGGAACGGACTTACCACAACACTTGTTGGGTCAAAATTTTGACAGAAATCATTTTACAAACATGAAAACTGAATTTTTAAATACCTTGGTCACCCCTCTTTTAAAAAAGAAAAGGAAATTGGGTTGTTTTCCAAGAAATTTTTGTATAACACATTTAAACATTGATTTTCGACATTTATATAATTATGAAGCTAACATAAGCTATTTAAACACAATAACTAATCGAATAACACGATAACTAATAATTCTTATTAAAATAAAAAAATTGTGTGGAGGCAAGAAGAGTTTATGTTGATACATTTCCAACTCACTTAAACGTAAGGATGTTAAAAATTCGAAAATTTTGCTTCTTCTTATTTACTTGAATAGATTTTCGAAATGGGCACTCTGTACCTCTATACATTTCCTTATACGACGGATGTTTTCTCGTGGCACTTAAAACAACATTCCAAGATTGTCTCAAATTTTGTTGAAATGGTGTGTTACTCTTTCTATCAGGTCTTACCTGGTGTCATGTCGCGCGACCTCGGTGGCCAGAAAATAGGCCCACCTCGACCATTGATAACCAAAAGTATTTTATAAATGCTGACGAATTAACGTGTTAAAATGGGGCAGTGCATCGTCACGCGTAAACCACATCTGATTTCTAACTTCTAAGGGCACACTTTCTAATACACCATTTACGCTTTGATGCAAGAATTGCAAACATATTTAACATGTCTTCAAAAAAAAAATATGGTCCAATGAAATGATTCTCAATAATCCCCACCCATATGTTAACCGTGAACCTTTGTTGGTATTTTGGCTGTACTATTACACAAGGATTTTCTTCATGCCAGATATGCAAAGTATGGCTATTTATTACTCCGACTCGGGTGAAACCGTCTTCGTCCGTGAACAAAAAAATACTAGTAAAATTTAGATTTTGCCTAAATCGCTGCGTAATTGACTCTTGCAGAATAATCAGCGGGACACATGACATGCATCTTTTGTGCGTGATAAGGATGTAGCAATTGTTCTCGAAGAGTTTCCAGAACGGCCGACTTTGTCGCATGAACTTGGACCAACAGCTTTCTTGCACTATTAGAGGGATTTTCAGCAATCTCATCCAGAATTTTCTTCTGTAACTGAGGGCTCCTTGTTCTTCTTAGAGGCCCTTCTCCACCAATATGAGGAAAAAAAAGATTGTGTTGTGTTGTCCTACTCGGCCTGACGGCCTCGTTAGACAATTTCACTTACTTTTTGTACTTGTTGCATACAATATTTTTTCTACATTCATGCAGAAACCAAAAAATGTTTTATTTAGATGACACTAAGTGTAGGAAATTGACGTCGATTTGAACGTTTATGTTTGTCAAGATGACAAAACGCTGTAGTAGAATGACAGATGAATGCAATAAACATGTTATTGCACTAGTGCAATAAAGAACCACATTTTTCACTAAATATAGTTCAATAAAGTTTTGTTTTTTGCATGAACGTAGAAAAACATATTAAAATACGGTAACCCCGAAATTGCCTTAGTGCGGAAACACGTCACGTAGACAAACCAACTTTATTGTCACTCTTGATTACACAAGAAATACACACAACTGTCAACGCTTTACTTTGACGTTTGTCAATCGCCTTCGACTGCTCAATATAAACTGACTATGACGGCGAAACTATTCGCTTATATATACTTTTAGAGTTCTCGAAGTTTCTGCGATCTCGAGAACGTGTCGAGAAACAAATACAAAATAGCCCCGAAGATTCTGGAAAACGTCAAAATAAAGGTATTACACAAATTATAAATTCTAACGCAAACATAATTAACAAACTAAAAAGGTAGGTGAGCTTCCGTAACATTGCCCCTCTCTTAAAATTGATCGTACCGATCAGGTTACTCCATTGTCCGCATGGCCTTCTTCATAAGGTGTCTAACGATCGATGTGGACAATTTTCATCTTGCCTTGGGGATTCCTCTGGATCCTGTACACTACGTCATCCAATCCTAACACGGCGGCATAAGAGTCTTCCCACGATTTCTGCAGCTTTGGAGATTTATCCTTGCTTCCTTTTCGGTTATACAGCCATACTTTCTCACGCTCTTGAAACCCGCTGCTGTTGGCCCACAATTCGTATCTGGTCTTCATTCTGTCGCTTTCAATTTTTAGCTTCTCTCGAACTTCTTCATGTACCATCTTTATTCAATCTTTCAAATGGCCGAGATAATCGTCTAAGTTTTCCTCGTGTTGTCGTCGGTTCATAATTAGATCTATGAGTAGCCGCAATTCTGTGCCGCAATCACGCTGGCTGGTTATTTACCCGTGGTCTCATGAATTGCTGCTCGGTAAGCCAATAAAAATGGAGGAAGGCAGGTATCCCAGTTGCTCTGTTTCTCATTGACGGCCGTCCTCAGGAAGTTTTCAATGGTACGATTGAATATTTCCACCATTCCATCTGACTGTGGGTGAAGAAGTGTTGTTCTGAAATACTTCAAATTCGAAATTCTTTCTTGGTCGGAATGGATCTCTCGAGGTACCCCATAACGGCATATCCAGTTTTCAAATAAAGCTTTGGCTACGGTGACTGCTTCTTGATTAGGTAAGGGATGTGTTTCTGGTCACTTACTGAAATAGTCCATCACTACCAAAATATAGCGATTTCCATTGCTACTACGAGGAAAATGTCCAGTTATGTCAATAGCTATTCTCTCGAATGGAGCTCCAACATTGGACTGCTTCATCTGTCCTCGGCTTCGAGTCTTGGCTCCCTTACTATAAGCGCAGGTATCACAACGTCGGCACCATTCTTCCATCCGACCGACTGCCAAGCCAGTAGAATCACTCTCTAACTTTATTCAAAGTTTTATTTATTCCAAAGTGTCCATCCCACTATGCAGTGCTTGAAGTACTTCAGGAGTTCTATTCTGGGGCAGTGCTGTTTGATAAATCTTTTCTTTGCCATCGGGACTCTCCCAGACTCTTTTTAATATGTCGTTCTTGATAGCTAACTAATTCCATAGGGCCCAGTCCCAGTAGCTTTTTAAAGACGGTGATTTATCAGAAATGTCCTGCCAGAAGAGTATGTCCATGTTTTCCATCCATCCATATCTTCCATTGGAAAATTGGTCCAAACTCTGGGTCTTCACTTTGTTCTTTAGCAATGGTTTTAATATCCCAATCCTCTGGGCACTGGATGGTAGTTCTTTTACAAAGACAGTGTTTACTGTTTGGAGGGCATGGTCTTCTAGATAAGGCATTACGATGGTTAGATCCTTTCCGATGTTCAATTTCTCTCAATGAGAATACATCCTGATTGCTCCTGAATAAATAACCAATCCAATTTTTGGACTTCATCGGCTCTTAATGGGGACTTGATTCGGTTAACAAGACTCTGAAGAACTTCGGGTAGTTTTTGAATATTTCGAGGTGCTGTTGATGATTCTATATTGCTCAACACCGATGCAACTGCGTGACAAATTCCCAAAAGTTCACCTTTCTTGATCTATTGTTGGTAGTCTTTCAGATTTAGCATTCTCATCAATATCAAATTGTTTTTCCTTTCTGTTAATGTTTTTCCGTCCTTAATATGCCCTTCCTATAAAGGCTGCTCTTTGGTTCTGGTTCTACAATTACAGTTTCTTCATCTGCCGAAGGACTGCTTCAATTACCACTTCTGAACCTGCTGGAAGTTCTATGCCTACTGACGTCTTAACAGTTCTAATAGAAAGGTTTCTGATTTCAGGAAGAATTATGTTCAGTCATGACATCAAGTCCGAGGATAACATCGTCAGTTATATCTGCTACTAGAACCTGGTGTAGGAATGTGGTTGCCCCCCAGGTTATTTCAGCTTGATACCTTTCACTGTTATGACTTCCCCATTTGGTGTTTCCAAGACGCGGTTTCGGTCTGGTTGCTGTATTCTGCAGTAGGCGACGATATTGGATTTTACGATGGTGTGACTATAGTCGGTATTAAGGACCATTTCACAATCCCGTCTGCATATACGGCCTAGTACTACCAAACTGGTGCCATTATTTTTATCCTAACAATTGGTGGGGCTTGATAGCACCTAGTCAGCTTTCACCCCCAAAGCTGACTAGTTGGCGTTTTCCTGGTCCTGATTAGGTGTATTCTGAGGGCATCGATTCCTAAGATGCCCTTCAACTCCACAATTCCAACACTTGATGGATCTTCTCCTGCTAGAGTCGGTACGAACTTTTTCTTTGTGATAGTTGTCAAAAAATTATCTTAAGCTCTTCATCAGTCCCTCGTCATCCTCTTTGGCTTCACGCTGTTCTTCCCTCCCAAATCTTAGTTGTCTTATTTTGCCTTAACTAATTCTGGAAGCCTGCCTTGGGGCTTCAATTTCTAGCGCCTGGGCCAAAGCTTCAGATATATTTTTATATCTCATCAACTTTAACGCTAGACCGATCTCAGTCTCGCAGGCCATCAATGAAGATACTCACTGCTAACTGTTCTTGGAAGCCTGTCGGTGCGGTGGGGTAGGTTAGCTTCACCATACGTGCCATATCTTCCTCAATTTGCTGCAGATTTTATTCGAAGCGTTGTCTTCGGCCTTTTAATTGTGCCTGGTAAACGTGTTGTAGATGAGCATCGCCATACCTTATTTCCAAAGCACTCTTCAGCGTTTGATAGTCTTTTTGTTTATCCTCAGCTAGCGTTCTTAATTTCTCCATAGCTCCACCTCGTAGAACCACTATTAGTGAGGTAGCTTTTTCTCCAGTTGTTTGCCAAGACAATTGCTTCACATTGTTTGAGGTAAGTACTTAATGACACTTTTCCATCAAATGTTGGTGGCTTAACCCTTGGTGATGGAAGAAAACCTACTTTCAGTTTTAATGGGCCTCTTCGCGGACAACTGGGATTTCAGATTTGAGACTTCACTTTGTAACTTGGTCATATTTTTTTCTGCTATTTGGACCTTATCTTGTACCTCACTTGTTAATTGATTAATTTCGTCTTCAACAGTTTCCTCAAATTCATTGAGTTTAATTTTCGAATCGAAACCGATTTGCTTATATAGGTTTTTACAGTTCTTGAATTTTCTGCGATCTCGACAACGTGTCAAGAAACAAATAGAATATCGAAGATTCTTGAAAACGTCAAAATAAAGGTATTACAAAAATTACAAATTCTAACGCAAACAGGAACATAATTAACAAACTAAAAAGTTAGGTGAGCATCCGTAACAATACATACAATAGTGTTATTTTTGGGTAATCTCCATTTCCAAAATAAAAAAAATTAAGATCCTGATTTTTTCCTGTTCAAATTATGCAATTTTACTCATACTTGCATTTATTCCTCTTTTTACCGATTCATTTAAATCTGATTTGTCTTCTGTATCATAATTTATGAAATATTGACAAACATACAGTTATGACCCATATGGAATTATTTTTAGTATAGACAAGAAATCACTAAATAAAGGATCTCATCGTTCAGAACAAACCTGATAACGAGCCAGAGCCCTCTTCATAAACACGAAATTGGGAACTTTAAGCACAGCTATCTCTAATGCATCTTTAGATACATATAAAAGGAGGGGCAGATTATTCCGGTATAATGAAGACCTCTTTATTCCTAAAAGTACAAACCGAGCAGTTCGTGCTTCTACCGCACACCATAGATACATTGTATATAAAGACTTACTTAAATTGATTTATAATACGCCTTTATATAGAAATAAATAATTTGCTTCTTCATAATACTACTCCTACATATGAGAAATTTTTATAAATGAAAGAAAAATGTTTGTTTACCACAAGCAAGTACGATAATTTAACCAAAAAATACTAAAGAAACTTGAAATAGAAATCTAATGGAAAAAACTAATATACAGGATGTTTTCAGTATCAATGCCGTGTGTATGTGTAATCATATAGACCCTAAAATTAACTTTTCCAAAAAAAACTTTTTGTTGAGAAATTTAAAATCAATGGTAAAATAAAAATCATATTTTTTTATTTTAAGGGGAATAGTAAATGACTACTCCAAACATCACCTTATGTAAAAATATGACTATAAGGTATAGTCCTGTAATCATATATATTGTGATAAATCAGAAATTCCATAAGAATCGAATACTATGAAATTCAGTTTAAGCAACAAAACAGAGAATTATTATTGAAATGTTAATATTATTGATGTAAAATATAGATGAATTATTATTGTTGAAATTATCTTCAATAAACATATCGAAAGAAGACTAGAAATATATTAAATTAACAAAATTTTACAAATTTTATTAAATTCAATTTAAATTTTTAACTATCAAATCTGGACATGACGATACAAAAACATACATTATATAAAGAAAGTAAATTAAAAAACCAGACAATGACATAAAAAGAAAGTTTAAAGAACAAAGATTTAGCATATATGCATATCGCAAGACTAAAACATCATTCTAATAAAATATTAGCTACCTAGATAAAATGAAAATTCCAATTTTAAAACATAATGACAATTAGAAATGTCAAACGTAATTCAAGGAAATATCAGCATCTCTGACAGGACACTAAAAAGACACAAATTAAAGAATATTTAAGTATAAAATTAGTAAAAATTGTTATGTAGTTGTAAAAATAGTTATAAGAATACAAAAGACAGAAATAATTAAAATAAAAAATATTACATGTGTAGTGACCCTAAGAAAAACTAATAATAATCTAGAAGGTAAAATTACCTAGAAACAATAATTTGTTGATTAGTTACGAAGAAAACTGTGAGGCGAGAAGAGGTGTGAATTTGCTAGAGCCGAAAATTTCATAATTTATAGTTAAAATTTAATTAAAATTTAAAAAAAAACTTATACTTACCAGTTTCACAGTAAATTAAATCATAAAGTAACTCAAGACAACATCAATCCATATCAAATTCAAGATTTTAGTGGAAATCATCTACATAACCAGACCATACCAGACTTGGGGGTTGTGCAAAAGGTCGAAGAAATTCATTCTTAGAGGGAAGTAACCTCAAAATACACATATAGATCTCGACAAAAATAGAAGTCCAGAATTCAACAGGATATCCAGGCCGGAGGATCGAAAGCATCCAGAGAATAAAACATCATCCAGAGAGGAGAAGTTCCAGACAGCAACAATAGAAAAATCATCTACAAAAAAAAAAAGAAATAACGTACGTTATACAAGGTTATCTAGCTAGATCGAATACGAATTGAAAAATAACAATAAGTAACTTCTAATCGATTAATAACAGTATACAACAGTTAATTACTTACCTTCTATTTGATTTCATTAATTTAAAAAGTTTAAAATTATAAATCCAGTCATTAAATGTTGTAAATAGAAACTAAAGACGTCAAAAGCCAGTAAAATAAAATTAGATAAATTCCATTGCATTCGTGTGTATTTCTGGTTGCATAAAAGCAGTAAGTAAATGCAAATAATTTTAAACACTAGAAAAACAAACGAAAAGCAAATTTGTTAATTGTTAAACTGTAAAAATATTCTTTAATATTCCTTATTTTGAATGCCTTCGAATTTAATCGAGGAATTATCATTTTGCTGTTTTAATAAATGTTAATGTACTATCTTCAAACAATTGTTTCTTTGTATGTACTGGGTGGTTTAAAGATTTTGAACATTTAAAAAGGTGTTAACTACTCTGCTGGAATCCAGTGGATAAACGTAGCCAGGTATAATAAAGTACAGGTAAAAAAAAAGAAAAATACTAGGAAAATAAAATCATATATTAAATTTTAAAACAAAAATTATATTTATTCACTTATACACTTCACACATAACATATAACATAAATACTATCTACACTAATAAAAATTTTTTAAATAAAACAAAACAAAATAAAATAAATCATTGGCGCCCAATAAAAAAATTTATATACATAACAAAATCATATCACACATATCATTCACAACACACATACACATTAACAATTCATAACAAAATATATATATCAGACCTTGCGTCAGATCCGATAGTTTTGATTTTTGGCTGAGTTATTGACAATGTTGGCTCAATGAATAATCAAAGTTGAAGGCCTATTTTTTCGGAAATGCCGCCCTTTCATATTCCAATGGACACTGGAATAGGTTTGAAGTAACCTACAAATGAACCACTCTCTATATTTTCCCCGAAGAAAATAGCAGTCGAACAAAATATCGCTAAAAAATTCCGTGTTTGAAAAAATTTATAAACTTTAAAAAACTATTTTTCAGAAATTGTAGCTGTATTTTGTCTAGACAGAGACGGTTTTGAAAATTGTAGCAAATTTATTCTACTTTCAAAACATACGCGTAGTTATAATCAAATAAACTAGTTACATATTTATGTCACGAAAAGTAACCCCTTGCACCAAAGTATAATAAAGCAAGGGGCATTTTTATCTAACCAGAAATATATCCACCACTGAAATGATAATTATTCGAGATTTTACTTTAAACATTGTAATACATAGAACAAAGAGCACCTAATATTGAAAAGTTTATTTTGCAAATTGCTGTTCGAATAACAAAAATTGAATTATTCTGAAAATATATTCAATTAAAAAACACATATTTTTTTTGCTTTTCCAATATTTTCAAATGCAACAAAGTTACAGTCGGGTCTAATATTTCGCTTAATGATTTTGTACCGCACTGCAAGATTTCTTTCAACAAATTTATGTCTTCTGTAAATACGGGTAAAGCTGAATGAAATATTGTAGACTGTAGAAAATTAATCGTCCGTTGGAAACATAAGAAACAATTACCTCTGTGCTGAGCTTGGAAACATCGACTGGTCTACGAAGATATATTGACCTTTAGATCCCTAGTGTTATGTAACGAATCATAAATCAAAATTTTAATTAAAGGTACAATTAAAAGTTTTGTTTAGACTAAAATAATTTCTAGTGAAAGTAGATACTTAGGAGTAAATTATTTATACATATTTATAAATACTAGTAACAATAAACATACAGTTTATATTTCTAAATATACATAGAACATTAGTGAACATTGGTTATATAAACTCAATGTTCTTCCACTTCCGTTCATTTCTGACTATAACAAAAATAGTTTTTTTTATAAAAGTTTAACTCTTTCAAGGGCGGTGGGTGTCAAAATGTACTACTTAGAATTTTGACCTCTGCGTGCGGTGGTGTTCAAAGTAAACCACCTTTTTATTTTATTTTTTTCTTAGCGGGTAGCGGATAACGGGTGAACATTGCATGAACCACCTGTTTTTTTTTAAATATACGATTTTTTCCAAAAAATTTGTTTATTTCTTCTAACTAATATAACATTAACCACATATATGGGGAAAAATTATTAAAAAACGTTCAGCAAATATTTGTGCCCACCTAGGGTTATTTTATTTGCAATAGTCTGCCTCTCAAAGAGTGAATGTTGTGTATGTAGAAAAAAGGGAAATTATATATGACGTCTAGATGTAATTTATGTTTTTCCAACGCAATAGCCTAGACTGTGTAGAAATTACTTACTAAAAGACTTTTTGAAGAAAATAAAAGTTGTAAATACATTTTATTGACATAACAACTGCTCAAAGTGTTATCCATCAACTTGTTGGCACATTTCCTGCCAAATAAGAAAAAAAAACAAGAAACATACTTTTTATACATTTTTATTTCTTAGATATTCTCAATGATATTGTTATTAGTAATATTGTGATAATTAGTCATTCATAAGTTACATTTATTCATGGAGTCCATCAACTTGCTGAAATTTTTTTTATCATTAATTAAAATCATATATATTCTTCTTATTTCTATTGTAATCCGCCATTAAAAATCACTTAAATTATTAGATTGGTTATAAATACTTTATTTTTTAAATAACCTTAAAGAGAGTAATTCATTCGGAATAAATCTGATGATCTAGCTGGTGATTTCAGAAAACCTTGTCTTTCAATGCATCGGTTACGAGAAATTGCCAACTGGACAAGCGTAATCATCCAGATGGTATCAGATGGTGTTACTAGAACTATCTGGATTTTCCGGATTCCGATATAAAAGTTCTAAAACTAGGACAGGGTCATCTCTGAGTTCTGAAGTTCTTAATATATTTCTCAAGTAACATTATCTAAAACAGAGGCGTCCTACTACACGATCATTAATTATTATGCCTGCCCAAATGTTGACTGTCGATACTGGGTCGATGGACTTTTGTGGCAGCCCAATATCTGCATGTGACTTATTCAAGAGTAAATGCAGACTGGTCATAAAAAAGGATGTTCTCTGAAGATTAAGTAAGTATATAATATATTCCATCAAACAAATAACAGAAAAACTAATAAAGCAAGGAAGGAGAGCATATTTGGCATTTATTGACATCGAAAAAGCTTTTGACACTGTACATAGACAAAAATATTGGAAAGTCTTGAAAATATAGGCGTTGAAGCAAAAATTATAAGATCAATACGTAGCTTATACAATAATAATAAAAATTATGTAATCAGTAAAAATATGCAATCGACCATGTTCAGAACAACAGGGGGTTTAAGACAAGGTGGAGTCATGAGTCCAGTCCTGTTCACCGTTTTCATGGATGATATAATACGCAGATGCAATCAAATATGTAAAAGTCTTTATGTGGGTTTAGAAATTTGGAGAGAGTAGAGATAAAAGAATGTGCTTTTGCGGATGATGTAGCGATTATGGCAGGTAGCGAAGAGGACCTACAACAAAGTCTAAATATCTGGAATGAAGAAATGATAAAGGCGGGAATGAAGATAAATAAAAGCAAAACGAAGGTGATGGGTATCTCGAATGAAAAAATTGATATAGACATAATAATAGACGACACTAAAATAAATCAAGTAAACCATTTTAAGTATCTCGGTGCAATAATTGAAGAACGAGGCAAACAAGATCTAGGAATTGAAGAAAGCATTGAAAAAACCTTAAAAATGTATTACGCAATGAGCAACAATTTTATAATTAAAAGAGAAATATCCAAGAAAACAAAGATGAAGGTATATAAAGCTATCTACAGACCGATACTGACATATGGATGTGAATCCTGGATCCTGAATAGTAGACAAAGAAGCAAAATACAAGCGGTAGAAATAAAGTATCTGCGAAGAGTCAAAGGGATAACGGGAAGAGATAGAATAAGAAACAATTTAGTGAGAGAAGAGTTCCAGATAGAATCAATATTAGAATTTATAGAAAAGAGACAATTGAGCTGGTGGGGACATCTAAATAGAATGGGACAGGACAGAGTAACTAGAAAAATATGGGAGGCAAAAGTAGTAGCTAAGAAGAGGAGAGGTAGGCCAAAGGAGACATGGGACAATCAAATTGGAAAAATTATAAAGAAGAAAAAAAAACATGGAAGGAGGCTTAACGCAGAATAAGAAGGTATGGAGTTTATTCATACATGGATAAGAAGCAATGAACAAGAACACCCCCACACCGAACGGTATCAAGGAGGACTTTCTGATTATATGTATATATAATATATTCATAAAATTGAGTTATGTATTTCTCTTGAACGTATTGAATGAATTTCTTTACTCCTGTTAAATTTTAAAAAACTTTACGATCTTCAAGAAAAAATGCAGTAATTAAAATAAGATTTTAATAATGTTTATTAGAAAAAATCAAAAAGTCAGTAGTAGGCTTTGCTGAAAATTTAAATTTACTCTATCAATTATTTGCAACACGATTCCACAAAACTTCTCAGGATTCAATTGGCGAGGAATAAACAAAATCTTGTTTTCCAAAGAAAATAATCACATTTCTTGAAATCTGGTGATCGTGGTGACCAATTTTGAGAACAAATATTTCCTCGTTTTAACCATTTGTTTGGAAATTCAAAATTCAAAAAGTCTCTAACAGTAGCACTAACATGAGCGGTGCCCCATCATGCATAAACCAAAACTCTAATTTAAATTGCAGTGGTAAATCTTTGATTAAATCAGGGAGAGTATTTTGCAGAAATTCCAAATAACGTCATTTAATCGATTTGGCAAATTGACTTATTCAACAAATAATGATTTATAATACTGGCCCAAGCATTTATCTTAAACTCGCGTTGAAAATGTCTAGAAGTGTAGAATATTCATGCAAGTTGAACATTTTTAATCCCCTACGAGTGAAACAAGCCTCTTCAGTGAAAAGAATTTTCTTGTGAAAATTCATATCCTGATGTAAGATAAACTCGCAAAATGTCACTCATCGAACCAAATCTGGAGGATATATTAAATTATGTTTAAGAACTCGATCTACAGAAGTCCTTGATAATCCAGTTTCTCGAAGTAAACGTTTAGTATTTATTTATCATCTTCAACCGTTTGCAAAATATTTTCTTCGTTTTATACCCTTACTGTACTAGGACGTCCTCGGATATTACAGAAAAACTTTCATGTCCCTCGAGCCCGTCTTTCAACATTAGAATATATTTCTATATGAGGAATCACTCGATTTGGAAATCTCCTACGATATTCCTCCACACTTCTTCTACAGTTTCCTTCACATAAACCTAGCGTAAGTAAGGTGTCAACTTGTTCGCTGATTGTAAATTTTCCAGACATTTTCAACAACAAATAATAGCATACAGTAAATAGTTTTATTACTAACTGTTAAATTTTATAGACAAGGCCTTTTTCTGAATTTTTGATTTCTTCTAATGAACACGACAAAATATTGTTTAAATTTGCACTTTCTTCTTGAAAACCTTAAAGTAAAGTAAAAAATGTAATTATGCGCGGAATATTATCATTTTTTTTTAAATCGATGAATGGAAAAAAAAGTTTAGTATAATTTTAGGGGTGACTCACCCTCAATGAATATTTTATAGTGTTAAAGTATTTCAGATATTTTTTTTCGAAATATTTGGCCCCACTTTGAAGGCCTGCAACTCCTCCTGTGTGCAAATCTGTATATAAGTATATTATAAGTTTGATATATGATTTATTGTCAGTATCCAAAAACACCCAATTAAATAAAAAATAATTCAATTTTAAGATTTAATTTTTGAAACCCTCAAATGATCATATAACATTTTTAGGAAACCTTTTCTACCTATAAAATTAAAAATAATGGTACCGAGATAAGCATTTACGGTAAGCAACCCTGTACATATTTGTTGATAGAACAAACTTTCCTTCTCTTTACACACTGCTCTTTCACAACCTATCATTATAATTTTGAAAATATAACTTTGTTGCAGAGACGTTGTTAACATTTCTAAAAGTCAACTTTTTAAGATGCATTTTTGAACAGATCTGTATATAAACTTTTCACATTGCTATGCAGATACTCTTATTTGGCCAATGTTATATTAAACACCTTATATGTTCGTAATCCAGTTTGATTAGGTACTGGGTTGGGCGACTCCAGAGAATTGGATATAAGGTGGAAGTGACGGATATTCCCAAAAGACTTCATTGCATTATACTTCTTTTTTCAGTTCCTGTACATTTCATTTGAGTTTGAATGCTCAGCACTTTCTCAGTTAACTTAAAAAGACATATATTGATCATTCAAACTTGGTTTCGTATCTTTACATGGTGTTTAAAAATATAAAGCAATTCAAAAACACATTTATATTGTGATATATAATACATAAGGAATTAGCAGGATACATAACAGCAACATATTATATAATGTTATTTGTCAACCTTATCTCCCTTATTTTGTATTCATTGACTATCGGGTTTCTGTAGCTTTTACATTCTTAGAGGAAAAAAATTATGACTCCCGTTATCCCGGCTATGGATCATCTTTAAGAACTTTATTTTTTTCTCAATTTTTTTCTGATCAAATGATAATTTCTTTTACTGATTCACTCCGTTTCAGTGGCGGATCGTCAGGTAACGCAGTTGACATCTCTTCTCCTAAAATTACCGGTTGTACAGTATTCATTTAGGAAAAGTTGTAGAGCTGTAACTAAACCCCAATAATTTAGGATTCTGAACAAATTTTTCAAGTAACATTTTGCTGTATTTTCAGCAGAAAAGGCACTTTACCTGAAACTAAAACAGTTTTTACTCGGTGCACTATGCTTTACTTCAGCAAATAAAACAAATAGGAGAATAGATTGTTTCGATAGTCAGATGGATACATTAAGACGCAAAAAGTTCTGCCATTTAAAAGAAACATGGTGTGCCACAAACAAGTGGCGCCCTGTACTAGTGACGTCAAAATTACAAACATATTTGAATTTCTCGGCCGCAAAAATCCCCGATTTACAAATTTTATGTAAATATTTGGATTTCTTAAGAAGTTATTTACAAATATCGAAAATAAAATTTTAACTTTAACACACTGTAACTCCGTTAATAATCAGTTTTGGAAAAAATGTTATAGAGAGAGGTAGCATTTATTTTCGGTCTAGAATTATCCCTTGAATTTTTTGCTCATCATTTCCGGACACCCTGTATAATGATTGAGGACTTACTTGCGGCGAAGCTTTTGCGGCGTCATAACTGAAGCTGGTGACAGTGAAGAGTGGCTGTGGAAGGCCACCATTATTGGAGGAAAGGTTCCGACCGTAAAAGTCTTAATACCAACAATAGGAGCCGAAATCAATTTATGGGCGGGCCCAAAGATAGCAATAGCGGGTTCCCACAGAGCCTAGCCCGAGAACAACCAGGGCAAAATCACTATGTATCAAATGTATAAATTTTCTATTACTATACATATTAGATTTATTTAATCAAATCATTTGAAATTGAAATAAATAACTAAAACAAATGTGTTGTAGTTTCCGTAATAATTTATTGATTTTCAGTGTTCAATGTATAATGCTATAATTTCCAGTGCCTAAGACGAAGGAAAATGCCCACTATTTTACAATTCAGGTCAACTTTACTAGCTTCTACTTGAATCCACTAAAATGTAACGGTGAGACTCTGCCTCAAGAAGCGCTTATTGTACACCCATATAGTTTTTTTCAAAACATATAGCCCAATCTACTTCAAATTATATTAAACCAATTTAAAAATTTTGCCGATATTGAATATACCTAGATTCAGAAAAAACGTTTTCCTGCTTAATCCCTGAGCAGTCGTTGACCAACTTATCTTAATTGAGATCCGACCACTAGTATATAACTGTTAACATAAGAGTGTGGCAAAGAAAAGCATACTAAGTAGTTTCAGAAAAATGTAGTTCCTACATATTTTAATTTATACTAACTTCTCAACAAATACATGATTATAAGCAGTTTCAATCAAAATGTTGTAGTATGTAGCACCCAACTAATATTATATATTCAGCTAATTCTAACGGATATTAGAAATTAAACGATTCATTGGTTAATGTTAAAAGCAATCATCATAACGTTAACATATACAGCTATAATAAGAAAAATTGGATTTCCTAATTCAATAAAAATAATTTACGGTAATATTGTATAGCAGTAGATCAAATTTCATCTATTGTGGTTAAATTTTTTAATTTCCACCATTTCAACAGTGAACTTAAGTATTTATAGAATGTTTTCATTAAACTAGGTTAGTAAAATTAGCTAGATTCATTTGTTATTTTAGATAATTATTAAACAGAGCTCCGTCTATGGAATTGTTCATTAGCATACCTAGATGTTTGGTATCAGAGAGCATATATATGACTTTATTGACAGGAATTGTAGGAAAATTAATTTGTATTAGCTTAAATATCTTTACAATGCAGTAAAAAATTTACAAAAGCTGATAATATATGAGTAGATACTGTGGGTGTACTGGTCGAGATTTTAGTTCGCAGAGTAGTTAGTTCCACACCATATTATTAATGCCTAAAAATATACTAAAAAAACTATTGAAAACAGGAAATTTAATAAAAAATTCTTGAAAATAAAAACTATTGTAATAAATTCTTAAATCGGTAATTCTATGATTGATTTATTCTGTTTGTCTCATTTGACTCTTTCTCAACCGACTAGTTAATTAAACATGTTGTTTGAAGGTCAAAACATTTTTCACCTCACACCGCCTCTGTCTATCAAAATCAGCAGCTTTTAGGAGTGATGACTGAAGATGCCAACAGTGGAGAGTGGCGAAACGTTTTTAAGCATGTGATACAATCAGTTACAGGACGTTTCGGAAGACCATTATTATTCGAGGAACGGAACCGAAATCAATATATCATTACGTTGTTATAAAACTCGTAACTTTGAAAGGTTTATTGTTTTCTTTGACCTAACCACTTTTTCCCTGAATTGAGCAAAAATTGTCACTGTAAATAATTTTCATTGAGTTCAAGAATCTGGTAGTGAGAGCCATGGTGAAGTAAATATATGGGCTGAAATAAAGACATTCGTGCTGGTCTGTCGGAATATTAATGTAGGATATTTTGAGCACCATTTAAATTCATAAATAAAAGCTGCAGTTGTAGATATTTATCTACATCTACTATCTATTTATAAAAACGCCTTCTATCTTAAAAACAGAAAACACTAATATCGGGTACCGTTGTATTAAAAAACCTGTAAACCATTCATTTTGTAAAAGTAATGGAGGTAATTGAGTAAAAATAATGTGATGACGTCACAGTCCAAGTAGAAAACCTGAAAATTAAACATTTTTACGTTAAGAAATATCTTTTAAAAAATAGGTTTGCATATTGCATAATTCTTTAAAAAAATCTAGGAAAATTATTAATATTTTACGAAGGTTTATCACTATCTTGTATACAGGGTTAACTATGACTTAGTACAAATATTTTAAGAGGGGATAGGAAAAAATCAGAATTAACGGTATCACCCTTCAAAAAATTCCAAACTTATTTATAAAGCGAAAAAATTTTTCAAAACCTTATTAACCCTAATTTCTCGGCGACTATGCCGCCTGTCAGCTTCGAGGTTAGGTATGTTCTGCCAAAGTGAAAGTTGTCAAAGGTAGTGACAGAGCACCGCGTTGCCACGTATAACGATTTACGGCACTTTTAAAGAAAGTTTTATTTACAAAATACTAGATTATTTAATGAGAAACCCGATATGGTACCTAGCACTGAGAGTAAAACCCACCTTACTGATACTTCCAGGACTGATATTTGGAGATTTCAAGAAAGTTGAATTATTTTCTGTTTTCTAACTTGTTTACATTATAACTTGTTGTAAAAATTGTTATACTTGCTGGGGACGTCTTGGTTTCCCTCAACCATTTCATAAATAAAAAAATACTTTTTTTCTGTAGGTATATCTATTGTAGTTTAAAAATGCTTTATTTTTATGTCACTAAGTAAAAAAGAAGTTTCATAGAATTTTAAAAAGTATGAAATTGGTTCTTTTTTATTTTCAAGTTAGGTACATACGTATTTAAAACTCCAGCACGTGTAAAACAACATTCGTGGATGTTGTACAATTCGTACAAATGTACGAGGATTTGGCATATTCTGTCTATTTGGAAAACGTCTTTGATATTCTGCTGCTGCACGCTATGCACTTTCGTCGCACTTCCCATAAATTAGTACCATATCCGTAATTTCCGCGATTACACGAATTTGAATGTGCGAAAAGCAAATACTGAAAACTAATAATAGTAACGATATTAACAATTGTTAGGGTAATATTTTCTTTGTTAATTAAATAAATACCCAATAACGTTTTACTACTTTCTTTATTTCGCACTTCCTATCTTTACAACAACAACTCAACTCTGACACACCTCTTCCTCTTCTTCTTACATTCTTTCTGATCTACATTTTACAAAACATATATTTATGCCTACTTACTAAGAAATTTTTATTAGCAAAATAATTGTCCACACAATAATCGACCATGTTTGCATATAATAATATTGTAGTATTATTATTTTAAATATCCGAGGCGTTCACAGTGCTCTGTAATATTACTTTTCTGACCACTACTGTTTGACATTTGAAGAGTATTAGACACAATGCAACCAACAACACAGTATAGGTTTATATCGACTGACAAGTGCTATGTGCGTGTAACCCCATGTCACGGAGGAAATGTCAAAACAATACTAGAATGAAGAAACCCACGATCGTACATAGAAGATAATATTGATTATATTGATTGCCATAAGAATATTTATCTGAAGAATATTAAGTTCTCGGTGTAGGCGGACCGAAGACTGAACGGTGGCGTTGACAATGTAATTTTAGTTTTCCGTTTTTAGTGACAGTTTCAGTTTTAAACGTTTTATTCATTAAATAATGGATGGTTGCGATATATTGGGACATGTGTAGTTTTCCACAATTTTCTTTAAACGTACGTGGAGATATTTCCTAGATTGAGAGCAATGCAGTGGAGTGACCGTTATCGGACAAAATTTTATAAATTAAAAACTGCCACGGGTGTATTCGAGGTTTTCTGTTAGTATTTCTTTCACAATCAATTTTCTTAAAATAAATGGGCAATTTTATTAACTTTGTGGCGAGTAATTCTGACGGACCTGTAATGAGTGAAAATGAAGTTTAGGCAGTTTGGAACGAAAAACGAATGCAAAATACTCTAGCTAACCGGATTAACTGTTATCTATCAGGTACTTAGGTATTATTATTAATAAAAATGTTTACTTTCGTTGTTTCTACATTCGGCAACTTTGTGAGAAACGACCGCATGGTACCTAGTTGCACAGAACATATACCTAGTTGACAAGTAGTTGACATATTTAGCCAACTAGGACGATGACTGATGACATAGGCGCCTACTTTACTTAGGAAAAGAGTGTTTTGCCCCATTTTTAACATCGAGCTAGAATTCCGAAATAAATTTTTGATTGTCTTTTAGGCCTCTCTGAGCACGTGCTTAAAATGTTTGTATATAGTCATAGTTAACCCTGTATAACATTTACAATTTTAAGACTTTCCAATTTATATGGCACTTAAATTTTATAGCGAGACATTCCTGTGTACCTAACTTTGAAGTGTATTAGGTACTTTAATAGATCTTGCGTAATTGAAGAAAATATTTATTATACGGTAACTATTATTTTCTCACGACGAATCGGCCCTGAAAATTTGCCACAAAGTCGTGGTTACACCCTGTATATGCCTTAAGTTATTTTTAAGAAAATAATTAATTAACCGAAATAATTATAAAACAAAATATGCTACAAAATTTTTCTCAAAGATAATTGCTGTAAATACTCTGTACTAGTCTGTACATATAATAATAATAATCTGATACTGGCTACTCCTTTACTTATTTCGAACTTATTACACAGTTGGAAATAGGTTTTCCTCTGATTACGTTCTGCAAACATCTCTGGTTATATAATATGCAAGAAATTGAGACTGCAATATAACGTTGGCAGTTGGCTATGGAATATACCTTATCAAATATTGACATAAATTTTATACAGTGACTGAGATGTATTTGGTGGGAAAATTTTCCAAATATGAGAGTTAAGAGTATTGTATGACAAACGCAATCCCGTATTCGTAAGTCTGTATTTATGTTTGATGATTTATAGTGGTGTGTATTAATCACTCTACTTCATCTGCTGTTATTAAATACTCAAAGCATGCTTAGATTTTTTAGGTCATTTCATAGAAAGATAATGCCTTCTTATAATATTGTCTGAGGAAGAAGTTGAAAAAATTATAGTAATAGTTAATGAAAAATAAATGAATTATAACCTATGACTGCATACCCAATGATGATAATAGCCTTATTAACTAAATTTATAAAAACTTAAAATTAATATCTTATTTAACTGAAACGCTGAAGTACTGAATCGTCTAAATCCCAAAGAGGAACTAACTGTACCAAGGTAGATTCCACCCTCGGGTAAAAAAGTTTGCCTATTATTCTTTGGTTCTTGTCTGTCTCCCTGTATCTTGGCGGGTGCTGTACTTGCCTTGTCATTCACTTTGTCCGTTCGTTGCTGCACTGCCAAAACACTGACTCTCTCCCGCACAAGTCTTCAATTTGTGGGCTAATCCTCATCATTAGAATGAGGTTTATTAAAATAGAGGGCAGATAAACAATTCAGTTATAGCACCTAAATCAACTACACTCAATTACGAGTTCTGAAAGTAACAAATTTAAAATATGTTTTATAATCACAATTTAACTCGTCATAATTAAACTCATTAATGGATATTTTGAATCAGTTGACAAACTTCACGTAACGATACTGATTAATACTTTCAGTTCACACCGCGTTGTAAAACTCATTTATGACTAATAGCAAGGATGAATATTATACCTCAAATAATTTTTATTAGATATTATTATTATAAAGATAAAATCTATTATGCCAATAATAGGTAGGTAAATACAAAAATAGCTCAATTGCTAATGTCAAAACAAAACAGGCAAATAAAATCATGCAAAAAAAATATGTATCTACCTACTTGTATAAAGAAAAAATACACTGAAAAGTTAAACAATAAAACAGAAATCGAAACAGACCATACCCGCAACAAACAACGCTTGGAGTATGGAGACGGTCATAATCATTCTTGAATGAATTGATGGATGGATAATGCACTAACAATAGATTGAGGAATTATAAGCTAACGAACAAAAACAAATTACTTTCAAAAACTTCATTTATGAGCGCTTAAAGTTGAATTCCACTGATACAATATAATGTTTGACATTCCATAGTTATTAAAATTGCATAAAGCGTATAAACTATATCACTTCGAAGTGCACACCATAACCTTACAAAACTTAATGACACCGCCGAATTAAAACGATGTACGATACTCTTCGGTACATTTTACCTTAATTCGTGACGTATTCGACGGTAGTAAATGAACAGTTAACTTATTACAACAACAGAATTACTTGTTATATCCATTTATACCGCTCTGACAACAATGGGTTCAGTTATAACTTAACTTAATAAATTATGTATCAGTAACTATATTTACCACAGTTAACTGCAGAATAATTACAAGTAAACTAATGACTTACCGGAAGTGAATTTTAAAATTCAATAAAATACTTTACTGACCATAATGTAATCGCTTATTGTTAGTGGTATACATATGTAGAAAACATTTTACTCGTAATATTGAAAAGACCTACATCAGATAAAAAATATTTACGATTACTTTTTTGGTCAACATAGTTAACTTTTTTTTCTCAGTTTAGAAGCGCCCCAGCGCAAGCTACAGTGTATTGCTCGTCTGAGCCGATCAAATGTTGAAAATAAAAATAGAGACTCGTACTGGAGAGTGAAGTTTCTTATCTTATTTTTATTCAGTTGTTTCCTCACGGAATTAGAAGGAAACAATCACTTACACCAAGACGGAGAAATTCGAATATTCGGTATAATAAAAAGAAGCCACATAAGCAATCTATCAATGAGCAAAGCTCGACAGATGGCAGTAAGATGATTTTCTATCCATCCCACCAGTGCCGCATGTTTCTATTTCCACAACACAGACTACTGAACGCCACAATGGCAGTTTTGCAGAACGCCAGGTTTATATGCAAGATTAGAACTTGAGCTGACTATGCAACTACGAAGTCACATCATATGTGAGAAGATACAGAGAGATCATAGTGGCGACTGTGTAACATCACTTTTGAATTTATCGTTGAATATGAACACGACCAGATCAAGGAAAGGCTGTGTGTTCACACCTCGAAAACCCATCGTATATGTGAGACAAGAACTAATTTATGCCTAAATGAAGGGCTGTGTAAACATCACTTTAAAAAACACATTGATCTCCGCGATGTCCGAAGAAAACATCTGACTCGTAGCTGCTATTCCATTTCCTACCAATTTTTCTATATTTTCTACTAAATCGCTGAACAACATTGTTTGCGCTTTTCCTGGAGCTCATAAATGGCTTGCCTAAATATTGTTTGCTTTTGTAGAAGTCTAAGAATAATTATTTCCATTTTACAAGCCCGGTATTTATTTTGCCAACGAACTAATTACAGTTTTCTTACAGCATTTGTACTTGAATGATATCATTAATATTGTTTATTTCCGCACCTTCTTCAAACCTTATATCTAACAATTGTCTTAATAAGTAAAATTATTTATATCTACCATTTTACCAAATAATAAAGCCTTATTTACATCAGAGATAACGATATTGTCTTAATAATCTAATGTTTATAATTACAGTCGTTTATTAATTTGAATTTGTAAATACAAGTTAAGAGTTTTTGTTTTATAGAGATGTGTATCCAAGTTGTAGCAAGGATAATCAATTTAAAAATCGAGTTGTGTCGTTATCCGGTGATGAAAATCTAGTTTCCTAGAGAAATCCTAGTAGTATTTTGTTAGGGCGACAATCAACATTCTATTGATTTACAAAACTTAACTTAGAAATCAATTTTTTTTGCCTAAAAAAACAAAATGAAATGTTACAAACCTCTGAGATGTCAAAAAATAACTAGGAAGTGCCTATTATCTGGGAAAATCACAGTGTGTTCTGTTTTTGATAATTTTTTATGATTAATAACAGTAACATTTTCACATAGAAGGCATCTGTCATGGTGACAGTTTCATTGTAATGATTGTTATTTTTCGGTAATGGAAATAGTCAGCAGGCTACGAAAGGGACGTATCAACGTACTTACAAAGTTACTAATTAACGTAAGAAAGCAAAAAAAGTAAAGAAAATACATATTTATTTTGAATCTTAGGTTATAAAGAAAGTTGAATCGAACACGCTGAAAATTTTCATTTATTTATTAATTTAGAATAAAATGTCCAACGGGTATACACCCAATTACAGGACAAGTTTACACAGTAAAAACAAATGACTTACATTAACAGACAAACAGAAAACGTTACATACATATATACACGTATTACAATTTAAAATGACAAATAAACAGACTAAAAATAACTAATCTACAAATACAAAAATAGATAAAAACTAATCAGTTAAAATTTAACAATACAATATTAAAAGAACACAAACATCAAAACTCAAATGACAAAATTATAAAAACAATTTTTTTATGTCACAAATTGAGCAATATAAAATGTCAAGCTGTGATTCAATACTATCATAGTTAACAATCATTTGGTACAATGGAGAACTTTTATAAATATTCGTATTATGATTGTCTATCCAGAGCAGGTTATTGTTTCTAGCATTGAGTCTAGGAATATGAAAATTCAATAAGGAAGTCAGATACTCACACTTAATTTTATTAATAATAACTTTATGTAGAAAAATAATAGAGTGCAAGGTACGTCTTCTAACTAGACTCATCATATTGAAACGCTCATAAAAAATTTCTTGCGGTACACCTCTAGCAGGATAGACGTCATCAAGCATGAATGCAGCAGATTTAAAAATCTACGTTGTACCTTCTCAAGAGAAGTAATATGTGTGGAATAAATTGGATTCCATACTGTCGATGCATACTCAAGCCTGGATCTCACAAACGTATTAAAGAGTAATTTAAAAGTGTCAAATGACTTGAAATGCCGCGCATTGCGAGTTATGAAACCCAGACTCTTGTAAGCATTCGCAACAACATTTTGAATATGACCATTAAAAGAAAGTTTGCGATCAAAAGTGATTCCAAGGTCATTTATTAAAGGTGGCCTTGCTAAAGTAACACCTTGAATAACATAATCATATATAGTAGTATCAATCCTACGACTATAAGACATCACATTACATTTACCAATATTAAGGGGCAGTTGGTTAAGAGTACACCATGTGTTAACCGAATCAAGATTATCTTGAAGCTTTGCACAATCCCGAAGAGAATCAACTATATAAAATATTTTCAAGTCATCAGCATATAAGAGAAATTTAATGTCCAGTTTATCAGCAATATCGTTTATGAAAATAATAAACAAAAGTGGTCCAAGAACTGAGCCTTGAGGCACTCCAGAGGTCTGAGAAAAATATTTAGACTTGTGACCGTTGATTTGAACAAACTGTGTTCTGCCAGACAAGTACGACTGAAATAGAGAGATCAAATTGTTACTCAAACCCACACTATCCAGCTTGCGGAGTAGTCGACCATGGTCAAGTCTGTCGAAAGCCTTAGAAAAGTCAGTATAGATGACGTCTACCTGACGTCTACGATCAAGAGCTTCACAGATGAACTGGATCTTACATACTAAGTTAGTTTCAGTAGAACGACCAGACACAAAACCATGTTGTTCAGGTATAATAACGTTACTAACATGTGGAGATAAGAAACTGTAAATTAATATTTCAAAACCTTTGAGAAATTATTCAGAATGGCAATTGGTCTGTAATTAGTTATATCCTTTTGAGCCCTCTTTATAGATTGGACATATTCTAGATATTTTCCATAAGTCAGGAAAAAGGCATGTATGTAAAATTAAATTGTATATTATACACAACGGTTCACAAAAGATGATACTACAGTCTCTGACTAAGAAAGCAGGTAAAAGATCAGGTCCAGAAGTTAAATTAGGCTTAATTCTTTTAAGTGATGCCAGTACATCATCAGGGGTAAATCTTTTTATATTCAATAAATGATATAACGCATTATGATATGGGAGAGAAACACTGTCATTGTCATAAGTACTCGACTCAATATATGCACTAGAGAAAAACGTGGCAAAATTCTCCACAATCAATTGAGGGTCTTCTATAGAGCTATCGTTAAAGGTCATGGCAGATGGAAGAGTAGAATTTCCTTTTTTAGTATTAATGAATTCCCAAATATTTTTAGGGTTCATTTTAATATCAGATTCGATGTCTGTAATATATTTATTATAAGCTATATTAACTTTACTTTTAATAGTAGCTCTTAACATTTTAAATTCGTTGTAGACAGCATCTGTTCGAGATAACTTATACTTATTCCAGGCTCGTTTTTTGTTTTTAATAAGTGAAATAATTTCTCTATTAAACCAAGGTGGATAGTGTGAGTTGGTTATTACTTTTTTTGGAACATGATTAATAAAAACAGAATTTAATATATCATAAAATTTGCTAACAGCGTCATTAACACAAGTACATTTGTTCAAACACGACCAGTTAATAGTTGACAATTCTTGATATAGAGTGTGAAAATTCGCTTTCTTAAAATTGAAACCACAATTGCTTTTTTGATGAAAGGTAACATTGCTACATCTTACAATTAGATCAATGACCAATGCTGGATGGTGTCTATCTTCAGGAAGCAAAATATCCGAAGCTTTACTAACATCGCAATCACTATTAGAAATTACAAGATCTAACAGTCTATCATTGTAATTCAAAACTGTATTATATTGTGAAAAATTAAAATAACTCATAAAATTATTAATTAAATTAAGATTACGACTAAGTGTAGTAGTTGCTGTCGAATTCAAAATAAATTCCGGAATATTAAAGTCACCAACAATTAAAACACTTGAATTATATAAAGCGTGCAAAGATTCAAGTGCATCAAATAATTTTTCATATACATCACTATTAGTTCGGGGAGGCACATAGATAACAAAGATATATAAAAAATTCATTTTTAATCTCATCTTCACGCATATAACATCAACCAAAGCAAGATCATTAAACAAATCGGACTGAATTCTAATATCAAAACTACAGGCTTTCAATTTTTTACTAATAGCAATTAAAACACCACCACCTTTATTAGCATTAATAGAATTGTAATCTCTATCACAGTTAAGTTCGTATCGCTTCACCAATATGTTGCCATAACTAGTCACCAATGGTAGTCACAGACGTAGAATAAATAAAAATCATGCGGATTTAAATCCGGCGAACGAGGTGGCCATGGCATTACCACGACCAATCCATTGTCCCGGGAATGATTCATTTAAAAAATCCCGCACTTGTCGAGGAGCTCCATCTTGTAAAAAAACATGTTTGCTCGTAGTTCAAGAGGAATATCGTCTAGCATGTCTGGAAGATCATTTTCGAAAGAACTTAAACGTTCAATACCTGCCAATCGATTCGGTAGAAAAAACGGTCCCAGAAGGTGATTGTCAAGAATGCCGGCCTAAACATTCACTGAAAATCCCCGTTGATGAAGAGTTTCAAAAGTGGCATGGGGATTTTTATCACACCACGTATGAAAATTGTGGAAATTGACGCTATCTGTAAATAAAATATTCGAAACAAATGTGTAATTATATTGTTGACGATCAAGAAATGTGCGATAAAAACAATTCGGGCGGCATTTTCCTAATCAACTGCCACACATAAGTGTGTTCGATTAAAAATAACAACTCCACGGTTTGTAACACGTTAAATATTAATATATTAATATTATAAAGATATAACAACTGGGAAAGGATGTTCCACCAATACAGAAGTCTGGACGGATGTTACGCGGAAGACGAGCGACAAGTAACTGCCGTGGTTTTTCACCGGACTTTTCGAGGAAGGTCTCGAGGGCTGGTTAATCTCTGACCATCTCTTTATTTGATTATAATTGGGCTCTGTCAGAGGGTACTTTTATGGTTTTATTGGCATTGATCTGTTTATTGCTTTAATGCAAATGTCATTAAATTGTAATTGTAGGGATCACAGATGTAGGTCGGTGACCGGTGTCGGTGACCGCTACATAAGTATTGTTTGTTCTAAAGCGAGCAGATGCTTTTCTTACACTTGCAGTAGGATGTTCAAAATATCTTAAAATTACTTCTTCTAAATCATGCCTACACCTTCTTGGACAGCCACATTTACGATATTTTGAAGTCAGAGCTCCTGACTCCATCGCTCTTGCATACATTTCCCTAAATAATGTTTCATAAGGTTGCCTTCTATCAGGGCCGTTGCCCATACTCTCTTTGAGCCCCCAGACTATTTCCATTACAGAAACTATAAATAAAATGCATATCGACATATTTACGGTTAGTAAAAGCATGATTGTTCATGGTTGTAAAAGAATCGAGTGAAATGTAAAGTCAAGCGCAAAGATCACAACTAAGAAAATATAGAAATGTAAGAATTTCAATTATAGCACGCGAAAGTGACAATCATTAGAATAAAACTGACGCTGTTTCGAAAGTTTTAAAATATTAAAAACAAAAAGCAAAGCATGATACTCAGACAAAAATTCAAATGTGCCGCAACTTCTCGCTGTTTAGAGGTCACCTCACTGTTAATACTATTATGGTAATAATAACTTTTGTAATAATTTATATACCAATTCGTTCTGTTTATGTGCGTTTATGACCTACGGCGGTCAAATTCGGTGTAAAGATCAGGTCTCCGGCCGTCCCTTTCTGCCAGGCTTCTCCCTTTTAAAAACCGACTGGCGTAACTAGATCCCTCATCGAGGGTTTTGCACTGTAAACACGTGAAAATGGAAAAAATTAAGAAAGTTGTATCAGAAATGATTGAACCATATAGTTGGGGCAAAAATTCGGACGGCTTATGTCAGGCGAACAAATGAATAATTCATTATATTTTCATCAAAATATTTAAGACACTGCGACTGAGAATAATACTATACACTAACTAAATTTTTGCAGAATTATGGTTTTTAACGCAGCAAACTACCAAAAATTATGTTGACAATAAAAACAATTGCGTGACGTCTGCCGTGACGTAAGTCATCTGAATTCTTGCCGCAACTATATAAACAAATGCTTTGTTATGGAAAATAAAAGCTATAACATATTTAAACAAAAATCTTAAGAGACTTAGCTTAAGATGATTTTTGAAGCATGTTTAGTTAAAACTGTAACTGTCAAAGATATAAAAACATTTTGACAAACTTGAATTGCCTGAATTAATCCCATATTTATTTTCCTTACCGACATTTTTTTTACCGTCGCCTTATTTTCTTTTCTCTATTTTTAGTACACAGATACCCATTAATATAACCTTTATTGTTTTCTCCGTTTAAACATTTTCAATACGAAAAAACTGTGGTAAGGATTTTATACGAGTATAAAAAGTTTCTCCTCCATTCAATCCCCATGAATTTCAAGTTACGTTGTGACTAACTAACCGGTCAAAATTGCTATTTAAAAAAATTGTCGATGACGTAATATCTTGAACAACGATGACGTCACAAATATGGGTCGTATGCCAAAAAGTGCCTTTTTTAAAAGCAAAATCGACTTGCCAGGGGATTTTTTCGAAAACTTCTCAATTTCAAGAACAATGAATTTATTCGTTACTTTTCGAAAGCACGGTATATCTGGCTGGAGTGGTCAAAAATCTCTCTTGTGTGTGTCCAGTTATTAATTTTGTTTATTACTTATTGCTTCCAAATTTATATTAAGGCACTGCTTTACCTGCTTCAGTGTACTAGCTGCCACTGGTTATTGCTACTAAATCAACTGAATTAGATTGTTTAGGATGCGATGTTAATTAACAATTGTTCGAAGGTGTGGTATATAATAGAGGAGAAGGGCAATGAATTACGAAGAGCAGAGAAAACAGAGCAGATCTGTTTTTATAGAATGAACCTATAACATACTACTACAACCCGCCTATTCCCATCTCCGATTACCCATTTCAAATTAATGTAAATCGATTTTTCATAAGCCGCAACCGATCTCTGGGGTTAGCTTGGTAAACTTGTTCATATAAATCTTTAGGGAGTTCATGCACTTAATTAAATGTTTCCGAGAAATTCAGTTTATATTTGATTTTGTTAATATATAGGAACATTATATTGCCTGCCTTAATTACGGCCAACATACAGGGCGTAACAGAAATAATGACTGCAGGATGATCTATCAGTTTCTAGATAGATAATCTTGATTTGTACAAAAGACACTTATTGATTGTTTATGTATAATAGTTTGAAATAATAATGACACTCATTAAAATGAATTTTGCGATTTGGTTTGGACTCCTGAAGTATTCGTAACGAAATATACTTTAAAGTTTTAACATTAGTTTTTAGTTATTTCACTCACCAATAGAGATTTAATGAAATACTCGCCATTGTGATACTCAGAGATACAATGAAAATTAATACAAAAATATACCTACATAAATGAATCACCCAGGAGGTTTTATTATAGCTATGATTTATCATGCCACCCATAGACTATAGTGTCACCAATAAATTACTCATATGCAAAAACATTTTATTACCAAAACGATTTTCTAAGTATATGTTATGTGTTTTGACTAAAATGTTACTTTTAATAATTTATTAACATTTTTATTATCTACGTATTCAAATTTGACATTTTTTAAATCCGGAAATGGCATTATTTCTGACAATTTCGAAAAATGCCTAACTGAATTTTTAAATTTTGTACAAATATGTTATATTTCAGCTATCTACACCTGAATTCCAAAATAGTAGAGAGTGACTAATTCACAGCATTTAGATGTGTACGAGATGTGAGGGCTGCAAAGTATAAGACACTACAGGAGTGCAACTTGAGAAGGATTCATGAAACACAAAATTACCAAAAATAAGTTGACTCTTGAGGGAATCTTTTTCTTTAGAAAGCGTATAAGCTCACCCGTATTACCCTTTCCACAAATGTAGAATGTCTTGTTTTTGGAAGATGATCACACTTTAACACTTATGACAGAGTACCATACATGATAGTTATATTTTAACACTTACTATACACTATATATGTAGTATTCTTTGATACAGATTTCGACCTCTTAATATTTTTAACAAGTTTCTTTACTTTTTCTATCAGCATACTCTTCGAATTTCGTTTTATAAAAAGAAATTCTCATACAGGGTGGCTAGATGGAAACAAAACAGCCATTTTCAGGAACTGCTTCAAGATTATAGAAAAACGCTCAGACCCGTCGATTTTAGATTAAAGGGCGACATTCTTTGCTGGTATTTTTGAGTCCACCACTTTCACCCCCAAGCAAGGGCAATCATCACCCCAAAATATTTAAATGGCATTGGGGGTTGAGTAATATTTATTTTGAAAGCTCTTACAATTCTCTTTACAACATACTTTAAATTTTATAATTCCGCCCAATACTTAATAAGAATTTTGATTTTAAAGTTGAAACTTATGTACAGTGCGTTTCAATAACTTTGATAACATTTTGATCAGCTGTAACTTTTCTGTTTTTAAAGATATCGGAATGAAACAAAAACCATATTACATAGTGGACTAGCAAGTTTTTTCTTATTAAAAAAAAAGACCAATGATTTTGAGAGATCTTAACCTAACTTATATTTTTTTAAATATATTATTGGATATTTGGATTCTACTCAAAATTCCAAGCATCTTTTATAAAGCATATCCTATACCTATCTTCAACTGTTTCTGAGAAATAGTTTTTCAAACATGTCAAATTATCACAAAAATCGCTCTACTTGTGTGTCATTTTCCTCAACAGAACAAAATACTAAGGCTCGATTGTTACTAGCACGGCTCAAGCAATGCCGAACTTCAGCTTTAGCTCAGTGCAAAGTGTGCCATGAACAAGTAGAGCAATTTTTATGATAATTTGACATGTTTGTAAAACTATTTCTCAGAAACAGTTGAAGATAGGTATATGATATGCTTTTTAAAATATGCTTGGAATTTTGAGTAGAATCCAAATATCCAATAATATACAGGGCGTTCCATTTAAAAAATACAGGGTGAGTCAGTCATAATGTCATTAATTTTAAGAGGAGATAGGGAATAATGAGTATAATGCGAATATGTGATTAAAAAAAAATCTAAATGCATATTTACGCCGAAAAAAAATATTTTCAAATCATTATTTAAACCCCCTTTTCAGACTGTCACTGACCGGTCACAGCCTTGGTCGGTTACAGCTGACAGTTCAACTCGATATCGACGTGATGCAACGTTGTCAAGTTGTAATATTTTTCTATACCTACTCACCTAGGTTTTAGACATCACAAATAAACGGTTGTACTGACTATTTTAGAATATCATTTTTCTTGCTCAGTTCAACTTCAGCCAATAATAATTTAAAATGTTAATACCCAATAAAATCAAATAATAATAATAATCAAATAATTCTATTAAAAATTGCAAGTAACGCGGTCCACTCAGGTTTTCCCATAGAAAATACGGCCCAATCAAACGATACCCGTACACTCGCGTGTCGATTTTCTCTGAGCAAATGTAGCCGTTATGACTGCAACAAAACTCCAACGTGTCTAATAATAAACTGAGTAATAAACCATTTACGTACATTACATAAAAAACCTATACCCAATGGGTAAATTATTGAGAAGCTGAAAAGTGTTTCGTGTTTAAATACTAAGTAAAAAACCATCGTGTTGTCGACAGAAAACTGTCCAAGGCCGAAATGGCACGCCGCTAATCGAGAGTTAATCTTGACCTTGACCTTATTAGGTCAATAACCTAGTTACCTAGTTTTTGTACTGTTATTTAACGACAAGGAGTAAAACTATTTTTTTAATCTAGATACATGAATGAATTTTCCTTAAATATTGATTTAATTGTTAATAAAACAAATGTAGATAATAAATAAATGTTTTCGAATGCTAGGCTATTACAGTTTAATAATTTTGATATTACGTTTGCACTACGTTTTACAAATAAATATGAATTTTTAGTATTACTCGTAAGTACAATTAACTGCACACATAACCAAATGTACAATTTGTAGTTACGTACATCTAGCCTAGAAATGTATTGTTTTTTAAGTAGTATGATACTAACCTGTTTACAGCCCACATAATTATAACTGTATTATTTATCCGTCCATAGCACTTTATTAATAAAATTCAGTCGCATTTCGTAAACATTCTCCGTATAACACTACCATTTCCACATAATCGGAATTTGTAAAATTATGCGTTGTGAATTTACGCCAAATACGTGAGGTTAGACCGAAATAAACAAACTACTGCTTGTATTCTCTAAATACACCCTCCGATGTGTGGCATGATCTACAAATTTGAGGGGGAAGAAATGCGGGAAATGCAGAGTGCTAAATGGAGGTAAATTTGAATAACACGCTGATGTGTTAGATGATATTATGTATGTAAATGTGGCATCCATGGTTAATACGGCAAGTCTGTGACATTAGAATTTTGTCGGGTGCGCCATCGTAGCGTACCAGGAGCGTCGTGTTACTGATTTTTATAGGTGATTTGTTTATTTTTTAAAGGTCGAGTAAAAATTTTTTCGATTTTCTGCCTTTATTAGGCCTCCCGAATACGTGGTTAAAATTAATGACATTATGACTGACTCACCCTGTATAAGTTAGGTTAATATCTCTCAAAATCACTGGTCTTTTGTTTTTCAAATAAGAAAAAATTTGCTAGTCTAATATGCAATATGGTTTTTGCTTCATTCCGATATCTTTAAAAACAGAAAAGTTACAGCTGATCAAAATGTTATCAAAGTTATTGAAACGCACTGTACAAACAATTAGGGACGGTAAAAATGTCACTCATTCGAGTTAAGTACGCCAATGGTATAAATTTAGTATTTCTTGCGTTACATTGGTTTTTGGCAATTTGTTATCACTTTCGTAAAAAACAGAAATGAATACTATACACACACAACAAACGTTACATTAGTGGATTCCAAATTTATTTTCTAGTATTATTTGGAAGCGTTGGTTGGTAGTTTATTTAATTGTGATTTTGAAAATTAAACACTATGGTTTATCCCATTGCGGAAAGGGTAGATATCATTTCGCTTTACTTTATGAACAATAAATGTGCGAATAGAACAGCTCAGCTATTTAATGAACAACATCAAGATCGACATGTCAGGATGAAATATGTTCTATAGTAAAACAATTTCAAGAGACAAGGAACGTAATCAATAAAAAACGAGATATTGAAAAACCTATAGTTAATGAAGCTAGTGAAGATGCAGTTTTGGGACAAGTTCATCTTGATCCTACATTAAGTACGAGGTAGCGGCGTCTGTGTCTAGGATCAATCGAACTACCATACAAACCATTTTGAAGAAGAATAAATTCCATCCATATAAAATACATCTAGTCCAGGAACTTCATGACGAAATAAATATTGAGCGAGCAGGGAACAATCCACAGTTCCTTTTTAACATCTGTTTTTCTGATCAATGCACTCTTTTCTTGAACGGGACGGTAAATCATCACAATTGCCGCTATTGGTCTGATTCAAACCCAAGAGTTTTTCACAAGGTGCATACACAGCAATCGGCAAAATTAAATGTATGGACTGGAATTTTCGGTGACCGGCTAGTGGGTCCTTTATTTCTACCTGGTAATTTTACTGGCTAAATATATTTACAGTTACTGGAAGACACTATTGACCCTGCCTTGACTGATTTTATTGAAAATGTTCCAGAGTATTATGAAGATCATTTGATTTTTCAACAGAACGGTGCTCCTCCGCATTATTCGTTAATTGTCCGTCAGAATTTAGACCAACGTTTTCGACGGAATTGGATGGGGTGAAGATGCAGCATTGAGTGACCTCCACGATCACCGGATTTACCGCCTCTTTATTATTTTCTTGTGGATATACCTAAAAAGTAAAATCTGCAAGATTTGCGTCAAAGAATCGTCGACGGATGCTGTCAAATTACTCCGGAAATGCTTCCGAATCTGCGCGAACGTTTCGAACAAAATCTTTATTCTTGTATGGAAGTGGGCGGTTATCAGTTTGAACATTTAATCAACTAAGTATGGATTAATCTAAAGTAGTAAGTAAACAACTTGTAACATTCCTTTTATTATAAAGTTAAGAATGTCACAATTTAAATATGAAACGTCTAGTAACAAGGTATTTTTGCACATCCTGTATAATGTTGGTAGATTAAGTAAGTGTAAACCATATCCAGTGTACCATGTAACTTTAGATTTCTTCAAGTAAGCCTAAAATGTAAACACTTTGTACGATAAATATTTTATTATTTTATTTACTTACCATTACTATGTACCAGTTACATCGATGTATATCGTTACGTTATATTTTTTCTGCTCTGTATAACATCCTGGATTAATTTGTTAACAGTTTATTATTTAATTAGTATCACTTTTTGTAATAAGCTTTGTTTTGGCAAATAGCAAGGTTAAGGTAACTGACAAAAATCAATAATTCGATTCGGACTAAATCATGTGCTTAGATCCCGAATGAGAATTAGCCCGAAATTTCATAGAAACCGAACCAATCAGATTTCAGTGAGTTTTTAGATCTTTGTAGGGTATAAAACCTACAGGAACCTAAATTCTAGTCCCTTTTCGTTCTGATTTTGGTCGATTGAAGTATTTCCATATTACAGATTTAGTTATAGTGCGAAGCCACATTTTGAAAAATAAATCTGAATTTATTGAAGTCATCAATAAGAATGGGGGCAATATATTTGATTAATTAAGATTATTATCGATACCAGATTTCATTTTAAACAATATTGTGTTATTTTTTAAACTAAGAATATAAAAATACCTAACCTGACTTTGATCTTTGCTAAAGCACATGCTAATTATTTTTTTCTTTACTTTTGTCATTTTCTTAACTTTAGAGGCCAATTAAACAGTTAAATTAAATTAAACAGTTAAATTAAACAATTAAATTAAATTAAATAATTTAATAATCAACAATTATTAATCAATAATTCAATCAATTAGTATATTATGCAACGATCATGTAAAAAATATTCAAAATTAAATAAAATATATAATTTATTTGAAATTGCATTGTTGAGGAAAACTATAAATACTCATGACATCTTTAGCAGTTAACTAGCCTTATTTATAACTAACTAACTTATTATCTTTTATTTTAAAAATCGTACACTCTAATATCATACAAACATAATACATTTTTGCAAAGCTTTTAGTACCCTGCCTGACGTTTCTACAGGGTGATTCAGAACTTAAAAAAAAAATGAATGTACAAGAGGCTCTTACAAATACAATTCTTTAAAAGCAAAATCGAAAGGAGCAGTTCAAAAATGATTTTAAAAAACCCTTTCGCACGGCACTGGAAACTGGTCCACTGTAAAATCTGATAGGCGTATAATCTGCGACCTAACAAAAAATTGAAAGAAATTCCCAAGGAAAGAAATAAGTAACATTTTACACTTATTTTTATACAGCTATAATTCAACTCCTTTTCCCGTTATTGTTATTAATTATCAATATAATTAATTTATGGTTTTAATTAGTAATTACTATTAGATAGTTTGATATACCTGATGTTGCAACATTTTGGGCCCATCTTACCCAGTTTATACAAACTAAAACAAATGATTCTGCTTCTTATCCACTTTGAACTTAGAAGTTATTGGTAGCAGCTATGATACGTTTGCGTAAACCATCAATAGTGTCCACTTCGGTGCAATATACTTCATTTTTTAAACATGCACACAAAAATAAGTCCAAATGATCTCTTCATCTCTTCCACGATTCGGTTACAAATTTTCCGTGTCACGCCAGCGTTTTTAATACACTTTCACTCACTGCACACCGTCGAATTTCGAATTTTATTTGTAGGCATAAAATATTTGAAACAAAATTGGATAATTAATCAAATCTACATCTACTAACTGGTCAATAGATACTTAATTCTTGGTCTAACTGACCACAAGCAAAAGGTGGCTCAATTTTCTGTGTGTACTATTAAAAGTCCCGACCTGTATCGCCATCGGCAACTGAGATATTTGCAAAAGCGGAATTTCAGGAATCAACTACTCTGCGGTCTAATGCTCTGATCAGTATTGAATTGCACTTGAAAAATCTATAAGCAGATCAACTTCAAGTGGCCCAAAGACCGCTGTAAATAAAATTGTGATTGTGAGGGCTGCATCATGAAATATTTCGTATGCAACTTTATTAGTGATTTGTAATAAGAACAAAAAACGTGTTTATTTATATAATTACTTTTATTTATTCAAATAACTTTATATAAAAAAAATAGTGGGAGTAAAATTCTGTTTTGAAAGTTGAGATAACGTTCTCCTGACAGTATCTTAAAAAAGTCCAATCCTATTTCGGTTCTTTCCTGATAAAAAAGGATCTGACTACAAATCGCATAGTTCCATTTGAAGGTCTGCTCTGGTTACTTCTCAAGTAGCTGAGTAAAGAATGAAATTTCTCTTTGATTTCCTTAAAGTCGCTAAATCGGTTTTAGAATTCTTCTGCGATTGCCTCAATGTATTTTATATAAGTTAAATATAAAAGTTTCTCAAAATCCTTAATTTTCTCAGAGTACGCTTTACAGCTTGGAAAAAATGATAAACATATTTTCCTAGTGAAGATTTGAAAAGCTTAATTTTACTTTTAAAATTTTGCAACTACAATTTGATTTTTGAGTTTCGTAGTGTAAGATTTCACTTAATTTTTAAGGAAAATGTGCATTTTCTTGCGTAAAGAGACGTTTATCGTAACGAATATCGGCGTGAAGTAACATGCTCCCATATGTAGCATCTACATCGGCCAAAAAATCACGAAACATTCTGTGAATTATAGGTATAAGAATTGGTGAACAATGTAGTGTATCACAGGACAGCCGATGTTGTTTTATTTTAAGAGACCTGCAAATCCAATATCAGTTCGTATCATAGCTCTGGCTCCATCAGGGACCATTTATCGAATCCTCTATAGTCTTATACCACCTTATTTACAGCTTTAGATATCTGTACCAGAGGAATAAGATTAAGCATCTTATCTGTTACACTGAGTTCCTCTTGGATAGTTCGAACAGAAATTACAAGACAACAGATGCTAGATAGGTAAATGCTTTCGTCCAGGCAGATTGAAAAATATTTATTTTTCAATTGTGTCGTATAATTTTTGGATACATATTGATTAATGTGGTTACACGTCTTGGAAATGTTTGATACGATACTGAAATTAAGATTTTTCGAAATTTTTTATTTCATTGAATTATTTTGCCATTTTTATTGCACAATTCTTCATAAGCACTCATCAGTAAAAGGTTTTTTTGCTTTGACAATTTCCAGCGCTACTTGGTAAGAAGCAGCAATACTACATTTGTTATCAGTGACAGATTTTTCCAAAAAACGTGTTTGTTGTTTCTTTTCTTATAATCCATAACGATAACATTTCTAGACTCCTCTGTACACTGAAACATTTTCTCGTTTAACGTAGTGCAATGCCGTTTCATTATATTCTTTAGGAACTAACAGTACTTGCATACAAACAATGCACTGAAGTTTATTGCTGCGTACCGCACATCAGAATAAAATAACTACTTGACCCTAACAATTAATTTTGCGAATCGTATTCAACGTTTTTCTTTCTATGAGTCTGTATTCTACAATATTAACTCTGCTCGCCTCGCTTCATTCAACTTTTATACGTGCTCATGCAACTCGAATGTTTGCGAGCGATCCAACGAGAACTCTAATGTTCTATAACTTCGTTGCGAAGTTATATTCAGCGCCAGTGGTGTCACATACTCTATATATGTGTTATTTTATTTCTTCATTTCATCGTTGGTGTAGGAATGACTTGTTTGGATAAATTTTCGTTTTTAAAGCATATTTCAATATGTTTTTCAAAAAATATCGTAGCGGGCCGCATGCATCACCCGAGCCTCATGTTAAACAGCCCTGATATATAGCAAACAGCTACGGTTAGTCGGTTTTATCAACAAACAACTTTTCTGGAGAAAAAATATAATCCGTGGTAAAATTTAATAAAAATTCCATTAAGAAAGCTTTTGCCAATAATTTAATTAGGTATATGTAATATGTTAATAAAGTAAATTTATTTTTTGGGTATAACTTTTTTAATACTAAAACGACTTTTTTCAAATTTGTCACACTTGTTACTTTTATAGAGATGTAGTTTCAAGTAAAATATTTCTAAAATCGCAACACTCTAAAGGGCACATGCTAGGTGAAGAAATTATTACAACTTTTTGTCTATAACTTTATTAGCATTTTGATGGTATTCCTATAAAAAGTTAAAATTGATCTAAAAATGTGATACTCTTGTTTGAAGTAAATCTACATTTAAATACATATTGATAAATCTCATTTCTTTTACAATTAAGCTATGCATACTTTGAAAACAATTGAATGATAGTTGTCATATTGACTTTTCTTGCGGTAATTTCAAACCTTATATGCTCCGTTCATACAAGATAACAGCATAATGTTATTTTATTTTAGATTACAGCAATCTACAGTACACTGTACAGGTGTTACAACAAGTAAAAAGTCACATTTTATACTATAAACATACACTAAGACAGTAAAACCAATAATAGCACAAAAATGGCAAGTAAATTAAATCAAGTTAGCTACAGAAACTGCGTATATGCTGATCTTATATAAGCCACTGAAGAGTTGGAAATCTTCCAAGTGTCGGGATATACACAAGTTTTCAAAGATAGATTCAATAATATTGTTAAGAGGGCTGCTAGAATATAAGCACAATCACGCAGAAGAAAAGAAAGAATATGATCTGGTCCAGAAGTCAACTTAGGCTTGAGCTTTCTCATCGCAGATACTATTTCTGACTGAGGAGAAACACGTTTTCATGAGGACATAAGGTATTGTTATCTGATGAAGCAGATGGAAGAAAACTAAATTTTAAAGAACTCAGCAAACGTATTAACAATATCCTGAGGATCATGAATTTCTCTAATTTGATAGGACATAGATATAGGTACGGACTGATGGTTTTTCATACCGTTAACAAATTACCAAGACATTTTGGGATCTTTTGCTACATTTCTTTAGAAATCCAACAGAAAACTACTATGAGAAATTGTAATATTACGTGTAACTTTGGCATGCAGATCAGAAAATGTATGCAATTGAAGCTTGAAATTATATCTTTAGAAAACCACGGCGAATAGTTTCTAGACCTAGAAGAAACTTTGGGCACATACATGTTCAAATTGTATATAAAGACTTGTAGAACTCTTCACAAGCCAAATTACAGTCAGAAAACTTATTTTGGAAATACTAATCAACCAACTCAATTGCTCATAAAGTATTATCACATGTCTCTGGAAATGTAAGAAAGCTAAATCGGGGATGTAGCGACCAGTCCGGTAATTGTTCTATACTCGCATCAAGAATTCAGACGTCTTACGTCACGGCTGACGTTACACATTTGTTTTTATTGTCAACGTAATTTTTGACATTTGGTCGCGTTAAAAACAATTATTTTTTGCAATTTAGTGCAATATATAATGCAAACTTTTAGTGTAGTATATAGTTTTATTACTATTAGTTGCAGTTTCTTAAATATTTTGATGAAAATATAATGAATTATTCATTTGTTCGTATGACGTAGGTAGTCTGAATTCTTGTCGCGAGTATACCAAAGTTAGAATAAATTTAAAAACACGGAGGTTACGTAGCACCGTTAATATTGACTTTTCGAGAAAATGTTGCATCATGAACTTGACACATTATTATTTTTTCGAGAAGTATTACCCCCTAAATTTTCTGCACAGAGTTTCCGGACATTATTATTTACTTATTTATCAATTATCTATTATAAATATTTATTTAATGCAAGTCTGTAAAAAGAATGGTATCGGAATCATACAATATATTTTCGATGACTACTACTCGTATTTTCAAAATCTATTCTGTGACAACTCTGATAAGCAATATTTAATTTTTCATTTTTACATATCCAGTCGCAACGCAGTATTGATCGGTCTATTAATGTTTCATTAAAAGAGTAAAAGTTTTAAACAGCTTCCAATCTATTCACAATAAAAACAACTCAATTGAAACATTGTAACAATGCGCATATATTAAATAGTAATTACATTTATAAATAAATTCAAATATTACTCCATTCGCAATAGAACATGTCTCATAATAAAATAATGATGCAGTTTAAGAGATCTAGACGAAGTAGGAACATTATAAGAGAGTTGAATACCATTTGCTTCTTAAATAACCTATGGAAGTGTTTTCCCACACTCCTTTATAAATGAAGTTTTCTGATAATATTGGTTTTGTCTGAAGCTATACTTCAGAAATACTTGTTTTAAAACTTTACTGATTTATTTATAGTGCCGAATTTTTCTTATCGGTTGCAGAGCAAGACATGTCGAAGGCATAATATGTGTTTCCAACAAATGTATACAATTGATGCATGACATAAATAATAGCATAAAAAAATTAAATTTATATGAAGCATCAAGTAAAGTGTTCTTCAACTTATAGTATTGTAACAAAACAAAAATAGTCGCTGGCAATTTACGAACGATGTGACAGTAGTTTACGTTTAATGAAAAATATGTGAAGACGTAACTACTACACTGGATCACCTAGAAAGTAGAATATGGCATCTTTTCCAGCAAACTGTAGCTACATTATAGTACCATTAATTAGTCTTGACTCGACGGCTAACATCACGTAAGCCGCCCTTAATACATTTATAATTCAAAAACATACTTTGTAAAAAACACACACTACGACTTGATTACTTAGTATTTTGTACAGGATAATAAATTAGGAAATAAAAACATCAAAATAGGATGATTATGCCTAATACGCCTTATACAAACATAGCAGAGATAAGGGATGTTCAGACTTGAAATTTTATTTTAAAATACCACAATAATTTTAAAAGTTCCACTTGACAATCGATATATTTTATTTTTCCAATATTAAGATTCTTTAAAAAACAGACAATTTTATTATACTTTACAACTTTAGCAGACTATTTGAAAATGTATTATACGATATGTTATTATCCCACGTTATTTCACAAATTTTGGTTTTTCAACATGGCTTTCTTCCTGGTCTGAGCATTACTCATTATCCTACATAGTAATTAGATCATGGTGCCAAGTTGATGTAATTTATACAGATCTGTTCAAAGCTTTGATATGTTAAATCATGCTCTCTTATTGAATAAATCATCTAATCTTGGACTAACTACATCTTTTCTTCAATTTTTTTTGTTCTTATATCTCGTATGTACATTATCTTGGATTAACATCGTTTCAAGTCTCAGCAACATGGGAAGTGCCACAAGGTTCAGTTATCGGGTCGCTGCTTTTTATATTATTCATTAATGACATTTGTCAAGAAATTCAAAAATAATGTCCTGACGGTTACAAAGTATTTACGTCTATAATCTCTGAAATTGGTTGTGGTCGCTTACAAGAAGCCATTTTAAATATATATGTATGGTGTAACAAGCTGTCTCTGAATATATTTAAATGTAATACCGTTACTTTTACGAGAAAAAATAATTCTCTTAGTTTTTATGTACTTATAAGATAGATACTGAGATACTTCTCAGTTGTACTGTATTTAAGGACTTAGGTATTATTTTTTATTCTATACTGTACTTTTTTCCTCATATAAATTGTGTTATCAATCCAATGTCCAATAAAAATCTAGGCTTCATTATGAGAAACTGAACAAAGGCCCAGAGACACCGATAGCGGGTCTGTCCCCACAGAGTCTAGCCCGAGACCTACCAGGGCGGGTAAAAGAATCCCGGCTAATGCTAAACATGTGCATTTTAACTCTGTTTCTCGCAGCTACCAGTTACCGAGGTCACGGCATAACCACCCGGAAAATCACTATGTATCAAATGACACCGGCCGTGAAAAGCCTAAAAACTACTATACTTCCAATCACAGTTAATATATAGATTTCACCTTAATGATTTGGCATTACGTTGGACATAATATTCTGTAGTTACTTTTCACAAATCTTTAATAAACAAAATTGGCTGTCCTAATATATGTAGGTATTTAATTTTTACAATTTAACATAAAATCGCATCGTTTTAAACTGGCTCTAAATCATTGTTTTTTTTACCTGCTCCTTGTACAAATATTTTAAAACTCTCATTTATTTACACTATGTGTTCTATTTTATGACTTATATCACCATTAGAAATGTTTTCTTACTATTATTATTGATCTTAATATTTTACTAATACTTTAAGTGTGCCTTAAGCTGTACATAAATACTGTCGTTTATAGTGGTTTGTTTGTTATTGTATTTTCGTTTTCGTTTCTTGCCCTATACTTTCTGGTCAGTTGTACTGAAATGAATACTCGTAAATAAAGTATCTAATTAATTGAAAAATGACCACTGGGATGTTTTCCGCAAAATAGCATTATTATTTTTTGAGTTCAAATTTCGATTTTTCGGGTCCATCATCATCATTTTTTAAATGTTGACCTGAATGTTTTATTTTAAATTTCGAAAAAGTTTATTTGTCTAAAAACACATATGCGATACTAATGACTTCAAACATGGAAAATAGCAGAATGCTACTTATTACTAAATTAAATATATCTGTAAGTATTTTAATATTGAACTTGTTATTTTCTGTTCATCTAAATTCCTATTATTAAAATGCAACGCGAAAATTGAGGTAAAACGAACTCCGAAAATTTATATACGAATTGAAATGCATAATTAAAATTTAAAATCGAAATTTGATGAATGAATTTGAATTGTTGAATAATTTACTTCAAACGCCAGACAGAAGTGTAAATCAAGCTGATGATAATATGCATATATAAATTTTTCAGTGTTTGAGGGTGTGTTCAATGCTGCAATAAACTTAACGCTTAAAAAATGAGGTACCCAATGGAATTGTCTTAGACTTCACGGTTCTGAAAAGAGTTCCAATAAAAAATGATCTTTCAGCACTAGATTTAACGCGTCACTATTTTAAAATGTTTGAACGGGTTATTTCAAATTGAAAGAGACACCATACCATTGAACTGTCGGAAGTTAGAAGCAAGTTAATTCATTTATTATATGTATACAGGGTCACTTTTATTTATTTATCTATTTATTAACAATATTGTATCTACAGGCGAACCCAATTGATACAATCCAAAAGTGAGAAAATTACAAAACATATAAATTACAAATGGTTATATAAATGGAAAAAAATACAAGAATAAAGAAACAGAAAGCATGAATAGGAACAAAAATAAACTCTACTATACACTAATATATAAAATAGTATAGATTAAATAAGTCAATTGCATATTACTCCTAATTAAATGCATTAATTGAGTCCAAGAAGCTGTAAAAATATCAAAATCATATGGAAGATTGTTAATGCAGTTAACAATATTATTTATAATCCTATGAAAACCATAATTAGTACGATGGTAAGTGGCGTGTAAAACAGTAGTTAGTCTTGTACCATAATTAGGAATACGTAAAGAAAGTAAAGATATCAATTCACTATAATCTATTTTCCCATTAAACAATTTGTGAGCAAATTTAATGTAATTACTAGCTCGTCTATATCGTAAGAATTTAAATCCAAGTAGATCAAGCCTTTCATTGTAATTATAGTAATTTTATGACGCCTAACACAGGCATCTTGGAAATGGTTATGTAAATTGGGTGACTTAAATTAGGAGAATATTTCGCATGTTGATGCCTTTCAGTTTTCTGAAAAGAAATATGAGACATTTTCCTCGTTACTCGTAAATAGCCGTTGAAATCTGAAAAAGTGCGTTCTTTTCCTTTCACAGCTCTTTAGTTTTTAAATAAATATTATGAAATTTGCTGCTCTTATATTATTCGACATAAACTTTCCAATTGAGATGGGAAAAATTTCTCCCCAACTAAATGTTCAAATTTCCATAGTAATCGTTTGATTTTCTTATGGTCGCCATATTTGATTTGGATGCTACTGTTAATGTAAGAAATGCAAAATTGTAGAAGCATTTCCAGTGTATCACATCGGAAATCATTCCTAATGCAACAGCAAACATAGATCGCAGAACAGCGTTGATCGCGAGGGAGCCAATTTTAAACAATTTTCAATATAGAAATTCATAAGTAATTAGGTTTAAGAATTCTCTTTTATTTTTGCATAGTTGTTTTGCAGTGTATTATTATTGATATTTGCTATTTCAGGGCAATTTGTTATACAAAGTGATTCTAAAAGTAGTACCATAAATTAAACTATGTTTTGTAGACACTAAAATAAAACAAAAAGTCTACATACACATATAAAATAAAACGCTTAAATTTGGCACAAACCCTAACTTTTTTTAAATCTAAAAAGAAATACAATTTGTCCAGAAGCAAATAAAACCAGAGGTGTAGTGCTTCAAAAAATACTTTTTTGTGTATTTTTTGATAATTCATAGCAAAAATGAAATCTTTAAAGATTTTTACATAAACAATGTGCGTTTGTTAAAATGCGATATCGGGAACAATTTTCGGGATAAATGGATTTTAATAGTATTTATTTAGTTGCAAGCGATAAGTAATTGTTGCGAAAAATTAATCATTTTTTCAAACGCTGAATATATAAATAAGATACTTATCTTGTTAGCATTAGGTGAGTGCCACCTTTTTATGTAAAAATCATTAGTTTTCATTTTTGTAATGATATTACTAAAAATATATACACACAAATTTCGGTATCTATTACCCCCTTGTTTTACCCGCCCCTGGAAAAACTTTTTCAATTCCTTTCAGATTTTCAAAATGAGTATAAGAAGTTATTCGATTGTGCCAAATTTCATTAATTCATCTTTACGCGTTTGAGAAGTAATCAATTAAAAACCATCATCAGGAACTCACGATTCACATCTTGTATGTCTTTTTACGATACATTAAGTTTATTAGACTTTTCGTCTTATTTTGGAGTCTAGAAAGGGCAGTTAAATTATGCTGTTACTTAGAATCACTTTGTATATTATATTTACTTACTAATTATATTGTTATGCTTATCAAAAGTACCAATCTACCAACTTTCATAACATTTTCTTTAAAAGTAAAAAAACTTGTGATACGAAAATGAATATGCCCTATTTCAGTATTCAGCTGCTATTTGAGGAATATACAAAATATCTAATATTTCTTTTCCTGCGGCAGGTAGACCGTAGGCCAGCTATATAGGGGGAGGGAATTGGTATCCTTTCTGTGGGCAAGAATGTTGACTTGGGTCAATGTGAGAAATTAATACCGGTCGACATTTGACCACCCCCCCTCCCTAATTAATGGGAACTTACGTTGGTAGGACCACACCATTTGCGGCCTGTATAATAGTAATATGCCGCCTTCTCTCCCACACAAGTCTCCGACTTCTGGGCTAATCTTCGTGATTAGAATGAGGGGTAGAGATATTATTAATATTTTCAGAAAAATTAAAAACAGAAAAATTATTTCCTTTCCCTAATTTAAACCTCTCTGTATACGTAACCCGAGATCTCTATACTGGGAGCCGTAAAAATAATTAAGTAAATAATTACATTGCGATAGATTCGCTTAATTTTAATAAAGCGAACACATTTCATTGCTTCAGAAAGTCAAAAATGTTAAAAATTAAACCCAAATGAATAAGCCATCAAACTCGATTTTCTTAAATATAACACGTATCCACAATTATTAAAAAATTTAATTATTATTATATTGCCAAGTATGCTACAAAACAATAATACAGTGGATATAAATGATCAAGTGATAATTATCTTATTAACCCCAAAAAAGTCCCTATATTTTGTAACATCAGGGATAAAATAAAATTTTTACTTTTACTCATACTTTACGTAATCAAGAAAAACTAAATTTGATACTTTTAGCCCTGACTCATCATAACTTATGTTAACTGACGCACGTTTGCAATTGTATCACATACCTACTGCTTATGTAGAAACGTTGTCTGTCATCATAAATCATAATTTTCGTAATTTGCTTAGTGTTTGATCAAAATAAATTTCTCATATTTAAAAATTCACCAAATAACTCTAAATGAAGATATTTTTTTAAATAGCTTGTTAATTTATACAAACGTAACAAGCCCGCTTTAATAACAATTGACGTCATTTTGGTTTAACATTGTAACATTTTATTCATTTATTTTAAAATTCAGGCAAACAGATCATTAATTTTTTAATCAAATCAAAATAAGTTTTATAGATACAAAAGAAAAAAATATTTGATGTTGTAATTTTCAAGGTATATTTAGATATCTTAAAATGAACTAGAAGCAAAAGAAGTACATAGTTAAAGTAATATTTAGTGGGTTTAATGTCTGTAACATATTTGGTTTTTGCACGTGGTTATATTTGAAATAAAAATTCCTCATTTATCTACTACATTGAACGTCATGTTAATTTTGTAAGAACTGCTCCAATCCAAAAACATTTTTTCCAAGATCATGACTTATTTTATTGCACTTATCTCTGCATATTCATAATATTAAGTTTTTCACCATTTACTCAGTATACCATCTATTAGCATTGCAACATGCTCAATGTCTTTAAAATAACTTTACAGTTAATGACATATGTATGCATATATCTTACATTTAATGAGAAATATTCTTCTTAATTATATGAAAATACAACTAACCCCATAATATATAATTTACAATGGAAAAACAAGGCGACTTGACAGTTCTTTTGATTTACTCAAAATATAGCGGTTAGAAACGAACAAGTTTCCAGAGGTGACATATTTTCCACTTGGTTGCAAACCATTTCAAAAGTTAAAATATAACGAGGAACTTAGTTAATTTATAGCAGGGAACGGCATTTGTGTGGATACACATATTTTTATTAAAATACAATAAGGTTACCTCCGCTTAATATTATTAATGTCTAACAAATAATGTACATATAAAAAGCTTAGAGGGCAAATTTTAAAATACATATAGATGAATGTTTTGATTTATATTAATTTACACAGATTACAACAGTTAATTTTCAAATAATTATATATTTATATATAGGATGTTCTTAAAGGTATGGAAATAATGAAGGAGGTTATAGAACACTTAAAATTAAGGCTGGTTTATTATATAAAGTTTTGTCGAATACTCGATGGTTTTTGAAATACGGTGTTCAAGTTTTTAAGAAAATTAGCTGTCTGTAAATATCTCTTGACAGGAAAATTCAAATATTTTGATAATTGGCACAGTGCTTCTACTATAGAGACTGTATTATTTACTGTCCAATCTAATAAACAACGTCTAGTCGCGGAGATCTGGAAACGCTATTGTATAATTGCATATTGTATACAATTACAAATAAAAACAAAATTGTCAGGACACTGGGACCTTCATGTCACATAAAAAACGTGAATAATCAAATTTGAATTTCATCATCTACGAGTGCATGCTCAAGTGTTCTTGAAATAAGTTCAGGAATTTCTATATCTGAAAATTCAGTGTAATAAAATATATATGTAATCAATTTTTAATTTGTTTTTCTACGTTCATGCGAAAAACAAAACTTTATTTAGTGGAAAAAGTGATATTTTATTGCACTAGTGCAATAAAATGTTTATTGCATTCATCTGTCATTCTACTACAGCATTTTGTCATCATGACAAACATAAACGTTCAAATCGACGTCACATTTTCCTAGACTTAGTGTCATCTAAATATCATTTTTTGGTTTTTGCATAAACGTAGAAAAAATATTGTATGCAACTCGTACAAAAAGTGCTTATTGCACTCTACGTGTTGTCCTACTCGGCCTAACGGCCTCGTTGGACAATTTCAAGTCGCTTGCAATAAACACTTACTTTTTGTACTTGTTGCACAAATAACTATTTATTAATAAAATAAAGTATAATAATTTAATATCAATATCGCATTTCAATACCCAGGTAATTCAATTTAAAAGGTTTTTTTGCATGAACGTAGAAAAAATATTGTATGCAACTTGTACAAAAAGTGTTTATTGTACTCGACATGTTGTCCTACTTGGCCTGACGGCCTCGTTGGACAATTTCACGTCGCGTGCAATAAACACTTACTTTTTGTACTTGTTGCATAAATAACTATTAAACCTACTATTACTATTGTACCATAACGTGGACTTTATGTCACGTTTCTGTCACATTTCAGTACGGGTACTAGAAAGTGTTAACGATTTTAACGTTCATAATGACAGCATTATTATGAAAGTCGACTATAATAGTATATTATGAAATTAAAAACATCAAAAACTGTTCAATTATTAATATAGCACTTCTCTCTATCTCACCAATTAAAATAAATAAGCGATGTTTAATTAATATAAAGCTGTACATACAGAAAAACAAGGGCAGAAATTACCAATTCAATGAGCCTAGTTTGATCATGTTTGGAATAACGAGCAGAAAATTAACGGGACAAGGCATCAAATGAATTTCAGGCCCTTTGAAATGGGTAAATTGTTTGAGTAGGAAAACAATGTAACGATACTATTATCTAGAACACTTTTTATTACTGGTTGGAAAAGACAGCAGAACTATACATAATCAGCTTGAAGTATTTAGATATACATATTTTGCAAATTACTATTAACATCACCATTAAGCGCACTGAATCTCAAAAGCAGAAATCAATCAACTCATATGAATGAGGAAAAGTAAACAATTATTTTAAATAAAAATATTTTATACGATCAGTTGTTATAATGTTCATAAATATGCAATCAATTAACTAATTATTCCTAACAGATTGTTAGTTTCAAGAACTACTTTTATCAAATAACATTTTATAATATGCAAATTTATTGAAGCAAATCGTTGAGTTATATACCTTTGTCTTCTGCTGATACAGTCTATTGGGCATGTCTCTTGTTATATCCAATTGTATCCATATCGCATATTCTTACTTACAAACAGCAGACTTCTTTCTTAAAATTCGAATTGATGTTAACGATTTTATTTTTTAATACTGCATCAGACATATTTTTAGAAATAACTGATTTTTACAGTAAGAGGCCACCGTATTGCTTTGGATATAAAATAGATCCAAATGTATCTTATATAATAATATCTAATAATAATATATCTACCCCTCATTCTAATCACGACGATGACTTACGTTGGTAGGTCTAACCACCATTCAGTTGAGGAATGAGGGAAATCTGGAAAGCCTCATTAATTAGGGGGATGATCAAACGTCAACCGGTATCAATCTTTTCCAACCTACCATACCCGCAGAGAGGGTGCCAATCCTCTCCACAAATATAGTTGATCTACGGTATACCGGCGGTGGGATTTGAACCTGTGGGGGATAGCAAACACGATTCAAGTACTGACGCCTTTAACCGCTCTACCACCGACTTTCGACGACAAGATACAGGGTGTACCATTTAAAACTTTGCACCCGGCTTATTTTGAACTACGTTCCAAAATATTAAAATTGCCGCGACACGTCCATTTTGTTTTCGAAGGGGGCATATTTTAGCGTTAAATACGTACTCGCCAGAACAACCCCTTCGCGGGGGCGCATTCAACTTTAGAATCTTAAGTGTTTTTAATTCTGGTTGTCATCGTGTAACTTTTTTCAATTTTAGTCAATATGTTGATGAAAACAAATTTTTACTTATGCTTACAAATAAAAGACAATGACAATTTAGTTTTAATCATTTAATTAATTGTTCAAAATACCAACGGAAAAACTATGAAGAATTTCAATTTATTGTCACTGTAAATACTGTTTACAAATAAAAGGTATTTTGAAGAATGAAAAAAAAAATGGTACTGATTACAAACTTACCAGTCAATATCTTTTAGTCGCTATTCAGTTCTCAAAGAAGTGTTTAGTAGAAGTGTGTTTAGTAATTATTATTAATTCTAAAAATGACATTCGAAAGACGAAAGAGTTGAAATAATTTCTCTATTTTAAAAACAATGATAACGGCAATAATTTTTAATCAGCATCACCCAAATAAACATACCTCCGATCTTTACGTCGAAAGTTTGGTTCAAAAATTCTGTGGAACAGCATCAGTGGAAAATAAAAAACAATTTCGAAACCCTGTTAGAAATGAGGCTATCGAAATTGCCTTTCTTGGTCATGTTGAAGCGAATCATAATTTGAGCATTCGTAAGCTATCTGAAATTTAGTTAGTTTCTAGCACACATTGTCAGCGCATTTTAAAAGTTTATAAATACCACCCTTATAAACTACAATTAGTTCAAGAAGTGAATGAAGACGATCCTGACCATCGTTTGCAATTTGCGGAAGAGATGACTAACCGATTGGCAAACGATTAAAATATTTTATATTCAATATGTTTTTCCGACGAATGCACTTTTTATCTGATGGTTAATCGTCATAATTGCCGTTATTGGAATGACACCAATCCGACATTATTTAGAGGGGAACACACCCAACATCCGGAAAAAATTAATGTGTGGGCAGAAATTCTCGGATATAAGATTATTGAACCATATTTTCTGCTAGGAAATCTTAATCTATGTACTTTGAGCTTTTGAACAACCACATTTATCCAATGATTGTTGAAACTATGGAAAATGATGACAGCATTTTAGAAGACAATGTTTGGTCGCAACAAGATGGCGGATTTCCACATTTTACAGATGCAGTTCGTCTGTTTTTGAATGAACATTTTCCAAATCAATGGATAGGTCGCGGATCTATTGAATGGCCACTCAGATACCCTGATCTGACATCACTCGTTTTTTTTATGGGGACATTTAAACTCTAAAATTTATGCCACTCCGCCGCAGTCTGTAGAAGAACTCAGGCGGCGTATCATTGAAGAATACCATCTAATTACCTCCAAAATTCTCAACAATGTCCGTCGAAATGTTAAAGAGGCGGACATTTTGAACAAATAATTAAAAGATTTATACAAAATTGTCTTTTACTCCTAAGCATAAGTAATATTGTTTTCAAAAATACATGATGATAACCAGAATTAAAAACACTTTCGAATGAGGTGTTACTCGACCTAGAGTGCCATTTAAGAGTATAAAGTTGATTGCGACCCCGCGAAGGGGGTTATTCTGGTGAGTCTATATTTAATGCTAAAATGTGTTCTCCCTCGAAAACAAAATGGACGTGTTGCGACAATTTTAATATTTTTGAATGTAGTTCAAGATAAGCCGAGTGCAAAGTTTTCAATGGTACACCTTGTATATGGGACAATAAAATCGTTAAATTAATGTTGATACTGCATTTGGGTGTTAAAAGCTCAAATTAAAAAGCAACAAACTCAGTCTCGTACAAAATAAAGCAATTACTTGTTTATCATCCGCTTGTAAAAGCTATCGATCGTGGTCTATCGTAAATATTGAGCTGCTTCAAACTATGTTAAGCATTCAATTTATACGTATCATGTGGTTGCGAATATGTATCTACATTTCAGTCGCATCAAAAGATCGCACTAAATACCAAGTCTTTTCCTTGTTAAATATGTATACTGATTTATGTAACTGACTTAATTTAATTTGAACATTTTTTGAGGTTTTCCGCAATTGTATTTCCTTTCGTGTTGACAAATTGTCTGTATTTTTTAATTTAAGACAAGCTCTGTTACAATTTTATATTAATATTATTATAACTACTGCGTTATAGGAAAACAAAATATTCAAATTGCGAATATAATGAGTATTGTTCAATATACAGGATGTCCGGAATATGAGGGCCATAATTTTAAGGGCTTATATATTTCACTAAAAGCAATAAAAAATTCATATGAAAAAAAAATGTCTAAAATGAATAGTTTATCTACAAATACATTTAAAAATAAAAATACAACTGCAATAATATGCTAAACTATGATCAGAAATTGCAAACTAAGTTACATTTAAGGTTAAGTAAAAGCACCTGAAACGTAATTTGTTCATAATTTGATTTTTGAATTTGTGTTAATGAAATAAACAATTGAAGTTTCCGAGACATTCGTTAAACGTACTACTGTATAACGTTCAACAATGTTGCATAGTCAGGCTGCTTGTGATAACCTAAAAGTAATATTAGCCATAACGGTGCGTATGGCTGGTGTGATTAATTTTTGCTTAGTTTTGCTTTGATGGTTGTGAGTGTATATAAACAAAAATGGAATAATTTATAGTAACCAAAACCAGATGCATGGCCTGTTAATTTACGGCGAATCTAGGCAAAACTCTCTGGACTACGAGACGTTTGTACGGTAAACGTTTCTTGCAAGAAACAGAAATCATTTTAAACACTTGTAACTATTATTCTGTGTCGTAAAAAGAGCTCTAAGGAAACCATTCACAGTAAGTATCTATCCTTGGATGTACCTATTTGTGATTATGATGTATAAATACATAACAATCCTAAGATAGTGTGTTAAGCGACGTTGTCACACTGTTTGCTGTCATAATGCTGTTACCGTTGGTCATAGAAAAAAAATTGTTAAGTCAAATATGTTTTGTTTAGTACTTATCATAAGCCAAAAGCATACCTCATCGTCTCTATGAGAGTGCAGTAGAGATATGTCTAATATAGTTTTCGTTATTAATATACTATATTTAAAATTTCAGTGCACTGTAATTAAAATTTTATTGTCGCTTCTGATTCGCTTTAGTTAAGCTTCAGATGTATATGTTTAATATGAAACGGCAATACTCTCAAGTAATAATATGCTCATGATATTATTAATTATTCAATAAATGAGCGCGCTTTTTCAACATAGCCAAAAATGGATATTCCGATATACAAAATTGGCGCCAGATTTATTAATATTTCATTAAAAATGGAAATAAAAAATTAATTCATTTAGAATTTTGGGAAAATCGTCAAAAACTTCTAACTTAAATGAATTTATTCGCCTAACAAAGTAGAGCAATTTAAAATAATCATGTATTTGTATTTTTTTGATTTACCTATAAATAAACCTATAATTAGTAGATCAATCGACTTACCTGTAAGGAAGTTTGATCATAATTATATGAGCAATTTCGTCGAAGAATTATAAATTTAACTACTTGTAGTTTGCACTTTTCAAACTCACCCGGTACGTACTTTAAAGACAAAAAACCCTTATCTCTGTTACCACACATTCCCAACACGCTCTTACTATCATTGTATTTTCCTATCTAGATCGCCTAGGGTGGGAATTTTGGGCGAATTTATAATTCTTCGACGAAATTGCTCATATAATTATGATCAAACTTCCTTACAGGTAAGTCGATTGATCTACTAATTATATTTCGCAATTTCGTCTCGAATTATAAATTTAACTACTTGTAGATGTTGAAAGAATTATAGGCGATCTAGTGTGCAGACAGAAACTTTATATCCTGCATCTTACATATTGACCAGTTATCGTTCTTTTGATAATTAAAACATTTTTATACTGCTTTATATATGTATATACACAAATATACATACCTATATATTATATATCAAAAATATATTTATATTTAGCGTCTACCTGCATTTTTAGTTATATATTAATGCATAAAATATATATTGATTCCGTGTGACAGTAAATGCATCCACAATAATGGAATGAGGGGATTTCATTTCTACGATATCTTTTTTATTTATTATTATTTATTTTATTTTTATTTTATTTATTTATTTATTTATTTATTTATTTTTTGTGCATTGCAAACACGTCTATTTCAGGCTTTTTGAACATGTTACATAATATTTCCAAAAACCCGTTTGAACGTTCGGTTTCTATTCTTAAACACCGAAATACTGTTATGTATTTTATTATTTTATATTTATTTGTTTTTCCGGGTACACTAAAGGAATATGTTTAGCCTTTAATAGACATTGTTTAATCCCAGCAAAATATCTGCATTAAATAGACTCAACTGGGACCCATTATTTTATTACAGTAGTTTTTGCAACTTTTGACACTAGCAAAAATGTATATTGCAGCTGACAGTCTTTCATCCTAGGTAACTTTAGTCAGTAACTGTCGTATAGCTACTATTATGAATTTTAGTTCATTTATCCTTTGTCTCCAAATTTTCATTTTACTGTAAAGAAATTACCATCATTGATTATATAAGTTATATATAACTCAATGGCATGGTATATGGAAGATACCTACAGTTTGAACAAACTCGACTACTCGCCCTTCAATTTTAGCTTTTTTAATAGCAAACAAAAATTCGTTAACGTTGATGGCTAATGAACACTGTCACATGCCCTATTCACACTCTCTCATGTATCATGTATATATTATTGCTTTTTATATAACTTACTTCGCATAATGTATACATATCACAAAATAAATATTGTTGGTTATATTACCTATATTGGTAATAATATATTTTTTAAGGTCTTGTCCATCCGTTCTTCCTGTTGTAATGTTGAGCATAAAATGGCTATGCATTCGCGCATTTGTAAAGATTAGCCACGAGATAGATATTATCTATATTGGTAATAATATATTTATTAAGGTCTTGTCCAGTCCGTTCTTCCTGTTGTAATGTTGAGCATAAAATGGCTATGCATTCGCGCATTTGTAAAGATTAGCCACGAGATAGATATTACCTATATTGGTAATAATATATTTATTAAGGTCTTGTCCAGTTCGTTCTTCCTGTTGTAATGTTAAGCATAAAATGGCTATGCATTCGTGCATATGTAAAGATTACCCACGACGCGCTAACCAAATATAGCTTTGTTACACATTTCACAGCTTGAAGCCTTTCAGCTACAGGTAAATTATTATTATTATTTATATATATGCATATACATATATATCTATATCCTACTACGCACCTACTTTAACCGTTAATAAGTAGTCATTTACCTACTCATTAAGTTATCTAGTTACCTTTAGTAAAAGTAGTGATAGAAAATACGTCTATTCAACCTGAGAGTCTATTGTTTTAGCAAAACTCCGACTGAATGTAATAAAATCAGGCAAATAAATAAATTATTCTTGGTACATGCATTGCAGTACTAACAGAATATTCCAACGATGATAAAGATTATATTAGCAAACTTTTTTTTTTTTTTTTATTCTCAGTATATTGATGTAGAATGCATATATCCCTATTTTTCTTATTTAACACCATTCCCATATCTCTTTCCCTACGTTATTATTAAGCTTTATCTGTCTACACACAGTACACAGTTCCCCATCAGGTTATTACAAGAAATAGCAATTGTGTTATCGATTTGCAATAACTAACATTTTTGAAAATGATTTTTGAGCATTGAAAACTGTTAATAATTCTTAGGACAATATGTAAAGCCCATGTTGTCTTCACCTCCTGCTCTCCCCCTACAAGGGAGGCATCTAAATAGATTTCTAGAATTGAATATAGGATTTTATTTATTTATTTATTTTTTTCTCTCCATAAAAAGTTATTCGTTATATTTGAGATACCTACGTATATATTTATCGAAATATCCTCTATTATATATTTAAGAGCAAAATATTTTCTCTTTCGAAGGTCTTTGTATACCTTCCATCCAGAACATTACTGCAGAACGAGCTGCAACTAACGTTCCTCCAAAACCTAACCACTCTCTAATTTTACAGCAGGTGTGATTTCAAATTTTTTATTTTATTTATTCATTTTATTTTTTATATATTCTTTGAAATGTCCTCTCTTTCTGTCAAGGGAGTGTAAAGTTATTTGTATTATAAATAAAGCTTAGACCTTACAGTCCCGGTTAGGTACAAGCAAAGCTTGACTATTTTTATTAATATTTTTATCGTTATAAAATAAACATTCTGTTTGATATTTTCCATTTATTAAAATATCATTTAAATATTATGTGCAAGTAATTGTACCTAAGACCTTAAAGGTTATAATAAAGGTATTAAGCATGTCCGTAAACACATAAGGTGCCGTACAGAGGCGAAAAGTAGTGTTGGATGGGAGACAAAAATTGTTGCAAAAATTTGAAAAACCTTGTCTTGTCTTGCAGAAGAAAACAAAAGTTTCTATAAAGCCTTGTGCTTGCTTGATTTTTCAACATTATGTCTTTTATATTGTCTTGCGAAAGGTCTCGCAAATTTGCATGATTCTTGTGAGACTTTTGCATAGAAATCAGAAACATGAAACTTTATTACCAATCTAATAACAGTGGTAGTTACTTTCGGTCGGACATGGTGCCGCTCGGAACTTACTTAGCTCAGATATTGGTCGATTGGTAAACGTTATAAAATATAGAAACGGCTAGTTTTACATAATAAATAATAATAATAAGCAATGGGCGAGATAGGCGTGCCAAATCGGAGCTCTTTCAGTCAACTGGCACTATAATTAGTTGTATTCAGCAGAGCTACACCTAAGCACCTTGAATTTTAATTTTATATGCTTAATTCTTTTAAATAAAGAATATGCCTACATTAGAAATGCAATGTGTGTTTATTTAGTCACTTATTTATTTATTTATTTCAACTAACGTTCATTTAAATTTCACCCCAGACCTTCTAGCAATATTTCTTGCCAAGTCTAGTCTTGTCTTGCGGGACCAAGACAAAATCAAGACCAAGATGTCACTGCTAGCCAAACAGTTACATTAATGTTTCTGTTTATAGATGTTATATAACACTATGCGTTCTTGAGATCATTGCTTTAGGATTTATTTTTAATATTGTATTTATTTTATTTTTAAGACCTCTGTATAAGTAAAATTCAATATAGAGTGATAACCCTCTAATCTGGGGTGGGGATTTAACGATTATAAACCTAAAAGTCCCACACTCTTTTTGATAGCAAATATGAAGAAATAAATTCACCTCCTGTCTCCAAAAGTTGGTTAATAACTTCTATCTAGCAGTTTCACTATTGTTTACCTGCTTCAGATTTACTTGGGTCCTCACTTTATTATTACCATTACATCAGCACTTAATCCAGGTGTGTCCCTACACCTCAGATTTTGCTTTGGAACTCCTCCATGTGGAAGTCGTCCTATGAGGTTGAATCTAATCGATATGTGTATAGAAAATATGAATATGTATTCATCTATAAACAACAGTAACAACAGTCCATTAGACGTTGTATCTAAATGTATGTATAACTCTATACATTTCATTATAAAGATATTGAAGGTTAATTAAAATTATGTGTGTTGTGTGTAATATTAGCTTTTATTATTAGCTATATGAGTCATATCTACTTTTCTTGATTCACCCTATATTATATGTTTATTAATAGTTTTAAAAACTTTTATGAGAATACTCCTATTTTATATTTTTATCGGTACAGTAATTATTAAAAACTGTTGGAGCAAAAAACTTGCGAACTTGACAAAAACTGTCAGTTCTATTTACTTATTGCATTATTGATTCCTTCTATTTAACATTTGGGGATATTATAACTCATATATAATTTTACATTTACTCAGTAGATTAACCCTTTAATTATTTACTTACTTGCATGTCCGGATACATATGTACAGGGAGTTAGAAAGTATATGCAAGTCATGTGACTGCGAATTAAAGTTCACACATATGTGGAACGTACTTTCGTGTTATATGAGAGTTCATGTGAACCTCGAACACCAGAGAGGAATATATATATATATCCTTCTATAAACTGCCCCGATGAGTATGTAGATGGAGTTAGGAAGTATATGCAAGTCATGTGACTGCAAATTAAAGTTCTGTGGAACGTTCTTTCGTGTTATGTGAGAATTCATGTGAACCTCAAACACCAGAAAATAATACATCCTTCCATTGACTGATTTCTGAAAAAAAAGAAAAACGGAAAATCTACATACTTGAAGAACTTGAGCATTTTTCTAAATTTCATCTTCAGATTTTCACTTTTATGCCCATTCATTTTTACAACAGTGTGTCATATAAATAACGGTGGCAGAAGCGTTATATTGCGACTTCAACCATGTTTTCCTGCGAGATTTCCTATTTCGCACTATTTCCGACACCAATAAACACTTTTTCACTCTGTCTCTCTTATTTCACGTCGTAGCCGGGCCGGTACGAAAAATACAATGATAGTAAGAGCGTGTTGGGAATGTGTGGTAACAGAGATAAAGGTTTTTTTGGTCTTTAAAGTACGTACCGGGTGAGTTTGAAAAGTGCAAACTACAAGTAGTTAAATTTATAATTCGAGACGAAATTGCGAAATATAATTTTAATTCTGTAGTTCGTATTTGGGCCATTTGGATTTGGATCAACACGACCTATATAGTGAACAGTTCCAGTCTGCTTGCCTTACTAGTTTAAAAAGTTACAAACCGTCACTGTATATTACTTTTAAAGGGGTGAGCCTGAACTAGAATTTTGGGCGGTCAATAATTAGGTTGTGTCAGTATGTGTCAATAATGGGTAAATGATACTGCAGGAAACAACTACTCCGCGGACTAATGCCCCGACCGGCATTGAATTACTCCTACAGTATCTGTGTGAACAGCCAAGAACCCTTGTCGGACACACCACCAGACATTGACCGGTTTCGGGCTTGTTAACCCTCATCAGTATGCCACAGGTGAGATGACCGACAATTGAACTGGCTGTTACTTCATAATATGTATGTTCACATATAAATTGAGTGCAGGTTAGATATAAGTGGTCTGCTTACTTCCTGCTCGGCCTGAGCGGCTCGACTTATAGAAGGCGACCTACATTGCAGCAGGTACTTAACGTAGACCTCTCGCCCTGGGTCACCACTTATATCTCACCTGCACTCAGTTTATATGTGAACATACATATGAAGGACCAGCGAGTTCAATTGTCGGTCATCTCACCTATGGCATACTGATGAGGGCTAACAAGCCCGAAACCGGTCTATGTCTGGTGGCGTGTCCGACAAGGGTTCTTGGCTGTTCACACAGATACTGCAGGAGTAATTCAATGCCGGTCGGGGCATTAGTCCGCGGTTTCCTGCAGTATCATTTACAGATTTAATGGCTCATTGCCCAAGGCGAGAGATCTGCGTTAAGTACCTGCTGCAATGTAGGTCGCTTCCTGTAATTCGAGCCGCTTAGGCCGAGCAGGAAGTAAGCAGACCACTTATATCTCACCTGTCAATAATGATTTTTGTCTAGGCGTATGTGTAACTGTCATACAGTTAAGCCATCATAAGGTTGATTCACAGCGATTCATAAGACTTTGCTATATTTAATCCTTGTTGTTTTCAAATTACGTATACATACGATTCTTATCTTATTAATTTTTCCAAATTTGGGAAACTAAAGCAGACAGAAAAAATCCGAAACCAGTTGTGTATAATGATATTAATTTAGTTAAAAATCCGGCAGGTTCTGGCTACAATTATGAGTGTCTTTATGAATAAAAAATGAGTATAGAACATCATTGTTTGAATAATCATTTTCTTCGTTTGTCTTTATAATACATTTATGATTTGATGTTTTCAAGACACACAGACAAAGAATAGTTTTAGCTACTGTCGGTTTTATAGCATCGGAAAAAAGATTATTGACAAAAATTCTCTTTTGCGCAGAAAGTAAAATAGATATAGATATGCCATAGGGAATTATTGTAATATGGATCTACAAGAATAAAATTCTGCTCTAGAAAATTTCAAAATATTTAGGGCGTTCCATTAAAAAAAATTGTTTTGACGATTTGAAGCAAACAAATTTCGGCACTTGTTTTCTGACACCTTGAATAAGTTTTATTTCTATAACTTCCATGGCATTTCAAACAAAGCGATGAAATGTGATTCTTTTCCAAAATATTGCAAATATCTCGCAAACGATAAGGATTAGGTATAGGAAAGCCTTACGAAAATCTCACTGCAATAACATGGTCGATCCAAAAATTCAATAGGTAAAAGTTATATAGTTCCATTTTAATAACGAAGTACAACCGGAAGTATCAGCTTCTTGAAAATATAAATATGTTCAGGAAAATTATCATAATTGATTATACAGGGAGTCAAATTTTCAGAAGAATAAATTACTACAACCATTAAAACTTCTAACGGTTCATCACTGGGAATCAGCCTTGTATGATTACTGATTTGGACTGGAAACCTTTATATTGCGGCAAGTATACATAGTTTACAATTCAGCATTGGAAAGCAATATTTTCATACAAATTGCAAAACAAATTTGTGTTTTGAAGTTTTTGATAGATTATTTTATTTGAACTTTACTTTGTACTTTATAATACATTTTAAGACAATATTTATGTGATGTTTTCTCCTTAACTTTTAATATTTTGAACCCCCTTTGTATCATGTTTCAGATTACTTACAATTATCTTCAAATAATCTGCTTCTACAAACCTACTTCATTACCTAGTCTCGGCAGTTCCATGGATATATAACAGCATGCAGTTAGAGATTATAGGATTGAACGTGCGACAAATAATAGTAGTAACAGGAAACGGAATGTGTCCCTAAATGGCCTGTGAATATTATAGTTCCTCTTATGTAATGCAGTAGAATACTATATGAAAATTGTCTTCAGGGATCCAATTCTACAGGATGCTCGGAAATTATAAGCAAAAAATGTTATTGGGTGATTCTACTTATAAACAGTATAATTTCTTACAGCGCTTTTCCGAAAACTCAATTTTAATAAATTTACATAATTATTCAAGTATATGTTTTCTTTAATACATTATCATATAATTTTTTAATTTTTCCAAATTTTATACACTTAACAAACATAACAGATCATAAATTAAATAAAAGTATTGAGATTATAGCACTTAGCACATGTTTACATCTAGTGATCAGTGTCTAGTCCATGATGATCTAAGCACAACATCAAGCGATCTACCATACTGTATTGAAAACCCTGGTTCTCTATAAAACGCAAAACCAGTTTTAAATAAAGTGATTAAATATACAGGGTGTTCCATTTAGAAAAATCAAGTTTTGGCGTTTCAAAAAGTTAAGCAAATTCGATAATAAATTTTCACCAGCCTACGTAAAATTAATCATTTTTTGAAATATCTGTAACAAATGATAGACATCCCCCTATCTCTCTTTTAAATACCATAATTCAGCTTGTACGGTGTAAAAATAGACAATTTTGAATAAGGCTATAGAAAAGCAACTTTTTTTATTTAAAATATATCTCGAAACCATTATAGATAGAGAACAGCGAAAGTTGATAAAAATCCCCTTAAAATTACGCGTAGAATCCAAATATGCAAAAATATACAGAGTGTTCCATTTAAAATAAGCAAGTACATAGCGACTTGCAGAGTAACTGAAAGTGGCATTATTTAATTTAAAAAGAGTACCTCCGAAAAGCTCAAAACTTAGATTTTCAAAATTGAAATAGTCGTCATCATAAGACAGCCTGTTTTATTTTGTGTAATGTAATTTGAAGGAAAGGAAACAAGATATTTCCAGAAACCCTATTTTTGTGACTTTAACCTTGAATCTTGACTCGGGTACACGAGATTCTACGAGTCTTTTGAGCTAAACTATAAAATGTCAAAACAAAAATTTATACAAGTTTGTCGCTTATTATCTTTTATTCTGAGGCTGAATTCTTATTTGACTGGACTATTACACATCTATATACATATGTACATATATCATATTACCTTTTTCATAATTTTTGTAGGTTATAGAAAAACTGAGGAAAAAGTTAAATAAAGTGTAATTTTATCAAAATTTTTAACAATACTGATATAAAAAAAATATAAAAATTTTGTTCTTTGTTCACATGGTATAAGTAATAAATAACAGTTAGGTCTAACACCCTTAAATGTAGTAATAAATATGCAACATATGTAATATCTAGCTGGAATTAGATAATTTCACAATGCAATACCCACTACCGCCGTATAATTACAGTTAATGTTCTTTGTTGAGGCACTTGTGGACACTTATGGCATTTTAAAGCAATTACATAATAATATTTAATCTCTTCTATTAACCGCAATTACAAACAGAACTTTATAATAGAATTAACGCCCGTTGTTCCTCACTGTTTCAAATGTACAGGGTGGTTCATTATTTTATTCATTATTATATTTGGGGACACGGTGACCTTAATTTTCGAATGATTTTAAAGACCTCCAAGGCTAATATAAAAATGACTTATACTGGTTAATATTATTTTTAAATTAAAAGGTTACTACAGATTTAGTAAAATTTGTCACCACATCAAAATAATAGTAATAATTAATTAATGATACTGTGCAAGCAAGGAATTCAAACTAATTCCAAACTGTCAAAAATGTTGATCCAATTAATAATTATTGTATGATGTTTACTGAATACAAATTTATAACTTCACTGATCGAATATTTCTGACAGTTTGAAAGTATTCTGAATCCTTGCTTGAACAGAAATATTATTCGACATTATGTATGTCTTATAAACCTATGAAAGGATTAATTTGGGTACCAAATCATCAGAGGCACAGTTGTCTAGTGCAACAATTTCTGCCAGAATGAGATATTGCCGGGAGATGGTAACAAATGCATTTTCCCAAATGCAAGCGAATTTACCAAAAATAGGAGGTCCTGGCATAATTGTACAGGTAAAAGTTAAAATCAAATAAATTTACTTACTAATTATGCGGTATAGATATCCAAGCCGATAGATTAAATTCGATAAAACATTGCAGATTGACGAATCCAAATTTGCTAAACGAAAATACAACAGAGGAAGAGTAGTTGAAGGTCACTGGGTATTCGGAATGATTGCCGATAACTCAGAGGACTTGCGAATAGTAATTTGTCCCGAAAATAAAAGAGATGCGGGCACGTTAATTCCCCTTTTGGAACAACATGTCGAGAAAAGGTCTATTATCGATTCAGATATGTGAAAAGCATATGAAAGATTAACTAATTTGGCTATCAACATTATACTGTTAACCATAGTGTTGAATTCGTGGTTGAAGACGGTACTCATACCCAACGGATCGAGTCGTCGTGGTCGGCTTCAAAAAAATGTTTAAAAGGTCAACATATTCCACCGGACGAATTTGCAGACCGACTCTGTGAGTATTTGTGGAGACGCCATTGCAAGAAAAACAGCCTAGATCCAATGGATGAACTAATTAAATGTATAAAATTAGAATATGAAGATTTTTCAAATAAATAGTTTCAATAGTTTACTATGATTTATTATAACAAATGTTGGAAATAGCCACTTTCAGCCAAAATACATGCATCAGATCTTCTTGAAATTGCAGCTCAAACAAGTGCAAAAATTCCAGGAGTAGCTCTTATCACATCAAAACCAGCTGTAATTTGTTGACGTAAGTGATCTTCAGATTCACTCTGAACCTTGTAAACTATATCTTGAGATGTACCCAAACAAAAAAATCAATAGAATTCATATAATAATAATAATAATAATAATAATAATAATAATAATAAATTTTATTTGCCCAACAGAAAACTTCCACTTACAGGACAAAAAGTTACAAAAAATGGTGTGCTAAATGAAAACGAAAAAAAAAGTCAGTAGATAGTAACAATAAAACAACATATTTAAAATATTAGGTACATATAAGCAAATAGGTACTTGAATAAAAAATTTATATAAAAAAACAGAAATACATGGTTATTATAAGCAAAAAATAAATTAAGATAAAGAGAGAATGTAAAAAATAAATTATAATTGAAAGGTGTTAGATACAATTGATTTTAATGAATTAATACCACTATGGTTAATGTCACAATGACCAGATATCATATTAAAATTAAGTGACATAGTATATACTGGTGATTTTTTAAGAATATTGGTTGCTGGTATTGGCAAATAAAACGTGTCAGTCTGCCTAGAACCAAAACTAGCTATTCTCATATTAAAACGTTCCAAAAGTAAAGAGCAATCAATGTTGTTATTAAATAGTTTAAATAAGAATATAATACTACACATAATACGCCTAGTCTTTAGTGAAGGAATATCAAAGGTCGATAATAGTAACTCATGATCATAACCCTGTCCAGGATATACACCAGTAATTTTAAAAAAAGATATTTTAAAAATTTGCGCTGAATTGATTCCAAACTAGAACATTGATTCTCATAAATAGGATACCAAATCAATGATCCATACTCCAACTTAGTACGCACCAATGAAAAATACAATGTTTTTAACGCTGCCTCATTCGTGAAACACTTACAGTTTCTAACAATGAAACCAAGTACTTTACTAGCCGATTTTGTAATGTTATTGATGTGTTCCGAAAATTCAACTCACAGTCAAAGAATATTCCTAAGTCTTTAGTTCCATTACATCTTTCCAAGATAACATTATTCAGCGCATAATTAAATATAATCGGACTTTTCTTTTAGACCTTACACTTATTGATATTTAATTTAAGTGAAAATAACCTGCACCAATTTACAATTGCATCTATCTGAGACTGCAAGTACAAACAATCCGCAATACTATTTATATTACAATAAATTTTAAGGTCGTCTGCATAAAGAAGTTTATGGCAGTCAACAGAATTCATGAGTCCATCAATAAATAACAAAAACAAACGGGGCCCAAGATTTGATCCCCGCAGAACACCAGATACAGCTAAGAAAGGCCGAGACCTAAACCCATTGTATGCAACATAGTATATAGTATATCGGGTCATCTGAGTCGCCAAGATTGAACTAGTTCTTGAGTGGCTCGTCCAATTACGTTATTACCGAATCTTTCATTTAAAAATTCACGAGCGGTCAAATTATAATGTGGGGGAGCCCTTTTGCATAAACCACATTGTTTGTTTTAGCACATAGGGAACATCATCAGGTAGTTTAGGTAAACCGGTTAAAGTTCTTGGTAAAAAATAAGGCCCAACAAGAGAATTTCCATCAATACCCATCCATGCGTTTAAAGAAAACTGATGTTGAAATCGAGATTCCATTATGGCATAAGTTCATTATAGCATCTCTGGAATAATTAGCTTCGTCGGTAACCAATATGCCAGCGGTAGTCAACATTTTGTTAAATTCTTCGCAAAATCCAGTGGAAAAATTGTAGGCGAGCAGGATAGTCCTGCGGCAGTAAAGCTTGAATCGTTTGTATGTGATACGGGTATAAATTTTGATGCTTCAGAACGGACCGAACTAAGTTATGATTCACATTAAAATTTCCAGCGATCATCCTAGTACTAGTATTCAGGTCATCTTCAATTTCGTTCAAGAATGGCTTCTTCTAACTCAGGCATTCTAACAGTCAAAGGTCTTCCAAGAGTTGTCCCTTTCTGAAATGAGCCTGACTCCGAAAGACATTGAAAAACATTTCCGAACATTCTTCGATTTGAAGTTAGATGATTTGGAAATCTTCGCCTAGCCTCGGTACCATTTCCATTTGCAAGGTCATACATGTAAACCTTATTGGCCATATCAGCATTTGAATATCCATAAACTATTATAAATTTTTTCTCTTTTTAAAAAATAAGCTTAATTTGACAAAACACAATATTAAATATTCTTATTATTATTTTGTATGGACTCTCTAAGACATGTTTAAGTAATTTAAGTAACTGTGTAACTTGATCAAATAAATCAATTTTGTTGCCAATCGGATTGGAACACAAAAAGTGTAACTAATACAATGGAGCATATGATGATTTATTTTATTTATCGGTCAGTGGTCGCGCGGTTTAAGGCGTTAGTACTTGAATCGAGGTGACTAGACGGAGTTGGTTCGAGCCCAGCTGCCGGTAGACCGTATATAAGCTATATTCGTGGAGAGGATTGACACCCTCTCTGTGGGTATGGTAGGGTGGAATAATGTTAGCTTGGGTCAATGTGAGAGATTGATGCCGGTTGATATTTGACCACCCCCCTAATTAATGAGGTTTTCCAGATTTCCTCATTCCTGCACTGAATAGTGGTTAGGGCCTACCAACGTAAGTCGTTCCTGGGCGCAAATGCGGCCTGCTTAATAATAATATGCCGCCCCCTCTCCCGCACAAGTCTCCGACTTCTGGGCTAATCCCTGTGATTAGAATGAGGGGTAGAGATATTATTATTATTATTATATTTTAATATTATACAGGGTGATATATTTTTTTTTGGCAAATAATGATTGATGATACCCACACCTCCGCCACTGGTAAGCTTGTAATTTTTTGTTTCATGCCTGCTATCATACTAAATATGAACACTGAATTTGGCTCAAGCGGGTTGGAAATTAATAATTTAAAACTGATTTGTTTTAATTTTTTGATATGCTGCAGTTGGACAATGGCTGTCCTAAGACCTACATTTATATAACAAAAGACTCTTATTTTTGCCCACAGAATACGTCCCTGGATTTTTTTACTTCTACTTAAGAAACACCCTGTATGTAAAGATTCAAGTCTCATCATGTCTTTTACAGATCAATTCAACTACGATTCATTATATTTTGCCTCATTGTATGTAGTTAAATTTAAAGGACAAAACAATTATTTTACATAACAAATAATTTTAGTATTACCTACGCTGAGAAATATATGTACATGCTTTTAGAATAATAATAACACTCTCTCAAAACAGTTTTTGAACTTCTGGAAGTTCTGAGAAGAAATTTCATTAAGTCTCTAATGGTGAGTGAAACAACTAATAAATAATGTTAAAAATTTAAAGTAGATTTCATTACGAATACGTCAGCAGTTCAAAAAAAATGGCAAATTTCATTTCAATGAGTGTCACTATTATTGCAAACGATTGTACATATACTTATCTGTGTCACCTTAAATTTATTAATATTTTTTGCTTTTGCTGCATCTGCATCATATATGTTTCCCAATACTATGTTAGAATTTTCGTAAAAATAAATTAAAACAATTTGAAATTGTTCTCCTATTCTTTGATCCATCTCGCTTCATTTATATCTTGTGTCTGTATGTTTACTCTTCTTTACAGTCGTCCTTACCTAGAACAAAAATAAACAGTATTACACCTCAAAAAAATAAATTACGTACACATTGCGTTTTTAAAAGAGCTTTTATAGAAATTTCAGGTCTTAGATAAATTATTTCTGTGAAGGTAGTTTATATATTTTATTTGTCTAAAATAAAAAATATATATATAACTACACAACACTATGTTTAATTGTTTATTCTGCCTTTTACAGTAAAATAATGTTGTGTACCTCACGAAAAAGAGTAGTAGATATAACAATATTTGTCTAACTTTATGGAAAAGTGTACCATATAAATTAGTTAGTATCAGCTCGTTTTAGGTGGTTAAAATCATACTTTTCAATTTTCATAGAAATATAGAGAAATTCATTTTGGGTCCAATAAAAAGTTACTGGATCAATTTTTATAATGGCACTTTGGATCGGTCAGTGGTCGCGCGGTCAGTACTTGAATCGAGGTGACTGGATCGCTGTGGGTTCGATCCCCGCAGCCGGTAGACCGTATATAAGCTATATTCGTGGAGATATTGGCACCCTCTCTGCGGGTATGGTAGGGTGGAAGAATGTTGGCTTGGGTCAATGTCAGAGATTGATACCGGTTGACATTTGACTACCCCCCTAATTAATGAGGTTTTCCAGGTTTCCCTCAATCCTGCACTGAATGGTGGTTAGGGCCTACCAACGTAAGTCGTTCCTGGGCGCAAATGCGGTCTGCTTAATAATAATATGCCGCCCCCTCTCCCGCACAAGTCTTCGACTTCTGGGCTAATCCTCGTGATTAGAATGAGGGGTAGAGATATTATTATTATTATAATACAATCTAATACGTCACAACTGTCGATTCACATTTACATTTCTTTAAATTGAGAGTTACCTAAATAATGATGAATAATGAACCCGACGTAGTACCTACTACATATTCGGAAAGATCAGAAATCCATTGCTTGTATGTAACAAGAACAGAGCAAGTCAATACATAATGATGGTTACATTCTCGACACTACACGACAGTGTGGGCAATCTTGTCTTGCGTTTTCTTGGTCTTGACTTGGTTTTGCAAGACAAGATAAGACTTGATCGCTCAAATTAAAGGATAAGACAAGATTTTAAGAAAAGTTTTGCAAGACAATACAAAAACCGGAAATCGCTGGCAAACCATCAGTCATTGATACTGAGGTGGTAGGCATGAAGAAGCGCATCGGCTGAAGGAAACCTAAGAGAGTGAGCCGACTTATTATAGTGTCATTGAAGCATGTACACTTCCACTAACTATATCTATCCTATTTTGTTTTATTTCTGTTTATATACTTAACGAACAACTTCAAACAACGTTGAATAGATTTTTTTCTGTCTGACTGTCTTAACAAGAGTTTATTTGATTCTCATTCTAAAGCAGAGGAATCTGTATGTTGGGTTAAGGGACACGAGTGGTGAGTGGTGGAATAAAGAAATTAACACAGGAGAGCATCGGGTCATCGAGTATGATCGAAAATTAATATTTTCGAACCTGATCCCTCCAGTATACTTCAACTATCAGCTCTTGTTGAGATTTTAAGGGACGACATCTACAAAGAATTTATAAAATGGTGTAATGAAACAAATAGCTATCAATTTGCTAAGGAGTATCCTTGCAAGGTTGCAGCCATAAAGTACCTGGCTATGAGTAGGCTAAAACTTCGCCTAGTGACAGGTATTCAAACTGGAAACTGACTAAGGAAACAGCTGTATTATATGAGGAAGTGTGAAACACCTCTTTGTGGGAGTTGCAAACAGAAAATCCAACAGCATTTCATGCATTTTATGAGTACACTGCCGTCTCGTCAACAAGAGAATCCATGTTGGCAGAACGTTGGCTTTCTATGGTCTACATTAGAGAGATTCCCCTAAGCTACGTTACCACTATTTTCTCTTTAATAGGGGGGTTACCGACTCAGGTTGATCTCCTAATGGGAGGAAATATAAGAGACCCAATGTAGACTAAGTGATATAGCCTTTTAAGAAACCGTCCCACAATTCCAGAAACCAGAGAAAATATTTGGGTTCGGAAATTGTCAGCCCTTTAAATAAAAAATGCCATTCTTATAGCACTACTGGAAGTCGCTATAAGTTTGCTTATTTTAAATGGACCATCCTATATATTATTATATTTTTGGAAAGATAACATTTTGACTCGAAAACATATAGCATACTCTATATCTAAACGTAGCCGTTAAGAACAAAAATATCTACAACCACTTTCGTTACTATTTCAATAGGCGAAAACTTTCTAATTTCAAATAAAACATTCTGTATTTGTTTCTTGCAAGCTGCACGCAATTAAATTCTCTTTTCTCTGATATAGACTTCGTCGTAGTTAAATATATTATTTTTGAGTTTTTTGCAATATTTTCCGACGTTTATCCATTATATACCAAATTTCATGACGAAAACTGAATAGAATAATTACACAATTACAAAATCCATATGTTGTTAACTTGTTAATCTAAAAGTATTATTGGTCATAGTACTATTGTGGCTAGTGCGTTTAATTTTTGTCTAGTACTTATTTGGTGTTTGTGAGTGTACATGAACAAAAATGGATCAATTTATAGTAGCCATTAGACCAGCTGTATGACATGTTAATTTATAGCGAATCTAGGCAAAGCTCTCTGGCCAACATGTCATTTGAACTCTTGTAACTATTTCAATTTGTATTCTGTGTTGTGAAAAGAGCTCTAAGAAAACAATTCACAGTATGTTTAGGTGTATTTGTAATTATTATGTACAAACGCCTGACGAGCCTGACATGGTGTGTGAGCGGTGTTGTCACATATTCAAGACATATTTGCTGTCATAATTCGTTACCGTTGGTAAAAAAAAGTAAAATATGCTTGTTTTTGTGCAATTTAATATACAGCAAAATAAAGGCACTCATATTCCGAACGCCCTGTATACAATAAGCAATTAGGTATCAAAATGTTTTCATTAAATGTCGATATAGTTTTACAAAATTGTCAACAATTGACGTCTAAAAAATTAAAATTTTATATGCCATTGTTATGGACTATCAATATCCACTTGAACCAAGATTCATTATCTATGAGAAGCAGCAGCAATTACACAGTAATCATATACACATTATAAAGGGGTTTTAAAAAGGAGGGTTCATACAGGTTTGTGCAGCTTGGTTGGTCCTGCCAAGTTTGAAATGTAGTGCAGCAAATGAGTATACTTCTGTTTGCAGCATTGTTTGTACGAGTTATAATGTGGGGGTATTTGCATATGGCAATAACATTTTGTCCATTAATAACACTTTAGTGTTCATCTTGACTATACAATCTCAGCTATCAGTCGACAGTCGCAAAATTATTGTCATCTTTTAACTTGATGCTTCTTTTTTGTTTGTAAAATGTAACTGCCGCTACTTTACGTGTGTACTGAATATATTCAGAAGAAAACACCCTGTATATTAAAAACAAAGCATTGTATAATCCATATTTATATAAACTTTCGGAAGAGTAGCGTCATATGGCAAATATTTTAATATTTTTCAAATTGTAGTAAACTGTAACATTAATATTATCGAACAATCAAATAAAATATGTGTGTAATATACCCATTAGATATTGTCAGTAAATATGTCAAATACAATATATTATGAACCGAAATTCAGATCTAGTGTTACACAAATATTATTTACTTCGCAATTACACCTTTGCAACTAATTCTGAGAATATTACAACGCCAACTTGGCAGAAAATACAAGCTGCACGGGCAAATAACATACAACTTGATTACTGCAACATACATTGTAAAACAAGAACACATGTTTTTGAGTATTACCAACCTCGACCAAACTACTATTGGTAGAGAATGAATTTCTACAGAGTAAATGCAAGTGTTTAACATCAACAGCAAAACAACGTTGTACTGATGTACTTCTTTCTAGTCTATTTATTTAACCACTGACTCGCTAAAAAAAACTTTTACTCTTCGTGTTTTCAGCTTTAGTTTCTCATGGATTTTAAATAAGACTTCTAGGATGTGTTTATTTTAACCTGAACGCAATCTTTCTCATGTACAAATGAATTGGTATAAGCACAAATGACACATGTTCATTTGCCTTATTGCCGTTACTCACGTAATTAATCAGTCTATATATGAAAATGAAGTGCCTGACAAATGGAAAAGCGCAATTGTTTGCCCTATTGCTGAAACTGATGATCCTAAGAACTTTAAAGATTATAGGTCAATTAGCTTGTTACCTGTTTTATCCAAAGTTATGGAACGTGTTATTTACGTACAGCTAGTTGATTTTTTAAATAAAACAGATTTGTTACCTAATCGTCAGTCAGGTTTTCGAGCTCAACATAATACAGTTAAGTATGGTGTTATCTGATATTATTGATGACTACCTCACAGCAATCGATCGATCTCAAATTACTACGGCAGTATTGTTAGATTATAGTAAAGCGTTTGGCTGCCTGAATCATAATTTGTTACTTGCAAAGTTGTCCTATCTTGGATTAACAGAAAATGCAGTCAAATTGTTTAAATCTTATCTGAATAATAGAAATATAAAGGTTAATATCACATTAGAAAGCACTAGGTCTATATCTAAACCTGTAACAGAAATAAGAGGTGTACCTCAGAGTTTCCTTCTGGGGCCTACACTATTTGCTTTACATATGTCTGATAAAAGTAGTAAGATAAAGTACTGCAAATTTCATTTATATGCCGATGACCAACAATTGTATATATCTTTTTCTCCGTTGGAAGTTATGAACAGTTTTAATATGCTTAATACTAATATTCAAGCAGTCGCCAATTATTCGGAAGCACATGGTCTTATATTAAATTCGCAGAAAACTACAGCTCTAAATCTAGATACTAAAAAGCTCTTAAGTAAATTAAATCTAAATAATATAAATATTAATGTGAGTGGCAATACTATAGATTTTTCTACGAGTGTTAAAAACTTTATTAGAATAGCTTACTTTTAATGATCATATAATTCATCTGATTGAGGTCTGTTACGCCAAACTGCGATATATGTATGAATATTTTGTCAACTTCTGTTAAACTAAAATTAGTCGAATCACTCATATTGTCTTTTCCTGCATACTGGGACTCGGTATATGTTTATCAAACCAGGTTATGTACAAACTTCAAAAACTTCAAAACTCCTGTGTACCTTTTGCTACCTTAACAAATAGAAGAGATCATATCACACCGGTCTTACATAAATATCAAATTTTGAATATGAAAAAAAAGTCTGTAATACATTTTTGTTGTATGGTTCACTCAGTTCTAATAAATGACTCCCATATATCTTCGACAAAAACTTGTGTTTAGGTCGGACGTTCACAAAAATAATCTAAGGCATATAAATATGTTGCATATAACTAACAATTTAAATGTCTAAAATTAGTTGTATTTGTAGAAAACACTATTTCAAGAATACGGCGCCGTTTAAAGGAACCTCAAGAGTTTACTTCTAAAAGATAAGCTAGAAATCTAATAGGTGAAATGTGAGTTTAACTTACTGTTTTTGAATTGTTATTAAAAAATAGTTTAGTTAAAGAAGTGTGGGTGTACTTGCATGAGGTAATCTTAATGTAGTAGTATGTTACTTATGTTGTTTGTCTATTGCTCTTGTTTTATATTATAACTTTATTATCATTGTAGGTATGTTTATATATTATTTGTAAAGAGCTGGTTGGAGTTAATAGCAGCATTTCCTCGCTGAAATCCCACCAGGGTAAATAAAGGCATTTATTATTATTATTATTAATTTTTGCTTAAAATCGAGTTATTGCAGAAAATTAGTCCATATAGGTCATCATAATATGAGGAAACACAATATGTCATCAATTTATTTTAGCTGCAGCTGTTTAATAAGTAATCAACAAAAAATGAGAAGTCTTGCACATATTTCATATTTTCGTAAAATATAAAATTTAGACATGGGATTCAGCAGTTTGGTGTGGTGGAAAATACACTCTTATTGACTTGTTTGAAGAATTCAATAAAAAAACAAAATGGTGAAAATTTACTATTTTGGCGAACTCATACTGTATTTAATTTAAATATTGTTCTGTGTGGTGGTTTTTGTGACGATACAAAATGGAAACTATTTCCAAGGAAAGGCAGTTCTAGATAAATACACACATGAAAAAATACCATACTACTATTAGCACCTAAAGTTGCCTAAAAGACATACCTGACTGGCATTTGATGACTCTCAAAACTAAAATTCACTTTTGAATACGTACAAACACTCAAAATCAGCCAATTTAAGTGAGATTAGATTAATTTATTCCATAATTTAAATAAGTAAATAAAAAATTTAAAGGGGTTGAATTATTTGCGAAAACAATAAAAATAAATAATTTCTTCATTGGTAAATGTAGCCTATAAGTAAGTGTTGCAATAAATCATTTCATTGTATGTAAAGTTGTCTACGCCATTTCAGAACTGTGTTAAATAGTACAACACAGTGATTTATTAAATGTTCAAGTTTCTCTGAAATATGCTTCTACCTGACGTCTCTTTGGATATTTATTGAAATAATTTCTACAGCCCTTTTGCTCTTTTCTCTAATGAGAATAAAACAGTTTAAAAAGTAATATTTTTCCTCATTTCAAAATAAATGTCTTTTGTACCTAGTTCCAGTTTTCCACCTCATAATACTATTATTTGCCAATAAAACCTTTATGTGTCATATATCTCACAGACTAATTGACAAATAATACGTTTATTTTACAGTTAAAAAAGCGGCCTCTAATAAATATTCAAACGGGAAAAACTGAAAAGAGTATCAATTATTCTTTGAAATGTTTACAAAATTTTCAGTACTTTGCTCTCATTAATTAATGTTGATCCATACATGACTATACAGGGCGATTGAGTCATAATGTCATAATGAGAATGGAGACACGCAAAGGTAATGGAGAAACAGGTCTGAGAATTCGGTATTTTAACGGTGTGCCCAAAATCGCCAAGGATAATTTAAACTAGTTTCGAGTCCCAATTACAGTGTTTATTTATTTTATCAGAATGTCAATGGCATTCGTTCTAAAGTTGTAGATGTCTATAATAATGTGTCTGCAAACCACTACGACATTTTGGCATTAACAGAAACATGGTTAACATCGGATATTGGCAGTTGTGAATTTTTCCCTGATAATTATGTGGTATTCCGCAATGATCGATGTGTGTCGTCTACTGGCCTGTCAAGGGGTGGTGGAGTTCTACTTGCAGTTAGGAATCATTATAACTGTATAGAACTGGATTTGTCTCGCGTTGTTGCTGTTGTTCCAACCATCAACATTATTGGTGTTAAAATTAATATATGCAGTGGTAAGAATCTCCTTTTATTTGTAGTATATATCCCTCCACGTACTTCTTCTAATGAACTAGAACTATTTTTCGAGGCTGTTAGCTCCTTGGAATGTTTAATGAGTGATGTTCACGTGCTTTTTGCCGGAGACTTTAATGTCCCTAATTTTGCTACAGATATACACGATAGATGTAGTGCTATTGTCAATAACTTTCAGCAGCTTTATGGATTTCAACAATATAATAATATTTACAACAGTAACAACCACATTATCGATTCTTTTTTTCTAATTTCGAGTGTACGTTTGCTATATCGGAGTCTCCATTCGTTAAGGAAGATCGTCATCATAAATTTGGTTTTAACCATCAAGATACTCCCTACAATTTTAAAAAGCAAATTTTCCACTGTTGTATGAACTCATTTTGTGTACAGATTGGACGTTTCTTGCAGCTGTTGATGATGTCGAGAATATGATTTCAATGTTTTATAGCAAAATATACAGCTTATTCGACGCGGCTATTCCTAAGTTTTCATCATCGCATCAAATTCGGCGTTTTCGTTACCCAGCTTGGTTCACGGGCGTGGTCATCAAATCTATTCGCGCCAAGAATGCTGCGTACAAAAAGTATAAGAGCTGCAGGACTGCTGAACACTATAATCTGTTTAGTCAACATCGCTCTAACTGTAAACGCCTCATTAATGAAGCCTATAAAAACTTTATCAGTGATACTGAAAAATCTCTATCTAACAACCCGAAACAGTTCTGGAACTTCATTCATAAAAAGACAGGGCAATCACGCATTCCTCCTGTTGTGATTTACGATAATGTAGAGATTTCTAATCCCGCTGAAATAGTAAATGCTTTTGGGAAATTTTTTAATAGTGTTTTTATACAATCTCAGCCATTAGCTTCACCTAACTGTTTATACGATGGCAGTTCATTGTACCTATCATTTTGCCGGTTATTAGGCACAATGATGTCTTACAGATACTTAGGCGAACTAAAGATTCCTTCACCATGGGTATAGATGGTATTCCAGGTTTTATCGTCAAGGACTGCGCCTATGCTTTGGTTGAACCATTGTGTATTCTTTTTAATTGTATATTAAAACACTCTACTTTTCCCTCTCTTTGGAAAAAGGCATATGTGTGTCCTATTCTCAAAAAGGGCAATCGAAGCGACGTAACTAATTATAGAGCCATCTCTTTGCTATGCAATTTTTCGAAAATCTTTGAAGCCACATTGTACAGTGAAATCTATCGGGTAACTAACCAGTTAATATCCATAAAACAACATGGATTTATGCACGGAAGATCAACTATTTCGAATCTTGCTGTTTTTTCGCAGCATATTTCTGAAATTTTAGATGGTGGAGGTCAAGTCGATGTAATTTTACTGACTTTCAAAAGGCTTTTGACAAAATTAATCACTACATATTACTGGAAAAGTTACATCACTTTGGTATTTCTGATTCATTAACTACACTTTTGAATCATATCTAACGAATAGACAGTTTCAAGTCAGATACTCGAACTTTACATCTTGTTCATTTTATCCCTCGTCAGAAGTTCCCCAAGGTTCGAATTTGGGACCCCTGCTGTTTCTTTTCTTTATTAACGATCTTCCTGATATGGTATCTTGTGAAAAATTGGTATTTGCTGATGACTTTAAGCTGTATACAGTAATTAATTCTTTGTCAGATTGTTACTTGCTTCAACTTAATATTGAACAGGTGTCCCTATGGTGTAAACGCAATCAGCTATCCCTCAACTCATCTAAATGCAAGGCTATGTCTTTCTCCCGTAAGACCAATTTTGTAACTTATGATTATACTATTAATGACTACGTCATTAGCCGTGTTGAATCACTGAAAGATTTAGGAATTATCTTTGACAAGAAACTCACTTTTGTTCCGCATATCAATAATGTAATATCGAGTGCTGTCCAGTCTTTACTTTAAAGATTACATTTTGTTCCCTCGTTCGCTCTAGGTTGGAGTATGGTTCCATAATATGGAATCCAATTTACAATGTACACAATCGAAGACTAGAATCGGTACAGAGACAGTTTCTAAAATTTTTGGCATTTTTGAAAGATGGTGTTTATCCGCCAATAGGTTTTAATCATGCTGATCTCTTAAATCGCTTTGGATTCCAAACTCTTGAAGTACGACGCAATATTGCCTTGATTCGATATCTTTTTAAAATCCTGAATCATAGGATTGACTGTTCGGATATTTTAAGTAAAATATGCTTTCGGGTATCACCTGCAAACTTGAGACATCAGGCACTGTTTTATTGCAGTGTACCTCGAACCAACGTCCTAGCCAAATCTCCGTTATTTCTAATGTGTAGTATTTATAACAGACTCGCATCGGATTGTGATATCTTTAATGATAATATAAGTGCAATTTGTAGCCATGTGCTTCGCAACTAGTTTAAAATTTTCTATTTGTTCTAGAATATATTTTGCTTTTGTTATTGTATTGTGTATAATGTTCTTACTTACTCGATGTATTATTTAGAATTTTGTATCAGTTTATTCCTGTTATTGGGGTATTTTCTGTTGAAATAATAAATTACTATTACTATTACTATAATTTTAAGAGAAGATAGGGAAAAATGAGTATAATACTGTTACGGAAGCTCTCCTACCTTTTTAGTCTGTTAATTATTTTTCTGTTTACGTTAGAATTTATAATTTTTGTGATGTCTTTATTTTGACGTTTTCTGGAATATTCTCGGCCACATTCTATAAAGTGACATATTCTTCTAGCCGGAAAAGTATCGGAGTAACGGAGAACCTTTATAATAAATAATTTAATATTTTTATATATTCATTTTCGCTTGTAATTTCCGAACATTCTTTATATCAAATATTTCTAAAATAAAAACAGAAAAAGTCACGGCCATAAAACCTTGCTTACTGATTTTATAATAAATACCGAATAATCAGTTTTTTTTTTTGTAATATAAATGAAAATTGTTTTCAACGCTAATATAACGTTTTGATGTAATAATAATTCCGTTTGTGTAGAAGTGGCTGAAATGGAAATGTTAAAAAAGTGAACGCTAGAAGCAATTTTCCGGAGCAAACAGAACTGAAAATTAATTATGTTACATCACAACCGAAATTTTAGGAAACAAGAAAGCAGAATGTCAATATAAAGAAAAGACAAAGGGTAGAAAACGTAGGTATATTTTAAATTTACCACATTCAGTAATTTCCGTACGAGTTTCTGAAAAAATATTCTCTCCAATTTCACTGAAGTGAAGAAATCACTTCTTATTACATAACAGATGAATGAAGTCCTGTCGAATAAATATTTCTTAAATTTCGAGAGTGAGAAAAATGCTACAATACAATCCTCTACTCTTTTATATTTGAAATAAAAACAGAATACTTACGTATTTTTTGTCTGTCTAATTTCCTAACCCAGAAATGGAAATTCTTCCCGACATATAGGGAGGGACTTTAAAGATAAATAAAATATTTAGCAGAAAATATAAAATCCCGTTGAGAGTTTCACCGGTTCAAAGAAGTATTCAGTTGGAAAACCCAACAAACACCCGTACATTCGTATAGGTACAGGAAGGCCTAAAATACATTAAAAAATATTTATTTCGAAATTCTAGCTCGATATTTAAAAAATAGGGCAAAACCATCTTTTCCCCGGAAAATCATGACGATATGATAATCATCCTCCGAGATATCAACTACTGACCGTTTTATACAGCGTTGTCAAATGTAAAAACGAAGCGTTCTACATTGCCACAAAAACCATTGAAAGCTAGTTGATGTTTAGTGAAGTAAACAGTACGTATTTGACAGTTGTTTTCAGTGCACAAGTTTTCTTTTGCTATGGCTACAACGCTTATCCAAATCGCCAGATTCCTTCACAACGCATGTTTGGAAGAATTCACCAAAGATTGCGTGATAGCGGTTCCTTGAGCAAACAGTGTCATTTATCCGGAAGACCAAGGTATCCACACCTAGAGCAGAAGAAGAAATTCTAGCACTGGTAGAGCAGAATCCAGGTACAAGTGTGCGGATAATATCAGCCGAGGTAGGAATTAGTCTCTTCTCTTCTTTGGAGAGTCCTTCACAAGCAACTGCTTTATTCACAACATGTGCAACGAGTACAGACCTTAAATCCAATAAATGATCATCAAGCACGTTTGGTTTTTTGCCGATGGTTTGTACGTCATAATGCTGAAGATCCTCATTTTCTTGCAAACATTCTTATTATTGATGAGGCCGGGTTCACAAGAAATTGAGTGTTTAATTTTCACAATACGCATATTTGAACCGACGAAAATCCTTATGCTCTAATAGAATCTGGACATCAGGCACGTTTTTCATTAAACATTTGGATGGGTATTGTAGGTGATAGGTTTCTAGGTCCTATTGTTTTACCAAACTGATTAACAGGCGCTGCTTACCTTAACATTTTCTGTAACTTTGTTTTTTTGTTTGTTAAAAGCTTCCTTTGTCGGTTTATTCCTAATAAAATAAAATGTTTGAAAAACGAAAGTGGTCCATATCTCCGCAACCGTTACTTTGCAAACCCATATTTATTAAGACTTTTCTGCTTATTTTGGTTCATACCATTACCTCCTGAAATATTTTACACTCTTTTTTAACACCCTGTATACCGGTTTCGAACTTATTAGCTCTCATCAGTATACCCTAGGTGAGGTTACCGACAAACAACTTTAGATTTTTTAAAACTGTCTAAGCCGACACTAGGGACTATGTGTAAAGCGCAGTAGCAGAGCTACCTCTAGCAATCATCTTCTACTCCATGCCGGATAGAAAAGTTGTTCATCGGTCACCTCACTATAACATACTAATGAGTACTAATACGCTCAAACCCGGTATATGTCTAGTGGACTGCCAACGAATGACTTAGCTGTTACTATAAGTTTTTCAGGTATTTCAATGCTGGTTGGGGCATTAGCCCGCACAGTAGTTGTTTCCTGGGATTCTGTGTTTGCAACATATCGTTATCGCCGTTTCGCGATAGAGGTCGCTAGCTTTAAATAGTTTCTACGGCGATGTAGAACGCTTCTTGTCTGTGTTTTTTCAGTCCGGCATAGAGTATCGAAAGGCCACTAGAGTAGCTCTACTACTGCGCGTTACTGGTGGTCCCTACTGTCGAGTTAGACAGACTTAAAACAGTTAAAGTTGTTCGTTGGTCACCTCACCTATGGCATATTGATGAGAGGTAATAAGCTCAAAACCAATATATGCCTGCGATTATGCGATTAATGACTTTAACTGTTGCTACAGGTTTTTCAGGTGTAATTCAATGCTGGGCGGAACATTAGCTCGCAGTGTAGTTGTTTTCTGAAGAATTTGTATTGCTAATTTTTTACTGTCAAATCATCAAAGAACACTGATCAAACCTTAAATTATTATATTCTAAGGGTTAAACAAAGGATATTAACAGAACACTGTTAACATCTCCGGATGTTATAGGTTAAAATAGTATAATTATTTTATGCAACCATAGTCGGTTATTGTATTAACAGAATTTAATTCCTCAACAACACAAGAAGTTTGAAAATGTATCGGCGTGAAGTACTCCTTACACTAATAGTCTACATATGGCGAATGTATCAGATTCAGTTAAAAATAAAATATCACATACGTGATTAGTTTGAAATAATTTTTGCAGTACTTGCCGTTCGCAAATTTAACTTTTTGCGTATTTTTTGTGTATTTACAAACATGTCGTATTCAAATGCCGAAATGATGGATAATGTACTGATCTATGGGAATTGTGACAAGTGCATATCATCGTGCGGCAGCGTAATACCAAATACCACGTTTTCTGAGTAAACAAAATATTATGCCGAATCTTTTTTAAACCACATTGAACAACTTCTGTAATGCCTTGGCGGTAAACGTGTGGCAGTGTTTTTATGTACTTGTGTACATTTGCGTGTGTGCCCCAAATAATTTTCCACACTTCTACTTCACACGGTGCATCATTTTGTTACGAGTTTGAATAAAAGTTTCATTAAAAAACACCGAGACACCACAAAAAATACAAATTCCGACGAACAGCAACACTGTATACCAAAACTTACTATGTGTAGTCGCGGAACGGGTATATCAAAGGCACGTGCGTAGAAGAGTAAGCAACTTTGCCATACTTCCTCTACATTTGGTTAGTAATATTTCTAATTTTAAAAGTAATATAGATAGATATAGAAATTTCTTAAGAAATATGTTTTTCTATTTCCTTTTTTACTGTTTACTGTAAAAAAAAATTGATATGACTAATTTTGATCCTAAAACAATTTACAGCAATAAACACGAAATTAGATGTAAACCTAAATAGTTATTTATATTATCCAAATTTGTTCTCATATATGTAAATTATGTATAGCATGTATATAAACTATAAAATAACAGTTAGTTTGTATGATGATGATTCAGTAATCTATTTATTCAAACGTTTGATTAAACCTTTGTATGGAACTTGTGTTTTTAATATCAAACCAGTAAAATCAAAATATATTTACGATTATGGAGTTTGTGTCACACGACTGTTTTGAACCCTCCAGAAATATTTAACCACTTGCTGTCATTAATTTATTTCTAATTACTGGTTCAGAAATTAAAGGGTTTTGAAATTTATAAAAAAAAGTAATTATTTTTTACAATAGAGCAGAAACAAATAAATTTTATTTATTTTTGGGTCATGTAATAAAACTTAAACTACACTGATCACAGTTATAACCAAGGAATTGCTCCGTGACGTAGATACGGAGATTTCGAACTTATTTTATACTGAAACTTTTATTCGTATGAAATTCATTAAAGTTCTATTTAATCAAACGATGACCAATTGCCTCAGTCATTTTGAATTATAAAGCTCCAACGATAATCATGACCAACAAAGGCAATATCCTAAAGATATGGCACAGGTTTATATATTTGTTTACTATATTGTATAGGTGTTTCAACTCATTCAAATCAATATTCCTACAATTTTTATCAATGAAGTTACACAAGGTGTCAGAAGTATGAGTACCTTTATTTTGCTGTAAAATATACCAAATAAAACATATTAATAGAATTATTCTGAATATATGACAATTATTTATTATGAATCATCATTATGAGAAAATAAGTTTTGAATATCGAACATCAGAGTTTTTCTCACAACGGAATAATGTTTGAAATGAAATAGTTATAATAACTATTGAAAATGATTACCGATATTGACGAGAAAGATTATCCATATAAACATATTGAATATATATATTGAATATAAAAATTATAAATTACAGACTGCAGATTATAGATTACACATTACAAATTACGAATTACGAATTACGAATTCCGGATTACGAATTGCGTATTACGAATTACAAATTACTAATTTTACGGTTATTTTTTAATGTAATATTTGCTATTAGGCAACTAGAAACACCCACGAGTGTAATGAAAATTGTATATGTTCTACTAGGTTCTAAAATGGCCGTCTTTAGTATCTAATTGTTTCATACAACAGTTAATTCATGGAATTTTGAAAGTTTAAGCTTTTAATGTAATTGAAATTTAATATAAGGTAAGTTATTAAATGTTGTATTTTATTATTTATCGTTTTAGAAGTTGAGTATTGTTCAATTTGCATACGATCTAGCTAGATATCGTTTTGTATACGTATACGTTAAATTTCTTACTCCTTTTATAGACGATAGTTCTAATTCTGCTGCCTGGAATTGATCCTCTCTGGATGATGTAGTAGTCTCTGGATGATGTTGATACTCCGGACTGGATATCCTGTGAATTCTGGAATTTTATATCTGTTGATGTCTTGCTGTAGTTTTTGGAGGTTATTTCCCTCTGGAGATTGATTTCCTGGACCTTTTGCAAACCCCAGGTCTGGTTATGGAGATAATTTCCACCAAATTTCTTAAATGTTGCCTTGATAGATGTTGATTTGAGTTACTTTACTTTGATACTGTTAATGTGAAACTGGCAAGCATGAATTTATACTTTTTAACCAAATTTTTACTAATTTAAATGAAATTTTCTCCTCGACCAAACGTGTACTTCTTCTCGTTTCACAATTTTCTTCGTAACTAGTCAATAAACTTTTGTTTCTAGGTAATTTTACCCTCTAGATTCTTAGTAGTTTTTCTTAAGGTCTATCTACATGTATCACTTTTAATTTAAATTATTCTTTTCGAAGCACTGTTCACTACACTAATTGTCTTTTATAATCTTATAACTACATTATACTTATCTTATCTTATACTACATTTTACAAATATATAACAGTTTTTTATTAGTACGCGGTGTAGAACTAACTACATCTATCGGCCGTTCGCTACTCTATGCCGGACTGAAAATGTCCGGGCACGAAGCGTTCTACATGCAGTAGACACCATTGAAAGCTGTCGACCTTTATCGCGATCGGCGAGAAACGATATTTTGCAAACACGGAATTCCAGGAAACAACTACTCTGCGGGCTAATGCCCGACCAGCATTGAATTACACCTGGAAAACCTATAGCAACAGCTAGAGTCATTCGTCAGACGCCCACCAGACATATACCGGTTTCGAGCTTATTAGCTCTCATCAGTATGCCATAGGTGAGGTATCCGACGAATAATCCTAGCTGCTTTCGTCTGTCTAACCCGACAGAAGGGACCATGAGTACGCGGTGTAGAACTAACTACATCTATCGGCCGTTCGCTACTCCATGCCGGACTGAAAATGTCCGGGCACGAAGCGTTCTACATGCAGTAGACACCATTGAAAGCTGTCGACCTTTATCGCGATCATTCCGTGTTTGCAAAATATCGTTTCTCGCCGATCGCGATAAAGGTCGACAGCTTTCAATGGTGTCTACTGCATGTAGAACGCTTCGTGCCCGGACATTTTCAGTCCGGCATGGAGTAGCGAACGGCCGATAGATGTAGTTAGTTCTACACCGCGTACTCATGGTCCCTTCTGTCGGGTTAGACAGACGAAAGCAGCTAGGATTATTCGTCGGATACCTCACCTATGGCATACTGATGAGAGCCAATAAGCTCGAAACCGGTATATGTCTGGTGGGCGTCTGACGAATGACTCTAGCTGTTGCTATAGGTTTTCCAGGTGTAATTCAATGCTGGTCGGGGAATTAGCCCGCAGAGTAGTTGTTTCCTGGAATTCCGTGTTTGCAAAATATCGTTTCTCGCCGATCGCGATAAAGGTCGACAGCTTTCAATGGTGTCTACTGCATGTAGAACGCTTCGTGCCCGGACATTTTCAGTCCGGCATGGAGTAGCAAACGGCCGATAGATGTAGTTAGTTCTACACCGCGTACTCATGGTCCCTTCTGTCGGGTTAGACAGACGAAAGCAGCTAGGATTATTCGTCGGATACCTCACCTATGGCATACTGATGAGAGCTAATAAGCTCGAAACCGGTATATGTCTGGTGGGCGTCTGACGAATGACTCTAGCTGTTGCTATAGGTTTTCCAGGTGTAATTCAATGCTGGTCGGGGCATTAGCCCGCAGAGTAGTTGTTTCCTGGAATTCCGTGTTTGCAAAATATCGTTTCTCGCCGATCGCGATAAAGGTCGACAGCTTTCAATGGTGTCTACTGCATGTAGAACGCTTCGTGCCCGGACATTTTCAGTCCGGCATGGAGTAGCGAACGGCCGATAGATGTAGTTAGTTCTACACCGCGTACTCATGGTCCCTTCTGTCGGGTTAGACAGACGAAAGCAGCTAGGATTATTCGTCGGATACCTCACCTATGGCATACTGATGAGAGCTAATAAGCTCGAAACCGGTATATGTCTGGTGGGCGTCTGACGAATGACTCTAGCTGTTGCTATAGGTTTTCCAGGTGTAATTCAATGCTGGTCGGGGCATTAGCCCGCAGAGTAGTTGTTTCCTGGAATTCCGTGTTTGCAGTTTTTTATTAATTTTATAATGAAATATTCTTTAATTTGTGTTTTCTATAGTCCTGTCAGAGATGTTGAATTTTCATTGTATAGTCATCTTTACATTTGACATTTCTATTTGTCATTAAGTTCAGTATTGGAATTTTCATTTTATTTTGCAAATATTTTATTTGACTGATGTTTTCGTCTTGCGATATACATACATGATAAATCTTGGCTCTTTAAGCTTTCTTTTGATGTCTTAGTTTTGAATTCATTTTCTTTATGTACTATGTGTTTTTGTATTGTCATGTCCAATTAAGATAGATACAATTTTAAATTGAATTTAATAAATTTGTAAAATTTTGTCCTTTCAATATAATAATATGCTTCTTTCGATATGTTTATATTATATAATTCCAATAATAATAATTTCTCTATATTTTACATCAATAATAATAACATTTCAATAATAATTCTTTATATTTGTTGTTTAAAATGAATTTCATAGCATTTATTTTGTATGTAATTTCTAGCACAGTATATATAAATAATTGAAGTCATCTGGCAGAACATTGTAATGCGCAATGCCTTTATTAAAGATATATGTGAGATTTTTTCCTTATTCATTAACCAGTTTTTACACAAAATTTGTCTCCTCTTCTTGTTAATTAAACAAACACCAATAGTAACACTCATAGTAAATATTTCTTTTCGTGAAGGAAGCATCTTGGTGTAGTAACTTTGTACTTGTTCATGATACATATAGCAGTGTCCTGCACGATATAGTATTATCTTACTATCTCTTGATATACATCTGCAAATCTGTAGCTAGCTTAGGAATCCGTCTACTATCCGACTACGAGGTTGACACTGGTGTTATAAGACCGGTGGGAAATTTCCAAACACTGTCATTCATGGCAAAGTTTTTGAATCGTCTACTTAAATATGCTAGAAATGAATAGCGGTGAAACGTTTGGAAGCATTAGATGTGACTAGTTGCAGAGGGACTATGGCTATGGGACATCTCAAGGAGCAATTGTGGTTTGAAGAACAATCCCTACCGTAGCAGTCATATTAGCAACACTAGCCCAACTAGCAATTTAGTATTTTGTAACCGCCACAAAAACGTTTTCGAAACAAATCTTATAAACAGCATACGTCACAAAAACATTGTATGAATGGTTACAGCAACTATACAACCAAAATTGGCTCCATGTTATGATAAAGCATTTTAGTTGCCGCTCTACTTAATCATAATGTCTGCAACTGGAATGTTATGTGGTGTATTACTCAATATTATTTTACGCGTTTTACTGCACTTTGTGAAAGCAGTTCTCATTCTGAAGAAATTTTGTCGACGGACCAGACGATATAGACTTTTTTCCTGGGACCTTCCTGAACACAATGGAGAAAACCGCATCTCGATATCTGCTGTGCCTAAAAATTGCTAAAAATCAGGAGAATAATAAAAAACACTCCTATTGGGTTCAAAAAAAATAAAAATTTTTACATTTTTAACGTTTATAAAAAGGATTTGAACTAGGATGACCAAAAATTTAAACTTTTCTATCAAATAAAGAAAGTGACATTTTGCAGGTTACTGACAAAACCACGACCTATGCTTCAAAAAAGGATACAAACTTCAGGAATTTATGGTAAATTCGTGGCCGTCTCGCATGTTTTTAGTTTTAAAATTCACAAGAAATATGCAGTTGCAATGCACAATGCCACGTCGTCACCGGCCGCTTGCCACTCGAAAATTAAACTTGTTCGAGATTAGTGGCACCAGACTGGCATCACACCACCTGGAAAATACCACGCCACCACTACTCCGTTCTGATACTCGCGTCTTCATATGTTTACAATAGGCTTGTTATTGCAGCAGTTCAAAACGGTTTGGAAACTGTCAGAAATATTCGACCAGTTAAGTTGAGAACGCGTTACCATTGAATTTGACGCAATAAATAGTTGGACGGACATTTCTGATAGTGCTGCTGCTAAAACAAACCTAATGATTCCACCTGCCACTTGGTCACCACGTCACTGCCACGCCACTTGCTGACCACTTCAGTGCGCGCCTTGCCTTAGGTTTGTTCCAGCAGTTGCAAACGGTTTGAAACTATCAGAAATGCCCATGTAACTATTTCTTGCGTCAAAAGCACTCGTTCTCAACTTAACTGGTCGAATATTTCTGACGGTTTCAAACCGTTTCCAACTACTGCAGGAACAAATCTATTCTTGTGAGTGGAACTTGTTTTAGAAAGTTGATAGTAAAATTAGGTATTAATATAATTCAATCGTTCCACTTATAAGTTTTGATTGCATTTGGTTTACTGCAGACTGAATTTGTATATAAAACTTTGTAAAATCAAAATATTGATTCTTTGGATACCAAACTTGATTGTCAATAACATCCATGACTAAACTTTATCAATCAATGAATATTACACTGTGCATTCGTCCATATATTCATAACAATAATGAATGATTCAATTTTGCAATTTAAATGACTTACAGCACTGCAGAGATTGAATTACATTAGCCAAACCTCAGAGTGTAAGGCTAAACATTTTATGTCGCTAGATTTATCTTGATTAATTATCTATTTATTATTATTTTGATGTTAAATGTCAGAAAATGTAAACTAATATTAATTATAGAAGTTTTTACTTTAAATGTCAGGAAATGTAAACAAAGCTTAGTTAATTAATATTATTAAATACCTAATATATTGATCTTAACTTAAACTCAACTACTGGATTACTCTCTGATGGAGTGAGACGACACACCTGCAATGAAAGAGAAAAATAGGTGAGCAATCGGTTCAGAAGTTTGTCAGTATTTATAGTATTATTATATAAACATTTTATTTTACTACATCATTCACTAACTCTGAACTTCTGGTATGTTGAGGATAAAAAGAGCAGACGCTTAGTATCCACCAAAAGTGTTTAAAAGAAAATACACACTAGTAGGGAGCAGTTAATGGCACAAGGGGCAAAATCACGCAAAGCACCTGCTCAAAAGAACTACTAGAAATTGCTATATAGATACGTGATAAGCACTAGGGGCAGAATCACGCAAAGTACTCTGTCGTCCACTAATAGCGAATACTGAGGGGCAGAACACGCAACAGTATTCAAATTGAAATGGCAGCCAAATCTGAGTTCAAAGTGTATTTAATGCGAACCAGAAAATGCATTTTATTCCATAAACAGTTAAAACATTAGCAAATAATATCAGTTAATAACATACGTACTATCGACAAGAATACACAAAGTGAAACAGATTGCTCAGTGATTAAAAACTCACCTTTTGTAATGATATTCAGTTAACAACACAAAAACACCTTCACGCACAGGGATTCACTTCTTTAATAATTTTTACATTCAAAACGGTCCAACATAGTGGATTTGTTTATATTATCTTAAAAGAGTCAAGTGTTCCCCGCTCGTTATCTTAACCCAAACATTGGGCGCGGACCCAGCCAAAGACAGCTGTAGACCTCTGTGTGCGGAGGCATCTTTTAAAAGTTATCTAATACATTCTAGCAAATACATAAAAAAATATATCTTACAGTCGGCCATCCTGCAATAATCTCGTCTCGAGATAAGTCTACTGGTCGTCTTGGTCATCGGCATCGGAAGAAAGGACAACGCCATCTTCTCCACTTTCACTGTCTGTATCATCAGATATTCCACCTGGTTGACACCATGGTCGCATTCGATCAACGGCGATGGTCTTCTCATATATTGCTGATCTGGTAGTACGGTGAGACCCTGGCATGTCTTTGACTATATATCGGTCATTAGGTAGTACCGTTTTAACTACCATAGGACCACTATAAGGAGATGCTAGTTTTCGGCTGTCACTAGTTGACTGAATTTGTTTCAAAATGACAATAAGATCACCTTCTTTATAAGAACGAGGTTGCTTTCGTTTCTTATCGAAGTACTGTTTCTGTTTGTTTTGTGCCAATTTGACCTTTTCTGCAGCTTCGCGTCTGGCAGCGATCAAGTCATCTAGTAATAATGGAATGTTTTTGACTTCATCAAGTAAAAATGCATCAGTACTGTTTCGTGGTGTAAAACCAAACATTAATTGTGATGGTGTTTTGCCAGTGGATTTGTTGACCACGTTGTTAATTGCAAATTGGAGTGAACGTACTTGTTCATCCCATAGTTCTTCCTCAGGCACGGAGGGTAATAAAGCTCCTAGAATGGTACTGTTTACACGTTCAACTTGTCCATTAGCCCTGGGAGTTGCCACAGCATTAACAATATGTCTAACATTATTTTGTTTACAGAATGCTTGAAATTGTTTTGATGTGTAAGAGCTTCCTTGATCAGAAATTATGATTTTTGGCGTACCGTATGTTGCAAAAATATCCTTAAAGTAATCAACAACATATTTAGTTTTGGTGCTCTTAGTCGCTCGCATAAACACAAATTTCGTAAACCCATCAATTCCAACAATTAGGTATATATTGCCTCTTTTGGATTTAGGGAACGGTCCTAAATGATCTACATGAAATATATTTAAGGGTTCTGCACCCTTGGGAATTGGATGGAGAAATCCTTCTTTCTTTCCATGACTCCTTTTATTATATAAACAGGGGATGCAACAGGAAATATACTGCTCTACGTATTTTCTCATACGAGGGAACCAGTAGCTTTCACACAATCGGTATAACGTTCTTTCAACACCAAAGTGTCCAAAGTCATCATGTGATGCTTTGACAATACGCTGCCTCATTCCTCTTGGAACTACCCATAGAATACCGCGTGCTGTTATGCGATATACTCGATTATCTCGTAAACAGTAATTTTTATATATATACTTTTCATAGTTGGTTGTTGGGGGGTTTGAGAGTATTTTATGAATAGTCTTAATTTTCTCGTCTGTTAATTGTCCAGACAATACCCAATCGGCTTCCTCTATTCGTAGAACTGTATCGAGGTTGTTTGCAAATTTATCAATGACATTAGAAGGGTTGCGGCTTAATGCATCCACGTGCTTCATCCTAGTACCTTGTCGATATTGAACTTCAAATGTAAATTCCTGTAGTTCCAACCACCACCTAGCTATTCGTGGTATTAGCTGCTTCTTTTTACTGGCGGCTCGAAGTGAGTTACAGTCAGTAACCACAGTGAAGGAAATACCTAGTAAGTATGTACGAAACTTTCTAAGGCTTTCCACTACAGCTAGTGTTTCTAGTTCGTATGAATGGTACTTTTGTTCTGCACCATGGGTTTGCCTGCTATAATATGCTACTGGGTGTAAGCGTCCATCAGTGTGTCGTTGCAACAGTATGCCTGCGAGTCCAATTTGACTTGCGTCTGTATGAACTTCAGTTGCTGCTTCTGGATTAAACAACTTTAAGACAGGTTGTGTGACTAGAACATTTTGCAATTTATAAAATGCTTTTTCTTCGTTCTCTCCCCACTTCCATGGCACATTTTTCTTCATTAAAGTTGTTAGAGGTTTGGCTATCAAAGCATAATTTTGTACAAAATGGCGAAAGTATCCAGTTAAACCCAGGAATTGTCTGACTTGGCGCACATTCGTTGGGAATGGAAATTGTTTAACTGCCTCAAGTTTTTCTCTTCCAGGTCTAACATGTCCTTGCTCTATCTCAAAGCCAAGATATGTCACGGAAGTCCGAAGAAAAGAACACTTTTTCAGGTTTAACGTGACTCCTTCTTGACGGAATATGTCCAAGGCTTGCTTCAAAATGTGTAAGGCTTCATCTATTGTTGGTGCGTACAGAAGAACATCATCTAAGTAAAGTGCTGAATTTCCTTGAATCGGTCGTAGAATTTTTATCATTAGTCGCTGGAATACTCGAGGTGCATTAGTCAATCCAAATGGAACTCTGTTATATTCATATTGTCCCTCTGGTGTTACAAAAGCAGTGTACCGCTTTGACTCTTCCTCCAATGGGACTTGATGATATCCTGATCGTAAGTCAAGACTGATAAAATAGTTTCCCGCTTGTAATTTATCAATCTGATCATCTATCCTTGGCAGCGGTTGATTTTCCTTTGCAGTTAAGGAGTTTAATTTTCTGTAATCAACGCAGAGTCTTGCTTCGCCGTTCTTCTTGCGAACTATTACTACTGGAGATGAATACTCAGATTCAGATTCTCGAATAATACCATTTAACAGTAGCTCATCGACCATATCCTTTACTGTATTCTGTTCCATTCTAGACATACGATAAGGTCTATAAGAAAATGGTTTTTCTTCATGAAGTTTAATTTTCATTTCTGCTGATTTTGAACACCCCAGTTCGCTGATAGATAAAGCAAAGCAGTCTCGGTAATTATTTAAAAGCTTAAATAATTTCTGCTTATCTTCTTCATTTATCGATCCTACTACAACTTCATCCAACGGTAATGGTACTGCAGATTTTTCCTTAACATTCATCACAGCTTCACATGGTTTGTTCTCTTCTATACACGGAATGGCTCGTGCAAAGATTTTGTCCTTTTTATATTCAATATTACTAGTCGCTAAATTAATACAAGGCACAACTGAATATCCTCCTTTCCGTAGAGATATTACTGTATGCGGAATGCAATGCTCTTGTCCTTCTTTGCATCTCATACTTGCTGTAATATAAGCGTCACCTTCATACTGGTCAGTATAAATCTTTATATTACCCCAGTGGTTTGGTAATATTGTTGTGGTTTCAGCAATTCTAAGAACCACTTTCTTGTTCAGTAACTCCGAATCATTTATGTCCACTTTTTCTTGTTGTTTGAAAAATTTTAACGTACTATCATCCTTGACAATAAATACCTCAGGAAGTTCAGTCAAATTTCTTCCAAGTAAAATAGGTGTTTCCTGCGCGGAATCACTGACTACATATGCAGTGAGAGGGGCTTCCACCTCATCAATAAGAATTGTAAAGGATGTGGTACCCAAAGTAAATATACGCCCATTACCGTAACCTTGTAGTTCTGTACTACTATTTGAATTATATGCTAGTTTCAGTCGTTTGACCTCACTTAGCTTAATAATGCTGCAAGAACTACCTAAGTCAACGTATGCCAATGATGACATTCCGTTAAGTTGAACATTTTTATAGAACTTTTGGTTCGACTTATCTACTACTAGTCATATACTTTCTTTAGAGTTCAATGACTTCTTTTTCAGGAAACATCGTTCTTCGAGGTGACCATTACGACGGCAAAAAGTACAACGTTTTTCTGAGCTATTAGGCACACTTCTGTTCTTCATCTTCTCGTCACATACATCCGCAGTATGCCCGTCTTTCTTGCATTTATAGCAAGTTACAGATTTTCCAACTCTTGAAAGACTTCTGTTATTGAAACGACGATACTTGCTCCTAGAATAAGATTTGGACGAGTGCTCATGCAATTTTGATTTTTCTGTTCCTGATGCGAGGTTACTAAGGTATATGTACAACGATTCCGGAGTTGTATGATTTCCTGCTTTGGCTCCCGTCATTACCACGTTATCATTAATGCCACCAATTATGCAAGATACGGCATCAGGACCATAAATTTTGCACCGATTTAGGAGAGCTATTTTCTCATAGTAGTACTTGGTATAAGTCTCTTCATTCTGTTTAATGCGATTCATCATCAATTTTAGAGTGCCATAGTAATCAACTCTTGATGGGAATCCTACCTCCAATTTTTGTTTCCATTCTTCCCAAGAAAACTTTATAGTAGGTAAACTTTTGTACCAGACCTCCGCTAAACCTTTTAGTTTAGACAGAGCAAAATATATAGTTGTTTCCTCCGACCATTTAAAAATTTCCCGTAACTCGTCTACTTTTTGGCACCAAATCGAAACAGTTAGGTTTTTATCTTCCGGATTAAATTCGGGAACAGCGTTACCTCCCATAGTTAACGTGCGGGCTTGTTCGTTCTCAGCAGTCTTTTGTAAGAACGTTGTCATCAAGGCTGTAAATTGATCTAAAGCCTCGCTACTCGTTCGAGATGAACTTGGATTTGAAGGTGAAGGACTACGACTCCCTGAATTAGAAGTCTGTTGAATTGGGAACGGACGTTTACGACGTTGTGAACTCATGATGAAGTTTAATCTTATAGTAGAAAATAAAAAAAAAACAAAATGCTAGAATGTCTAATTTTATAAGTGTCATCATCTCAACATCATCAGAGTATCCCACTTCTGAAAAATTGTAAGGCTAAACATTTTATGTCGCTAGATTTATCTTGATTAATTATCTATTTATTATTATTTTGATGTTAAATGTCAGAAAATGTAAACTAATATTAATTATAGAAGTTTTTACTTTAAATGTCAGGAAATGTAAACAAAGCTTAGTTAATTAATATTATTAAATACCTAATATATTGATCTTAACTTAAACTCAACTACTGGATTACTCTCTGATGGAGTGAGACGACACACCTGCAATGAAAGAGAAAAATAGGTGAGCAATCGGTTCAGAAGTTTGTCAGTATTTATAGTATTATTATATAAACATTTTATTTTACTACATCATTCACTAACTCTGAACTTCTGGTATGTTGAGGATAAAAAGGGCAGAATCTCGCTTAGTATCCACCAAAAGTATTTAAAGGAAAATACACACTAGTAGGGAGCAATGAAAGGCACTAGGGGCAGAAACACGCAAAGTACCTGCTCAAAAGAACTACTAGAAATTGCTATATAGGGACGTGATAAGCACTAGGGGCAGAATCACGCAAAGTACTCTGTCGTCCACTAATAGCGAATACTGAGGGGCAGAACACGCAACAGTATTCAAATTGAAATGGCAGCCAAATCTGAGTTCAAAGTGTATTTAATGCGAACCAGAAAATGCATTTTATATTTAATAAACAATTGAAACAATAGCAAATAATATCAGGTAATAACATACATAATACAGACAAGAATACACAAAGTGAAACAGATTGCTCAGTGATTAAAAACTCACCTTTGTAATGATATTCAGTTAACTACACAAAAACAACTTCACGCACAGTGATTCACTTCTTTAATAATTTTTACATTCAAAACGGTCCAACTTATTTAATTTATTTACAATGTCTTAAAAGAATCAATCGTTATATAATGGTTATCTTAACCCAAACATTGTATATGGACCCAGCCAAAGACAGCTGTAGACCTCTGTGTGCGGAGGCATCTTTTAAAAGTTATCTAATACATTCTAGCAAATACATAAAAAATATATCTTACAAGAGTTTAATAAAATTCAGTTAAACCGTTTGTTAATAAACGTTTTCTGTTATATCCGCAGTGCAAAATGTTGAATTTAACGAATACAAACTGATATTAGCCGTAGTACACATGTTAATGCTCATGAAATTTTGTTAAATAAATTTCTCAATTCAATCTAATTTATATTTAAATAATTTATGTTTTCTCGAAAAATTTAGTTTTTTAATTGATATTAACAGAACTTTTCTAAAGCAATTTTCTCTAAATATACCGCAAACAGTATGCTCTCATATATTGTACCAACTACCAATAAATTAAGAATTATACAAAGTGGTGCATTAGTCTGGTTTTTATTACACGTACAAAAAAAAATATTCACCCAAAAATTTGATGGGATAAAAACGCTGTTATAAAATTATTATTGTATATTTTATTACGTAAAAATGAAATCATTAAATATAGGGTCTCATATGTGAGAAATCAGAAAAACTGTTTGAAATTTATAAATGTGGCATATCTATATCTCTTGCAGTGCGGATTGTCTCACAAATCTGACACACATTCCACTGCCAAATTTTATTACCATTCGGAACCTATACAAATTTAAATGGCCATGTTCTTCTTGCATTGAATAAATTTTCTAAAATGTTCGTCAAAGTTTCAACCATATAAACACTTTTTCATAGGATTTTACATTAAAGAAAACTTCTCTTCCTAACTGCCAAGTACACCATCATCACCTATCACTCTGTAAATTAGAAAATCACTATAGATATAGTATTTTTGGTACCCTTCAACATATGTTTTTTTTTTTTGTATCTCGAATACAAAACACAGAGTACAGAGCTATTGTGCTTTACTCTACTAATGGGCTAACCGGAATTTGTATACGGGGTGATTCAGTTATAACGTGATCCATATTAACCACATATTCGGAGGACCTAATAAGGACAGAAAATCGAAAAAATGTTTTACTCAACCTTTTAAAAATGAAACAAATCAAGTCATAACTCCCGGCAACATGCCTCTGATACCCAACAATTTTCTAATGACGCAGCCATATATCCTTCGAGTGTTGAACCGAAACAGCGTTGCCACATCAGGATCACATAATAACTTTGTTTAAGACTATCAAGTAGGGACTGGTGCATAGGTGCTGCGGGGCTAGATATTTTATAAAAAAGAATATTTCTGACATGCATACCATTATTGGATCAATAACGCACAAGAGCGAATTTATTATTCTGTAAAGCTAGGCGACGTTAATAACTCTGCAACTATTGATACACATGTGTTTTGTAAAACTGCTGAGCTAACAGCCAAAACTGACAACAGACCAATTTAAGTTGGTTAACGAGCTGCTGTCAATGCGATTCAGTTTCTAATTGATTTATTTTATCAAAAATGGTATCTCGATATGTTCTTGCTGAGCAACAATATCAAAATAAAGTGTATAGTTATTACGTATTATAACATTTTAAATTATTATTAGCTGAAGTGAGCAATAAAAAACAAGAGTTTCTAAGCTAGTCAATACAACCGTTTATTTATGGTGTCCAATACCAGGAAAATATTTACATTAATTGACAACGTCGTATTATGCCGACCCCCAGTTGATATGAGAACTGTGAATGAATTGAGACCGCCAGCGGCCAGTAACAGACTGAAAAAGGGTTTAAATAAAGATATGAAGATATTTCTTTTTCAGTGCAAATATGCATTTACTATTTTTTTAATCGCGTATTCATATTATATCCATCGTTCGTTATCTTCCCTAAATGTTAATGGTATGACTAAATTAGCCTGTAAACCTATTTATTAAAAAATTATTAAACGTAAAAAATAACAAATTACGTTCCGAAAAGCAATAGAATATGTTATACCAAAAATGCACTTTTCTCAAAAATCATGATGTGATGGCTGGATAACGTAGACTGAGCATTAAATATTTGAAAATGATCTGTTAAGAGCGCAAACAATTCTTTTTTGCGCGTTACAAATTCTTGTTTAGTAATCTTCATAAAACGAGGATTGGACCGATTTTAAACGTGCCATAAACAAGGATTACACGGTGTTTATTAAATCCTTTCAAAATGTATTAGTTTAACCAAGGGATTCCAATGAAATTTTATGTAAAGCGGGGCTAATACAATTGACCTAACCCTTTAGGGGTTAATTTTACTGCCAAATTAATACTGCCAATAAAGTAATATTTCGCAACGGATTTCTATCATTTTTTTGTCTTCATTAATATCAAATACAAATATCAGCATTTGTAATATATATTCCTTATTCATGTATTTTTAATGTTGTTGTTTATTTAATATAGGTATATGTATATAATTTAATGTGCCACTAGCTAAGCATTATGTATTGTGAAACTTTATTTTCTATGTGCCGCTTGTTAGTGTAGAGATTCCATTTTACTTTTTGTATTTCTTTTTATGTATTCGTGTTTGTAGATATATACCGATATTTTTATAGAATAAAACATATATATATATATATATATATATATATATATATATATATATATATATATATATATATTGATACCTGTTAAGTTGTCACTTCCGTTATGTAGATATGGCGTCCTAACTTCCGGGTGTTATAGTTAATATATTTGTAAAATAATTACATATATCTGTTTAGGGGAGCCTCAACATACCGAATATCAAAAGAGGGGAAGCAATTTTTTATTTTAAAATATTCACATATATACTATATAGATGATACGAAGAGACTTCCAAATATATATATATTCAAGAGACTGACGTGGCGTTGCTACTTCACGCAGCGTTGCCAAATCTCTGGAAGTCATAACGTAGTATTCTTATTCAGAGATTATATAAACTTGCATATATAGGTGGACTGACAAAGCACAATAAGTTTTATCCGCGTCTACAACTTTGTCGACTATCAATAAACTTAATTTGTTTTGTTTGGCGGCACTGTATATAATTTTAGTTACTGTACATTTAAGTTGCGTTTATGCACTTTTTAATACAGGTTGAATCACGGTAATAGTCCATCTATTAGAAGTTTTCATGGAAGTAGTCTTTATTTTTTTTTTAATTTAGCATCCTATATAATCGAATTTGAGCTTTTCAATGAAAATATTTTCAAGGAGCTATCACTTCCGGTTAAACCGGAAGAGGCCAACAACTTCATTATTTTAAAAGGAATGCAATTTTTATTTAATTTTCTCATGTTATTTTAATAAGACTTTCATAATACTTCGCTATACTTAATCCTTACGTGATATTCTGATTTTTTCGAAAAAAAATCACCACTTTTAAATTAGCTGCATGAAATATTATAAGAGTTAAAGAAAAAAATTGGCCAAATTTCATACAAAGTGTTGACAAATCAGGTGCCAATTTAGTTCATTTTAAACTATTAAAACATTTTTTTTTTAGTGGAACATCTCTAAGTCCTTAGTTTCAAAAATAACCCTTGACTGATCCGTTTGGCGCAAGGGCTTATTTAATTATTAATCTTAATTTTTTCCAGAAGTGTTTCAAAAACCCAATCAAACTAAAGAAAAACTAAAATTATGCCACAAATAAATAACTTCAGACAATATCATAACTGGAAGTGACAGCTTCCGAAAAAAAAAAGAAAACAAATTTGTGGAGGTAACCATTTCGACCCAAATACGAACGAGTGTTTCTTCTATAAGACTGAAGTATTCGCGTGTTTAAATGAGTCTTGTCCTCTAGATAGAATAAAATAATTATTCTTAATAATGTTTTATTTTGTTTATTTCTTATAAAAACTCATTGCTAGTGCGGCATCTTTTATGTTTCAAATAAAAGGAACAACAAACAACTATTGGTAATCTCCAGGGTTGCAAGCTAATTCTTAGAAAACGTCTCAGGTACCGAAATGGGCATTTAAACTTTAAAGGGCCTTAACAGATGGTTTTAATAGTTTACTTTGACAGTAGTTATAGAAGAATAGTACTGGTTATTTTATATAAAATCGTCCAGATTGTAAAAGCCGGAAAATATTTTAAATTCATATTTTAGTATAGATTGTATAGCACACACTGTAAAGTAATACTGGACGGTGCTAACACTACAAAGTTGTTTTATTAGAAAATACGTATTTTAAATATAAAAATACGATAGTGTGTTAGGTTAGGTTTCAAGTGAATGGACCATAATAACTAACCCCCAATGGAACCATATAGTCTATAATAGCTTGCGACAGTAGAACTACAAACTAAAATTTATTTATTCGATAAATTTAGAAAAACAAAAGTTTGTCTAAATTACACTGCATTGCAAATTTTAATTAAAAATCGATATATAATTAACACAAATAAACTTTGATTTTAATATTTTTTGAATTTTTAAAAGGAATGATTTTCATAGTTTGTTTTTGAATTTATCAAATTGATGAACAGGTAATCACTTAATTCCACGTAATTTTCAAATATTTTTTAAATAAAAGTCAATGACTAAACAAAGTTTATATTCATAAATTCAGGTAACAGTATACCTACACTGTGTCTACATAATTTTCTAAAGTTCTAAAATACACTGCTCAAAATAGGAAGGACAAGGAATACTTGCTTGCATCTCAATATTTTTAAATTATACCTGTATACATCGGTATAGAATAGTTTTTTGGCCTATAACATTTTTTCTTAAAATGATTAGTGTTTAGAATTCAGAGGTTGAATATTAATTTTTTTAAATGTTTTCGTAGCTTAACTTTTTTTGGTTTCATATACCTATATACATATTTTTAAATAATATTTAACCCCCTGTATAACAAAAACTAAGCGTTTTAAGAGAAAATGTTATGATTAGATTTTACTACTGTCACACTTCGTCTTCTGCCTATATTTTGCAAAAATTGTTTTTCTCGTTCCAAATCCATTTATTAAAACTTCGGTTTCTTTCTTAAACTATCCTAAAAAGTAAATAGAAAATGCATGCTCTTGCTCTTGAAAATGCTCTCTCTTCGTAACTCATTTTTGCGGCTGAAATCACTTTCGTTGTTTCGTGATTTGTAATTTAAATCAAAAGTAATTGCTATCAAGTGTACAGAGCTAGCCAATACTTTTAATAACAAATCATATGGGTGACAACGGAAACTGGGAACACACTGTAACTTTCTTATGACTGCTGATAAAAATTAGCGGATCATTTTACGTATGGCAGGACTAATTTTCTGACACATTTTCTGGCTTAATTTTTTTTTTAATTTTTAAAAATAAAACTAGAAAGCCGCGACTGGCAGAAATTGTTTTCTTTTTCGTTTGTAATTATGGGCAAAATTCTAAATTTGAATATTTTTGTACATTTCCTTAGTTATTACCACTTTCGATTTATTGTATTTCCTTAAAAACTCATTTTTTTTTCAAATGTAGAGGGTGGGCCCTATTGATTTTTTAATAAAAGATTTTTTCTGAATTTTGCGGTGCAATTTTTAAAATCCGTCAAGAAAAGAAAAAAATAAAACAATTTCTGCCGGTGGCGGCTTTTTAGTTTTATTTTTAAAAATTAAAAAAATATTTTTAATCCAGAAAATTTGTCAGAAAATTGGTCCTGCCATACGTAAAATGATCCCCTGATTCAAAAAATGTCAAAAAATACAGGGTGTCCCATTTTAAAAATAGAAATCCGAAATGACCTCAAAGAATTCATGGCACCATCTAGTATAAACCCACCCAATTTCAAATTCTTATCAGCAGTCATAAAAAAGTTGCAGCGTGTTCCCACTTTTCGTTGTCACCCGGTATATGACATACCCGAAATTTCCTTGCATCCCACTTTGTTTATTTTTTAAATTGTAGGCAAATTAGTGCAGGTAACTAATTTAGTGTTAGTAATAGAAGGTTCACTAAGTACCTACTTATTAAGGATGGTTCATGAATTGGTACATCTAAAATTATATCATTTGAAAAACTCTGATTTTAGGTAAATATACAAAACATATTTTATTTGGTGTGGAAGATTATTTCATATTGTGTAAATCTAATATTATTTGCTTTTTATGTGAGATTTTATTAGAAAAAAGAATAAGTAAGTGATCATATTTAAATTAAGAGAAATGTTATACAGTAGGTAAATTCAGGCGTTACCATTATTTTCGTCTTCTTCAACATATTCCATACAGACGTCATTATTAATTTCCGCAAACGATTTCCCTTTATGTTCTAAAGGTACCGTTCCTTACCTACAAAAAATAAATGACACATTCCTGATGCCTTTTCTTGAGATAAATTAATTGGAGCTCGTTGGTTGTGTAGACATACGCCTACACAAACAAATATGACAAAAGTTACAGGACTCCATTAAAAGTTTTTTTTTTATTATAAATAATAATGTAATAAATCAAAAAAGACTAGATCTAGAATGTAATATTTATTTTTGTGTTTCTCATAGTTATCAAATTGCCCTAGACAAACATCGAAATTAGGCCACTCTGTACATATATCAATTAAATATACATATATGACCAAGTTCATAATACCCCAAAAATAAGTACCTAGATATACCTACTTAACAATATTTAATATACATGAGTAAATTGAAAATCTGCTCTTACTCGATTCTTTCTACCGCTGCGTTGCAATGAACGGAAATGATGCTAGACATCGTAGGTCCATTAATAATAGAATCGGTAATAGTAACTTAACTTTTTATGTCTAAGATTACAGACTACAAATTTCAATTTTTTGTTTGATAAATAGTACATTTTCTACTAACTGCCGTAAACTGATTGTTTTCATAACTTTTACCTTTTTAATAAGGAAGTGTAATATTTTTAAATTATTGATTTTTCGGTAACTGTTAGATAGTTCCCTATATTAAACACAAACGGGTTAATATTTTCATCATTTCCTTTTTATTTGACCCTCAGAAATATCTGTATTTAAATAAATAAAACTTTCGAAAATTCTTAACCCCTAAGCAACAGCTAATATTTGCATATCTAGGGTCATCTACCTACAGTAGATTAATATTTTTGCATAATATTCAAGAAAACAATAATTGCTTTAAGCCAAAGTTCTTTAATATCTATTTTTTATAAAAAAACTGTATTGAAAAAATTTGTATGTATTTTTAAAACTTTTCTAAAAGTTATATTTTCCTATCTATTCAATGGTACAATTAAAAGGCCTCGGTAAGTGTTTGCACATCCTATAGTTCTATTTTCTACCTAAAAAGGGTCACTTGATAATTTCATTTTAACACATGTTCAACTGTTACCTACTTTCTTTTGCCTTCCTTTTAAGAAAATCAATATCTACATGGTCATGATACTCATGGTTACATTAATATTCGTAATTTATTTTTCTAAGTATATTTTACATCTCAAAAATATTGTTATAAATCTATTTTTCTAATATTATCGAACTGTTTAATATTATCAAACTTCGGACCTGGAATTATGGATTGGTTATGAATTAAACGTTTATATTAAATATACATTATTT